>OX235274.1:62746880-63346880 GCA_944472155.2 Trichobilharzia szidati | reverse complement strand
AATACTCCAGTCGGCGACATTAAAATACTAGTGGGAGACATGAACGCCAAACTGGGATCAGACAACACAGGAAAAGAACTCATCATGGGTAGACGCACGGCTGAAGCCTTATGTTCCTCTAGGAATTAAAGGAAACAATAATAATAATAATATATAACCTATAATAATAACTTTCCGTGAAATAAACACTCACATGCTTCTTTGAAATATGATACATAAATCCTGTGAACGTTTGACCAAAGAGTAAGTAAGTATTTTACATACTGAATTGATTACGCGAGAATCTCAATACTGTCTGAACAAAATTTCACCTTCCTACTACTACTGAACACCGTCATCATCAACTTGATTACTTTCTTCATTATCTGATTCATGTGAACATCCCATTTCTTCAAGGTTCAATTTCTCTTCGGACTGAAATGTTTCATTACTTGGATTGGCATTTTTATCGTCAACAGTGGGTGGTGGTGGCGGTGGTGGTGCTGCATTGTAATTTGATGCAGCTTCCTCAAAACTACTACTACCACCACCATTGAACATATTAACATTAACATCACCTGGTAATGAAATGGCAGATATATTTGAAGAACTGGAGTACACTAAAGGATTTTGAACTATTGGTGAAGTGCCTAAGCTCTCATAACCAGAAGGATATGAATTCGGTGGATTCAATTCTTTTTCTAGCATAGAAGAATGACGTCGTTTCACTTTAGACTTTTTACCACGTTTTCTTTGAGATATTTTGCCTAATGGATTATTATTATTATTACTATTATGATTAGAGGGTGAATTTTCATCTTCCAGTTTTTCACTACTCATTACAGTTTGAGAAATGATTTGCTCTGAAGATTCACATTTTGGCGAAAAACTGTCTACAGCTGAAGGTGATGTATCTTGACTTGGAAAGTCAGCTTCTGATAAGATAGACTGGGCAGGTACGACAGATGACCGGAATCCGGTTGAACTAACAGTACCAGATGGGACAGTTGATTTAACACTGAACTGCCATACACCACGATTACTGACGGTTGACATTTGTTGCATGTTGTTAGAACATTTATCGGGACTCCAATTTAAATCTTCATCCTACAGAAAAAAAAGAATTGAATGTACATATATGTATTAGTAAAAACTAATCCACATATATAAGTACATCCCAATGACTAGAGTTGATATTGTTTGTGCTGTACAACAAAAGGAGTGAATATTTATATTCGCTAAAACTCAACAATCATGTTGCTTATTTTTATAGGCTAAGTAATGAGCTACACTACTCATCATAGGAGAGCTAGTGATATTACCTGACTTCCCAAACCTCAGTAGACGAAGAGGCATTCGAATGAATTCACCATTGGTTGAGAATAAACCATATAAACCGATACCTAGAGTCTGCTAGAAATGGTAATGTGCTTAGTGTCAAAACTTAAAAGCATTTAGTTTCCATCCTCTAAAAAATGAGTTTGTAATTACAACTGTGCGTCGGTGGCACAGCGGTAGAATGCTCGCCAACCACTCAAGTGGTTCAGGGTTCGATCCCTAGCCGACGCGCTCCTTTACCTCACTATGCCAGTAATAAGACTGGTAAGTAGGGAAGGTTGGGCATGAGGCTAGCAACTCCAACCCGTAAAAGTAAACACCACTGCTACCGAAACTTCAAAGCTCTAGCTCTGCTAAAGCCCTATGTTCCACTGGGAACATGAAGGAATAGAAGAAATTACAGCTGCCTTTAAAGAAAATAATGCATATTTACCTGAATAGCTTCCGCAATCGATTGTGCCAAATCATCTGTTCCACGACCGACCAGACTAGATAAAGAACTACCCAGACTGGAATCTTGATAACTCCCTTTTTGGTAGAAAAACAAACAAACAAAGGCAAATGAGGCGCGCACTTATCACGTATTTCAATTTGCGTATATGCTTCAAGTCAAAGATAACAACTAAGGCGATTAATTAGTTACACACTAAGTGAAAATGAATATCATTACAGACTTCATTTAAAAAGCATTAAAACTTATAGTTTAGATAGTGCAATACACATTCTTTTTGATACTGGAAATAAAATTAAGCGATTTCTTTTGGTAATGCAAAACCTAAATCTTCTCCTTTGGATAACATTAAATTAATTTTAGTCAGATTGTATGTATATGAAGTAAGCGAATTTAAGAGCTGGGATTCTATAAGCTGATAACGTAGGCATAACTCTACCAGAGGTTGGATCAGATCATCGCCTACAGAAATATCGGAAGCATACACTTCTCCTTTTCTTCGGTCTTCTGATTTATTTCTAAGGTAAATAATAATAATATTACTAAACAACACCTTAAATGAGAACAATTTTTTTTACGAAATAATTTTATGCACACTGTTCACATCATCATCAAATGAACAACACACTTGCTACAACAAAACAGAAACAATCAACATGGTTAATTTATTTACATGTAGAAACATGATTTACAACATAATCAATCAATCAGAGATTACACTATTGAGGTAATAATACACAAATTGATCACAAGATGTTATGTTACATGGCATATGATGAGATGACACAATGAAGTGCAATGATGACCCAATCTATATCTGCTCCTCTCTATGTGTAAATTTAGCTGATCTATGATTAATAAAATGAAAGAAATATTAAGCAGGCCTGACAACATTATTATATGAGATCTGTTAAACGAAAACACCATGATACCTGGTCAGAATCTGTCGATAGAATAGTGGAGGGGGGAACAATCCTGTAGCAGAGATGAATTCAATCCATATTTTGATCTAAACTGCATTATCTACTACACAAAATTATCCTCCATATATATATATATATATATATATATATATATATATATATATATATATGAGCCGATGTATCTGAAGCTTTAAAACAGAAGTAATGGGTGTTATATATGTGTCTGTCTGTCTGTTTTCGACAAAGAACTTTGCACATATGTGCGGCAGTTCAAGTCGCCATACTTCACTCAGCACACAAAGCAAAAGAAGGAAGTAAGAGAAATGCATAATAATGACAGTAAACAGAGTGAGAACAAGGAATAGTAGTAACGAAGAACAAAACAGTTTCATTGGAAATCATAAGTCACAAGGAGTGGATGCATCTGCATCATTGAGAACAATTTTGAGCCATGTCACCAGTTGTTTCCAACCATTGGTTTTTACCGTCCCGAGGACCCCAAACAGTCAGGAAGTCTACACCTTCCTACGTGGCTTAAACTAACTGTTGTAGATTTCATTGACTGGTGCCATGTTTTGGTTTGACCGCCGCTAGCTCTTTTCCAGCCTGACCCTATATCAGCTAACATTGCCCATTGTCGAGGAAGGTGATGACTAGGCATACGTAACACATGTCCTAACCATCTCAGTCTATGTAGCTTCACAGCCTCGTCGATTGATTTCCCCTCCTTACCTAGCACTCGACGCTTAACCTCAGTATTGCTCACCTTATTATACCACTTTACACCGGAGATAAAACGCAGACACCTATGATCAAAGACAGCTGATCTTTTCATGTCTTCCGCTCTCAATGGCCAGGTTATATATATATATATATATATAACACCCATTACTTCTGTTTTAAAGCTTCAGATAGATCGGCTCATATTTATACATTAAGGTGTACTCAGGTAAGCCTATGCAGTGAAGTCAGACTCCATGTGGTGTATTTTATGTTGAAAATGTATAAAAGATCGATGTTTTCACATTTAGAACGTATTTGCTACATTTACAAATGCACTCGATATTCGTGAGAAATCAGTCAGAATCTGGAAATTAAGCGGTTCCTGAGACATGCGCAGGAATTTAAGATATATACATGAAAATCGCCTTCAAAACTGTCAAATCACAAATGCTAGATGTTGTTAATCTAACTTTAAAAAAAACCAACTTACCGCCTTCAATGACGATAGGTTCACCGCTTGGTCCCAAACCACCAGCAATACTCAATGGACGAGTTGGTTCTCCCGAAGAATTCCGCCATCTTAAGTGTGTACTACTATAACCAGGACTAGAATCCAATAACAAACCTGATGGCAAGCGTTGTAACATAACTGCTTTCGAAGTGGTAGGTGTATTACGATTCATTGTAGTCAATGACATATTTGGAGTATGTGAATGAATGAAAGCATGCTGAATAGATGATGATGAAGTGGTAATCGTGGAAGAAGACGACGATGCAGAAGGACTATGGTATGGAATCATATTTAAACTATTATTAGAACCGTTTAATGATGGTATGAAGGCAGTAGAAAGACGATCTTTTAACAATAATGATTCGTTATAGGCTGTATCAAATATATCTAATATCGGTGGTAATATAGACGGTGTATTCAATGTGAATGCTTCTACTAGAGTAGGATGTAAAGCTGATGTCATATTTCCACTAGTTTTTATTATCATCTGTGAATTGCTGGGTAGATTATCATTATCAGATGAGTTCAATGAGGAGAGTTGTAAATCACATCCACTCCAGTCACGCTAGATTAAAAATATTGAAATAAGGCACAATATATATATAAGAAATTATGAATTAGAAATACAATGAATTATAGTTTGTGTACATTACTGTGATACAAAATAGTTAATCAATTCAACGGAAAGCATACAATGAAAAAAGATTGATATCACCGATAGTGGTTAAACTAATGAAACACTTTTCAACAATACTGAGAATTATACAGACTTGATAGGAAAAAAGTGTATGAAGTATAATACAGGAAGGTGGTCAGTATGTAGCGTCGTGTTGTGCTACAAAAGTTTTGTTTTGGCGGAGTTTTAGCGATAATGCACTTCATTGGCTCGAGATCTTGCCAGATGTGACTTCGTATATCAAAATCATTAGAGTGTGCTGCAGTTTCCCTCTTTCTTGAAGGTGAAATGAAGTAAAGAACGCGCGTTAGGATGTTTCATTTTGTTATTCCCTAGCTATTCAATTTTTATATTCGACAACATTGTTGTCACGAAAAGGATTTCCAACAGGTTGCAGACTTTTATCAACAGCTGCCCACTTCGCTGGCTCCATACTGAAGATCAAATGCCCAGAAAGAATTAGTAACAAGAAACTCTGGCTGGGAACAAACCAACCAAGAACCGATCGCTCAACAAATATGTAGGAGAAAATGGAAATGGATCGGGTATATGTTGAGGGGGGGGGGCGTTGAATGAGATCGCGCACCAAGCCATTGCTCGAGTGGAATCCCAATGGGAAGCGACGAGTGGGTCGTCCTAGGGTGACATAGAGGAGATCAGAGATTATGGGCAATTGTGGACCCAGCTGAGAGGACAGCAGAAAAAAAAAAGTGGAAATGTGTTGTTGAAGCCCTATGTTCCACTCGGAACTCAAGGGAATAATAATAATTCGAGAATACGTGTTTCAAACTTATTATTCAATTGATGTCGACTCTTAGGACACCAACTTCGGTGACTTGAACAAATGCTACGAATAACATCTTAGACGTTTCCACTCCATGCAAGCAAAATCTATAGGCTTCATGGTCTGAGAAAAAAGGACAATGTTCAATTAAACGTCCATCTAAGATAATTAATAGATAGATTATAATTATTATAATATTAATGCAAATCAGCTTTGATCTACACCCTATAACAGTTTTCCATTTTCTACCCTCACTTCACAATGCAACTACTGCATCGTTCTAACGAGTACCAACAAGTACAATGGTTAAGGCATATGCATTATTGTTCATTAGTTCACAATTTTAATAATTAACAAGATCCCAACAGTTTTATCTTCTTCTAAAGCTACAGTTAATACAACACACTCATAAACCATATTTGTAATGTGTGTGTATGTATGTATGTACGTATGTGTGATTAATTTTAGTAGATAAGCTTAGATGAGATACACACACACAACAATTGACGGTAATCATTGATGAATGATTATGTCATTAACTATGAACAAGTAGCTAGGCGAAATCAAATCATGCGTATGTTAATATCACTTTTTCTTTTGTCTACAAAAAAAGAACGATCTTCAAACAGAATCAATCATAATGATGTGTAGTGTAGACAACATGGTATTCTTGTAGTTACTATCATGTATTTAGGGCGAAAATAAATGACAAGATAGAAATAACTACTATTATTATTATTATTATTATTATTATTATACTATTTCATGTGTACAAAACATCACATTACCAAGTTTATAACCAATTGGAAGCAAAATATAACCAACATGCAGACACTGTTAACATGAAAAACCTAAACGAAAAATCCGCCTTTCACCATATGACACTGGAGATATAAATCAAACGAACCGCGCAGTTAGACAATTGACTCAATTTTCTTTCTATCAATATCAGTATCGAAAAGAAAAAAGACTACAGATGTACACATATATACTAGAACACATCAGTGATCTCTATAATAATCTCCACAATGGTAAGCTACAAAAGAGCATTTCAATGAGCATAGAGTTTAAACTGAAGACAAATTGAGTTTCCTATTGCTGTAGCAAACTGAATAAGGTGACTGACTGACTATGGGAGGATGAATTTGTCTCTCTCTCTTTGAAAGTGTTTACAGATTAACGCCCCTAATATTTTCTTGAAAACAAAAATCCAGCCTTCATAAACAATATCTCTCTCTCTATAGGTTGCGCCGTCATCAGAGTAGAGTCCTTATTATTCCAGTGATTTAGACACAAATTATTATTATTATTAATACTATTAAATAATTTCAGAACTAGAATTCGATTCTAAGGTGGGGTGATAAAAAATAAATACTGAGAAATTATTTTTTTAAATAGAACTTTCGAAATACTTTAAAATCTATACGAGACATAATATTCTCGCCTACCTAAAAAATTTAGCATCAAAATTGTTTTTTTTAAAAAAAACAAAGAATTCACAGCTACATAAACGACATTGCAAACAATTGTATAAATGGCATGATATTCGACTATCTATCTATGCAGGAGTTCACTCCGAAATACACTACACTAAAAGTAGAAGATATGAAAGTATCAGTCATTTTTAACTATTGATGCCTTCGCTCCGTACACGTGGTGCAATAATAATGAGGCTAGGTGTAGAGTGTTAAACAAAGATGGTAAGTCAACCGATGGGATTATGCAGTTACATCAACTGATATGTCTAGAGCATGCGTTACATAACCTAGTCTACTGGATTTTCCTGATGAGGGATACTAAATATAATAGAGGTGGATTGAAAGAGTTAGGAGGCAGTTAGACAGAAAAATGGTGACACTTACACGTAACTTTTAAAGGTCTTCTCTAAGAAATTACTGAAATCCCTGCTTTTTGAGAGATCATTTCAACTATCATAACTTTTTTAGGATTTATTTCCCCCCAATGAGTCAACATAAATAACTAGGTATGGTCCTAGGCTGCCTCAGGATGAATACTGCTGTTATACTCAAATATGTCCTACGTTATCTCCTCCTGTTGAAATACAAACTTTATTTTCTCATCTAAAATAACAGCTTCACAACCCTCTTATCTTCTACAACCGTTCAGTTTCAAGTGAACAGATATTGCAGAAAGGAGTGGGTGGGAATTTTCCACCACCGACCAATTCAATGGGTAACATATTTATGTCTATCTATTCGTTAAAGGTGACAGGTCTCTAGGTAAAACAATGTAACTTTGAAATTAGTGCTGGTCAGAAAAGCATGTTTATTTGAGCATAAAAGTAAGGTACGATCACCTTTATCGATCAAACAGAATAGGATGCCCCCCTCCATCCCAGTATGCTTGTACGTTTGGCTTAGCTCCTTGACTTCAGTATAAAAACATCGCGATAGGATAAAGAGACCACATGGTCCCACTATCAACAGTGAAGTAGACTGCTCTGACAAAACCATCGTTTACATCATCTAAACTGCATTCAGTGTGGATGTAAGGAGATAATTTATAACCACCAATAAGTTTTACGATATTTAGTCATCCCTACGGAATCGTTCACCTGAAAAACACAAAGACTTGTGTCAAAAATCACTCAATCAATGGAGTTGTTTTTCCACTGTGGATCTCAATGCTGTCTTTCCACCAACAATTCCAGGAAAACTAACCAAAGAATTTTCTGACACCTGGAGGCAGAATTTTGTATTCGTATTTTAGAAATAAAACATACATCCACACTTTTGGCTAGTATAGACTATCGTGCAATATTATAAAATCTGCACACATTAAAGGCTCCAATAAGAAGCCAACAAACATGGTTTTAATAGACTAGGAACGATTATCTATGCAGAGATTGAGTTAGGATAGTTCGGTCCCATACAAAAAAAACCTTACCACGGGTCTACATACAGACCATCTGAATACACAATTTTTACGTCGATGTTTTACAACCCTTCCTTCCTAGAATGGAACGGAAGAATAGGTGGTCTGTTGACTACCTGAGGAAAATATCGGGGAAAATTTTGTTCTAACCCGCATAGTTCGTCGGGTCACTGATATATAAAAGCTCGACAAACACATCAAGGTAGCTGCTTTCAGTCTGTTAAAATCCGCCATAATTTGCTTTGCTCAATAAAAAGTACTAAAAGTAGGATTCATAAAAACTGATCTCTCACAAGAATCTGAACATCATATACAAAAGGTTTTTACACCATTACACAAGTATAAATGTGTATGTCTTTTTTTGAATATTAACCATTTACAAATAGATTAAACAAAAACTTAATTTAAAAATTTGTAGAGAATTGACTGATTTTAGAGCAGTTTTAATCACTGATTGAAACCATGTGGAAAATAAAGTAGTGAAAAGGTTTTGAATTTTGGTAGCCTATAAACAGAACCTTGTTTCCTAATCATCCTATTAGTTTGCTACACTCTCAAGTATAATAAAAATACAGATAAACAAATGAACAGTGCTCGCTAGTGACTAGCTACAGGACGAAGTCATGACCAGTGGGGTCCATCTTCTAGTCGAGAGTGAGGATGGAGTCCCCACAGTGATGACATTGGTTGGTGCCAGTCGTGCTAAAATCACGAATTGGTAGAAGTTAGAATTCATGGGCTGGCCAATGAATTGGGTCCCAGTGTAAGAGTTTACCTTGTAACCGGAAGATCCTGGGTTAGAAATCCAGTGGGTGCGTACTGTCGCTGAGTCCCAAGGTAGGACGAAACAGCTGTCCAGTACTCCCTGGTTTTCAGTGGTTCTCTAACTGATTTCAATCCGTGATCTCACCTGAAACAAATGAACAATAGGTTTTGTGTGACTATAAATTTACTTCATGTTATGTGTCACTGTGCATACTGTTCCTCCTCCGCTAAGTAAGTAAGTAAAGCGTAGCAAGGCAAACTAAATTGAACGTCTTTATTTATCCGTATAAAACTTGGTTAAAAATGTGTGATGAGTGAGTAAGACAGAAAACTGCAACACCAACTAACTAACTAGTAAAACATGAATTTGTTTTTAAGAAAAAAATGTATACACGAATAATGAGCATGTGTTATTATTACAAGCATACTATTTGCCAGTGGACCAAGGATGTTTATTTTAATTCATCGGGTCAAGGTCAAGTGATTAGACCGATTCTCTACGACCTTAACACACATATGTAAGAACAAATTATTACTAATTCCCTTTTACATTCACATACACACAAGACATAATATGCTTTTCACATTAATGCAGCACGTGAATGATTAAACGATCACAAGTTATTATTAAATTGTTCACTTCCTTTAACAGATTTGTCCGATGAGAAATAAATAATACAAAATCAGTAAATAGTTGTACACAAAACTCGTCAAACACATTAAGAGATTTCTTTGGCTAACCAACCAATAATCATATATTGTATAAGATTTGTGGCCTTGTGTACAGATTACATCTATCCTATTGGTTTTGGCTTGAAAAACGAATAAATGAAAAAGAAAAATCTCCTAGATTTAGCCAATAACGAGATAGAATGGTAATATTCACTACTCTTCATACTTTCATATTTCATTCGAATTGGTGTTCACTTCTAATGAAAACTTGTAACAAAGGCACCAATCGATTTTAGAGAGTTGAAGAACGGCAATTGCACAATGTTGAATATCATACAACGACCGTTCCCAACGTTCACAAAACATTTTTAGGTATCAGTACATAAGACCTTTTGTTCTCCTTTTGAGTTCCAAGTGGGACATTGGGCTTCATGCTTGAGCTTTGAAGTTTCAGTAGCAGTGGCGTCTTTTTTTACTGGGTGGGGTTGCTGGTCTTACGCCCAACCTACCCTCTTAATAAAGATTATAACCGGTATGCGCCAGCGGGGAATCTAACCCCGGACCAAGTGCATGGTTGGCCAGCACTGTATTGCTGAGCCACCGACGCACACGTAAGACCTTAGCAATGTTTAATTTTAATATCTAGAATGACAAACACATAATTACTAAACATAAGATCGTAAGCAAAGAAGAGTAATGCTTAAAAATGCAACATTTTCCCAGTAGCATAATATTAGAATGATATTTTTAACAATTAAACACGAGAATACAGAAGTGAGGAATCAGAACTTTAGGAATTTTAAAATATCTTATCCTAATACCTGAGTGACGCCAATACCATAACCATCTCACGTTCGCATGACTGGTGTATCTTCAGTTGGTGAAGATTAATAACTTCAGTGATTGACTGACTTTCATTGTATGACGTTCCTCATGTGCTAGTCGCCTGATTCACAGAAGTATAATCACGTCTACAAGACAATAAGTGTTACTTGACGTGGTGATAGACGTCTGTGTCTGAAGTATTTATCGCGTTACAGGACCAACTTTACAAAAAAGAAAACAAGCTAATAATTCACAATAGGTGGGTAGTTGTATGTGTGCCTAGACCTATAGGACTGATCAAATAAAACCGACTAATTTTGTACTATTCAATCTTTAAACAAACTACTTGGCTTTCGGCGTCCTACATGACAAATCAATAAGAGTAAAGCTTGTTGAGATCTGAATGACACAGAAATAGTTCTTTTGATAATCAATCCAAAATTAAATAATTTATCACAGAAGTCAGAGAGACTTTGTTAATGTTGGTGAAAATTGAATAGTTTGTTTGTTTGAAGTGGTCTCCATTGGCGGGAGACAAGAAGGCCATCATTGCTAAATCATGTACTGGTTAGTAGAAGATTGGAAAAATACGACCAGAAGCACTGATTAACCATTGTAAATCTTTTTCGTTATCACTTGAAGAATGCCCAACCGTTTTCTGCTGTTTTGCGTAGTTTATAATGTATGGTGTTCTGCGCATTAAGCTTCGTCTTCGGAAACCAGTGATAGGTCCAGGATCTCTGCGATCTTTGGATATTTGACAAACTTTAACACTAAACCACTAGAGTCATGATGAAAACGTTATACAGTAAAGTTTTATTCACAGCTTGACTGTTTGATGATGTATTTACTCATGTCTGAATAAAGTCTAAACTGCTTGTTTAACGTTTATTTACTTTTTTTGAATGCAGTGGTAATCAGCAGTAAGGCCAGCTAATTCAAGAAGTGTATATACAATGCAATATCAAATTCCATGCTTATTGCAAAGTATATAACAGATCATAAAAGAACTCAAATGATGAAAAATGAACTTCAGCCATGCTAAGTCGTGTATACATACCAAAAGCTTCATTTTTGTTGTTGATGAGTGTAGGTGATTGTAGCAGACTGTACAGATTTTTCACTAAATAACTCGAAACATACCCACCTACTAACAACATATGATATCAATAATTAAAAAAAAATTAAACCTTGGTAAAGACTTTAATAAATTGAAAACCACTTACTTGTTTTGAATAGTTTCGAAAAGTGAATTGTGGACCCATCCAAACACGACGTAATGGACCCAAATGAGTAGTGATTTCCACTTGACTGTACCAGTAAGAAGCAACATCTTCAGCAGTCCATCCAGCTGGAGTGACAATATTATCATCCTTATCTTCATCATTATCATCGTTTTCAGTATTGTCAGTGTTAACTTCTAATATGCCAGCTTTCAAACTGTTACTATCATTATTCTGAGCTAAGCTTAACTTTGATGGTGATGGCGCCGTAGACAATCCACTGTTGTTAACAAGTTCTGATGCGATTCCACTCCGATCATCTGTCAAAAGGTAAACACGGAGAAGATGCAAGTCAAGTCAGGGACAAAATCATTCTATCCAGTTATTTGAAGAGTTGCACAATAAGACAATTTAGATGTGACCTAGTAGAGTTCCAACAGTCGAATCTAGGTAATGCACGAAGCATACTTGTTGTATGATGACTAATAACACGAAAGGAATACAAACTAATAACAAGTGCTGATTACACATATCCTGATACCGAAATAAATAGCTGTCCAAATGGCTTAAAGTAATATGTACATCCCCTGAAGTTATTCATGTACATGCACCAATCTTGATTTCATGCATTTCCATTGGAGAAATTCAAGTGAGTAGTGAGACCAACGGAAAAATGACGATGAACAGTAGAGTGTGTATTATAGTGAGATATACACACTTCAAAGTATTTCACAACAGTGTTGTGTTCTTCAACTTACAAATAAAACAACTAAAGTCAATGTATACATGAGTAACGTGTTACTATGACAACTGATAAGTATTGTTGTTTGAGTTGCTAACCTCATATTACTTCTCAAAAATCAATACATATATTCATCAGCCAGCAGCATCATTTTTATTTGCTGGAGATGAAGTCAAACAATGTAAGATATAAATTATAATAGAGGATAACTTTATATTTAACTAAACACAGTGATACAGTATCACTTGGTGACTACATTTCCAGCACAGTTTACCACCACCCATAGAGCCATTTTTTATTTCATTATTTAAACGCAGAAAAACTTGGTACACTATGACACCAAGAAATATGCGCAACACAATAATAATAAAACAACACAGATTAAAAGTAAAAATATAAGTAGAGAACGGATAAAGAACTTCATCAAGAAGGAAAACAGTCATGTTTAACAAGTTCAAAAAGTATTCGTTAACTATCATCAGGAAGGGAAGAAAGAAGGAAATTGCAACACGTTCGCCATTGATTACGATTCTTGGCCATATCCGATAACGTTTTGAGCCATCGATTCGAACTATCTCGCGGACCCCAACCAGGGAGTCGTGACACACCAACCGATGCTAATCTAGCACAAATATCCTTCATCCCACGACGCCACATCATGGACTGACCACCCTCCGCCTTTTCCATCCTGTCCCAGGGCTAGCGAACAGAGACCTGTACGGAAGCCTTTGGGATGACACTCGCAGCACATGTCCAAGCCACCGTGCTAGTGTTTCCAGATGACGACACTCAATGAATGGTGATCTCCACTGTGTTCAAACACACGCCGCCGAACCTCAGAATTACTCACGCGATGGTGCCATCGAACGCAAGCAATCCTGCGGAGACGGCGATGATCGAACACGCAGAGTCACCGCACATCCTCAGCTCGGAGAGGGCAGGTTTCACAGGCGTAGAGCACGACAGCCGGCACCATAGAGCCATACCTTAGTGCTAACATAACTGTTAAATTTCGTTTATATAATTCCACTATTTCTTATCTCTTGATTTTATTGATAATGAAGGATAAGGAATAGTGTGGAACTGTATAAACGAAATTTGCAAGTTACATATATATTATGAGCACTTTGATATCGATTTAATTATGAGCAAATGAAAGTTATTCCTGTATGATAGAATTATACTCTACCACCATCATCACATAGTGCGCAAATTCTATGCTTATGTCAAAATATAGAATCCGCGAAATATACCCATTAAGACATTGAAATAAGAACAAATTAGTTCAGCGAAGAGTCTCTTTTCGGCGAATTCATTCACTTAGCTGTACAGTCGCAAATATATATATATACAATTATTTTGTGTGTGTGTGTACATTAGGTTTGTCAAAATCAAAATAACAGTTAGTGTGGGTTGTCGACAAGCTTCCGTATACTTTGTATTGCTGAAGCCTTAGCGATTTGGATGGAGAAGCCTGAGTTATGCACACAGAAGAAACTTCTCCACCCCCTTCTACTACCGTGGGTTTAATTCCAAGTTTATTTGTCATCAACATTTTGTTATCAAAATTTTTTTGCAATTTTCGTATAACAATTTTTAGTAACTAACCCATTCAATCTTTTCACCTATTATCTAGTTTATTTTCATAATTGTCTCCAAATTCCTTCACTAGCATCTAATCTTTCTAAACATGTCCATATTACGTAACCCTACTCACATCTTACCAATCTTCACCCCACTTAGTTACAACTTTGAGTATTAATCACACATTTTAACTTCTTCATTATTTTGATGATGTAACTCTACTCACATCTTACCAATCTTCATCCCACTTAGTTACAACTTTGAGTATTAATCACACATTTTAACTTCTTCATTATCTTGATGATATAATCAACAACCTACACTAACTGTTATTTTGATTTTGACAAACCTAATGTACACACACACACACACAAAATAATTGTATATATATATATTTGCGACTGTACAGCTAAGTGAATGAATTCGCCGAAAAGAGACTCTTCGCTGAACTAAAATATAGAATGTTGGTGGTTACAGAAAACAAAGAGATAACATGGCGGAAAATCAATGGATGCATGGAATCAACTTTCTTTAGTATTTACGACTTTATTGTAATATTGTGTGCAAAAATCGTCAAATATGTTGAAGAGCAGCACCTATCAAAATTACCCTCATCAGAAGAACAGGTATTTTTTTAGTTGGCTCATTTACTTTGTTACACTTTCGTAATGAGATTAATAAAAGTCATATTCCTTGGAAGGGATAAATTCGCTGTACAAATACAGTTAAAAAGGCTTATAAAGATGAAGCTGGATAACAGTCGAATAAAACTCAGTGAGTGGTGTGTGCTATTGATAAGATTTACCAGTACTACTATAGAAAGGAGACATTCATCAACATTAAAAACATCAAATAGCAGGGAGAAAGGATAAAACCTGAGCAATGTGGCAGAGTATAACTCCATTATGGATAAAATTTTACTTCGATAAAATCACACAGTGTTATACAGTAATATTTATTGATGAATCGCGCGCACCAATAATTGCTCACAATCATATCAAGGTACTCAAATGCAAGGAGGGGACATCTGAGACCCTATGTAGGATTCTCAATAAAGTAAGAATTAAGGAGACATTCAAACCTACAAAGTCACTCAGAGACAAGCTCTGTAGGCTAAACGACCCTGTAGAGTTTGACCCAATTAAACAAAATGATATAATTTACAAAATACCTTGCAATGACTGTAAGGTCAACTACATACGTCGAAGTAGTTGGTCGAGAGTAGTGAGATTATCGAAACATAAGAATTTAGCTAAGGCTAGAATGATTGATCCCACGAAGATAAGTAGTTTAAAAAAAACTCCGCAATCGTACTGCATGCACTAACACACAACCACACAATAAGGTGGGTGGGACAGAGTCAAAATTCCGAGGAGTAATATAAGTAGATGGGGAGAGAGAGGTCGATCACTGAATCTTACTTCACTGAGTCTACACCAAGCGCATGCAATAGAAGTGACTCAACGCAAATACCAGATATATGGAAGATATTATTACCACTAGTCAAATCAGAGGATAATAAATAATGTTAGAATATATTCAATTCACATTATAACATTCTAACAAGTTACTTATTTTAATATAAAACATCTTATTTCCCATCTTATTGTATCTTATTGATAACACTAATATTATTTCCGAATGTACTTTATCTTAAATTGTCTTTATTCAAACATCTAATCAATTTTTACTCATGTATATAAATGAAGCAAGAAACTTGTGTGAGTGAGTACCTTGATATGATTATGAGTGGCAATAATTTGTGCTGGAAACGTCGTCATCAATAACAATTATTGTACAGCACTGTGTGATTTTATCAAAGTAAAATCCCATCCATAATGGAGCAGGGAGAAAGATTTGATCTCAGAGAAATCAAATGATAAAGCGTTGTGGAGATACATGGGAGACGACGTGAAACGGACACAAAGAAACACAATATGAAGGAACGGCAGAAGTAGCACAACACGCAAGATCTGTGCAAATGGTACTCTGAAGAAAAAGCGTACATAATTTCGCTACATAGCGATACCAAATCCTAAACAAACATTCCTTTAACCAAGTATTTCGTCTTCTACCATTTCAATTGTACCAGAAGAACAACAACAATCAATAAAAAGACGAAAACTATGAAATATTTCCCGGAACGGCTTTAATATTTGTCTACCTCTAGCCTTCATTTTTATTACAGTAGACAAGTATGTGTCTTGAAGTAGTAGTCACTAACTTAACAAACAATAGACCACCTTCTCTCGAAACAAGTACATCTAAATTATGAAAGTTAGAAGGCTTAATATGACATATGACTCATCACATTCACATGATTTTGACCTTCACCTTTAGTGTCAAATGCGAAACAAGTAAACGCCATTAAAAACTTGACTATTAGGAATACGTGATAAAGAAAGATAAAACAGAAGAAAACAAAAAGCTAAGAAAAGTAGATTTTATACACTTAGCAAAATAAAAAAAGAATTCAGAAAATCTGTTACTCTTTTTTTTTGTTGTGTCATTTCTTGGCCGTCATTGTATGAAACAAAAACTTCTTGATAAATGTATATATGTTGATTACGCAAATAATCCTGACGTAACGGTAGAAGATGAGAGACTTGGTAAAGGAATGTTTATTTGGAATTTGGCATCTCTATATAGCGAAATTATGTACACCTTTTCTTCAAAGTACCATTTGCACAGATCTTCCCTGTTGTGCTACTTCTCGCTTTTCTTCACATTGTGTTTCTTTGTATCCGTTTCACGTCGTCTCCCATGTATCTCCACTACACTGTATCATTTGCTTTCTCTGACGTTAAATCTATGTCACTACTATTTGCTTCAGATATATATACTACTGATAAATCTTACCAGTAGCACACACCACAATAAGGTATCATTCTTCTAGACTAACTTAAATGAACCACATATATATCTGCTCTCTACTGGATAAGTTGAAATGACTATTGTCATCAATAGACAACAAACACCAATTCCTTGTAAGTGACTAAGAAAACTGATATCATAAAACGCTTTGACAGAAATCTTTGCAATTGACTGACTTATATATAAATTGAGCACAAAAAATCAATCGTTCATACAAAAACGGTACAGCTTGTCGGAAAAGTAGCTCTTTATAATGAGATACACAAATGAAAGTTTCTTATATAAAACAACTGTCAATGCAAAATACAATAAGTATTGTTGTTTTTTTTAGAAAGAGTAGAAATCCAACTATTCTACGGCTTAGTTTGGGTTTCTAGACTATGCTTCAGTTGAAATGAGATAATCCTTACCGATCAGGTGTGGTAAGGGGATTATGATCACTTTTATTTAGTACCTCCCGATGCTTATCATCAC
This sequence comes from Trichobilharzia szidati, assembly GCA_944472155.2. Classification (NCBI taxonomy): domain Eukaryota; kingdom Metazoa; phylum Platyhelminthes; class Trematoda; order Strigeidida; family Schistosomatidae; genus Trichobilharzia; species Trichobilharzia szidati. The sequence goes on along the minus strand of OX235274.1, from coordinate 63,329,441 downwards.
ACACCATACACTCTACGCTTGGAATATTTTGAAAGCTTGCAGTGGATTAAATTGTGAAGGGGTTATAAAAATGAGGATGCGTCACAACAAGAGACAAAAAAATAAAGAGGAAATATCAATGATAAGAAAGACGTTGGTTATCTCTATTCGTCATATAAGTTAATTATACACTTGACAAAATAAGTTAATTAATAATAATTTGCTTTATTCCAAAACAGTACTTGTGATACAGAATGGAATTCTCAGCATTTTTACTACAGTATTGCATCCAGTTTGTACACTATCAATAAATAAAATTCTACATAGATTAAGGAAATCTCAGTTCATTATGACAACAACATATTGGTATGTCGGTAGCAAAGTCAAAGTTGAACAGTGTTTGAAGGTGTTAGAAAAGTAGGTGCTATCATATTTACTAGCGTAAGCGGAAGAAAGAAACAAAGCAGCACATAAAGGAAAAAAAGAGAGAAAAGGAAAAGAAAGAAAGAAAATGTTGTACCTATAAATGATATGAGTTGGTAAGACGAGATCCAGTTGTACTACTGACTATTTAATGAATTATAGGTGTCACGCCTAATGCTTTCTTTATCACACAGAACACGAGCTAAGTAGGGTATGGTTGAGTTTTTGTACTTGCTGGTGCGAGCATATAGTTTTCTATATTGGCTTCTGGTTTTACTAGATGAGATGCAAGGGGAGAGTTGTGAGTGTAGAGGGTGGTGTGAGTTAGATAAAATGGATTTAGCCCATTTTTCACATGAGTCCAAGTGCCTGTTAACCCGAATATTAACAAGTTGGTTAAGTGGCACGTTGCTTACCCTGCTGACAACCTTTAACATCCTGCGTAATATGTTATAGTCTTTCTTCAGTAGCCCGGGAAAAACTAAGTGAGAACAATAGAGAATAATAGGCAGAATGTTATTCGAGTTTGATCACGGATTGATATCAGTTAGAGGGTGCGTATTGCCGAAGATCCCCAAACTAGGATGAAACAGCTGTCCAGTAACTTTATGGTTTTCAATGGTTCTCTAACTGATATCAATCCTTGGTCAAACTCGAGAAACAAATCTAATCCTTACAACATATCAACTATTGAATATTATTTAAAACAATTGGTTCCTTTTTATAAATTTGGATAGTGTTATTAGAAGACGGAGATTATCTGAAAAATGTGATGTATTTGCGCCATACATTTCGAACAATCTGATCACACATTTTTACGTGTCAAGTCGATATATATGGAGAAAAATTAAGGGCGATTAAATTCAACCAAGTGACATAAGATGGATGTTAACACAGCTTTTAGGGTCATTTATAGGAATGGTGAAGGATGCTTATTGAAATACGTTGAGGCTGTAGCTATTCATAAACTTAAGCCCCCTCCCCTCCCTGTGTGCTCAAAAACAGGTTCATTATTACTCTTAATTATCTTGGCAATCCTTATTCGATTGGATTACCAAACGCTGTGTTAATTATTCTTATTATTCTTAAATCCTTTTTTTGTCACTTTGTTTAATTTAATTGCCCTTAATTTTTCTCCATATATATCTACTTGACACGTTAAAATGTGTGATCAGAATTGTTCGAAATGTATAGCGCAAATACATCACACATTTTTCAGATAATCTCCGTCTTCTAATAACTTGAATATTATGTTATTCGTTTATCTTGATACTTACACCCACCAGGAAGAGAAATGAAAATATGATTGTTAACTGCATGCATTAGGTGAAATATACGGTTAAAACTAGGCATTAATTAAGCAATCAATTGTTAAAAAAATATACAAATAAATACATGTTAAAATAAAATTCATCATTACATGATGCAATAGGACTGTGATCATATCTTGACTTATTCATTTTACACCGGGCTTGTAGTGTACACGATGCTGAAATAAGCGGATGTTGTTTAGGAAATGGTGGAAGGTAAACAGCATCAGTGTGTAGATTCCACTCTCCAACAGCAACACAATCCAAACGAATTGAACCATCCTGAAAAAGAGAAGAAAAAAACAAACAAAGTCACGAGATTGAAATGTAATCCAATACAATGTGAAATAAACAAGACAATGTCTTTTGAGCATATGATAAACGTAAAACTGCATCAATTTTTACACCTCCCTACAATGATTTTCCTTCAAACTTGTAAAGTGGCAATACTACTGTAACAACAGAAGACAAGGGCCAGACAACAGAACGTTTATTACGGAAAATCAACACATATTTATAGATTTTGATGTACATTACTGTAGGTTAATGTTAGTAGAAAATACAGTCTGTTGATTGGTTGTTTCTCACACAAAGTTAACCTTGCATCTCTTGTGGCTGTGTCAGTTCATCTATATGTTAACTGTATCCGCCTATCCATCTTGACCTTGTTTTCACATGACTAACATTGACCGCAATTACTGTCAACCGATTTGGCTAGCAACCATCTCTCACCACACTACTACTCAAGAAGATTTGGCGGTATAATCAACTTAGAAATACACACAAAGGGCGAAATCGAAGTATTATAGAAAAATATGAAAAAATGAAAGCCCTAAACAACAATTTTTTTTGTAGACTAAGATGTTTAATGATAATGATATTCAGCATAGAGATTATTCTTCCAAATAATGAAAGGCCTGGGAAATATGCGTTTCGTAGGTGTGAGATAACACAAAAGCAAAGAATACTGCATATCATCAATGAGGCCACAGGGGACATTAAAGCTGATCAGTTGTTTCAAAACAGTGTAAATCAATAGGATAAATTAGAATAAGAGTGACAAGTGACATTTCTTTCCACTGCTCAGAAGACTCAGCATTTTGTTGGCATCTTCACTTAAAAAGCACTATTTTTTCTTCCTTTACGTTCCTCTAATGGAACATAGGGCTTCAAGCTAGAGCTTTGAAGTTTCGGTAGCAGTTGTACTTATTTTTACGGGATGGAGTTGCTAGTCTCATACCCAACTTTCCCTGCTCACCAGTCTTGTTACTGGCTTAGCGAGGTAAAGGAGTGCGTCGCTCGGGGATCGAACCCCGAACCACCTGAGTGGTTGGCGAGCATTCTACCGCTGAATATTCTAAATGATTGAGAAATGCAGATCATAATCTGTCAGCCGTCAGAGATAGCAAGGTGAATTGAATTGACAAAGGACATCTCTGAGGAACATCACTGGTCGCTATCACAACGAATGATAACTATCCACAAGGTCTTGCACAGCTATATGAGTTCAAGTAGAATGCATTAATTGGTATAATACACTTTATAAGAACTCCATTACTAATAGGCAGACACTACCCCACACATCATCTCAATTACCGTGTCAAATATCACATTCAGGTTCAAAAATATTTTAAGTATTGGATCCTAATAGATATACCTCAGTAATACAGTCCAGTGGGATGAGTGAGGGAATATGTCCAACAGATGTTTATAGGTAGAAGGAGGTTGCGTAATAAAACAGGAATATTACTGACATTGAAATGCATGAAAGTATCCAATAGCAATGCTTACAGGTAATATATTTTCGCGAATAAAAAATCGTATGAAATACTTGATTACAGACAAAAAGAGCTTAGTCTAAAAGAGATTATAAATGTTCAGTCTATACTGAGAGAGAGAGAGAGATACAAAATAATGCAGATCAGTTAGCAATTAATATCGATAAAATGAATTTTATCTTACCTGGTACAACTTTCCACCTACTGTAGCTGTATCAGCCGGACTGACGCATAAATCATACTCTATTAAACGTAAATCAGCTGTCAAAATGAATAATGCGTCTACAGCACGAGATTTTCCGACTGTAAAATTATAAAGAACAAAAAAGAGTATTAGATAAGTATTTATATCATATTCATATATCTATTGACATGATTGTTAAACGCGGAAAAAAGATACCATAGAAAACGTTGAAATAAGCGTAACTTTGAAAAAATCTAACAAACTCCAACAGAAACAGAAACAAAAAGTCGGAAATCAAAACAGACGGTTAAAATGAGATGCGAATTAACCATTATTTCCATATACAGAAATTAACTCATCAAATTTATTATTCAATGAGTACAATAAAAAAAACAACAACAACAACACAAAACAGAAATTACCAAATCATTCAATACACAGGCAGGCGGTGCTTCACAGATTAAGCCTAAAATGCAGATTTTATATCACTTGTCAGCAATAATCTCTGGAATGGAATAAAAACCATTGTATTCACACTTATAAGCACATGTCGTTTTCATACACCAGCAGAGATAATAATTCACATCAAATTAAGGAGAATCGTTTGCTTGAGTATCTAAAACTTATTTCCACTGACTAATACAACAGGAATTCCTGTCATTCCAACTGAGTTTTTTTATATATTTTTTTATTACAGCTTAATTCCACACCGTATTTTTGGAACAAGTATGGAATTTTCAGCATGTGATATCGGTAGCCCAAATTTTGCAGGCCGACCATAGATATCGGGTGTGCGTCGGTCGGGGATCGAACCCCGGACCATGTGCATGGTCGGCGAGAGTCCTAACCACTGTGTCACCGACGCACACCAGGCATATCATATTTGAATATTTACATCAGAGATGTTTTGAGTTTTAATGCCTAATTTATTGTAATACTATAACACAACACATAAAACCGATACTACAAAAAAACAACTAAAATAATCATTAAATAAACTACAAAGGTGACTAAAGCGAAAAATGGAATTTTTTTAAAAATAAAATACAATTCGACTAACACATCTACTCGAGTAATGTGAACAGTAAAACTATATTATGTAATCAGTCAACATTAATCCACCCCGATAAAAAGATTTTGAAGGAAATCAAATTCATGCTATATGGCAAAATCTTTATCAAACAACCTATACTTTGTGAAAATCTCAAGTGAAGACGCAATTTAGTCAAAGATATGGACTCATTTAGTAGAGGCAGTACGAAAAGCTTTACTAGTGTAAAATAAAACCAATGCATAATTAATTTTCAGCTAAAGTAAAGCATCTCAACAGAGTTCATGATCTGTAAAATAGTTAGAAAAGCTGATGTGTAGAAAGGAACAAGTCAGATGACATTCTTTTCTAGGATACAGTGAGAAACGTGAACACATTCTACAGTTAGGAAATTATATATATATACATATGCATAGTGGAGTAATACATTTTTTCATAATAATAATAGGACTACATCCAAACATCAGAGGAAATGGGCTTAGAGACGACATAAAAGAAAGATACATCTCTGAGTTGACCAACTTATTGAAAGCCTTATGTGAAGAACTATGTCATTAGAATTAACTGATACTACTACTATATTGACTCTTGAGAAATCTCTGTGTGGGGTAAAACAGTCACTCAGAGAAAGAAAGAGATTGGAGAATGACAAATGAATTGCCTCATTAATGCTATAGGATAAATAGTTAGAGAATAGAAATGGATTATTCCATATCAGTTAATAAAAGTAAATAATGCTTTTGAAATAGAAATAATAGAAATTTCTGTGTATCGTTAATTGTAGTGATGAGTATGTGAACTGAAGTGAATTATGAGAGTAGAAATTTAAATAAGAATGCTGAAATCCAATTCGCCGCACCGACCGATAGCTGATATCCTGAAGTATCGGTAGATCCTGTGTGATGCAATGTCCTGACTAACGACCTACACTTGCTGGGACAGATGCTGCCGAAAGTCCTACCATACTAGAAAGGTCGTTTGGATAGAGATTTCGCTAAGAGCGCTTACCATCATAGTTTAAGCTGCTCACAATAGGTTGGAGGTCCGAGGATAAAGTCTTACGACTGCCGAATAAGGATGTAACAGTATTAAGGCGTTTTCCTCGGAGGACCAGCAAGCCAGCTTTGTCGCCTCTCTACTCTGCAGAGGAAAGTTAGGAAAACTCCACATCCCAACTTTCAAACTTCCATTCGCACACAAGGCTTTCCTGATAATCACCTAGCTTCTAAGTTGTCACTCCTTGGAACGCATGCATAAAGAAAGCAATGTAATGAAATCTAAACAGTGAAAAACAGAAGAAACTATAATTAGATGACGAATTGGGTAGACCATAATGAGCTATGTTTGATGATATTAGATAGTTGGAGGCAATCGCCAGGAAGCCTTGGATCTAGGTTTCGTGCTAGTTGGCACTCATCAGCAAGGCGTATCTTCAACCTTGAAGGAACTCGTGTCCCTTCTGAGATTCGAACCCGCGTCACCCAGTGCTGCAGTCAGAGACGTTACCACTGAGCTATTCGGGCTCGCGATTGACCTCCTGTAGGACTGTAGTGGGTATTTAAAATGCACTGAATTAAACGGCGAAGCTTCAAATTACAACAAGAAGGCTAGGTTAGTAGGTTTGAGAAGAAATCTTACCTTTCTTTTATTATTTTTTCTTTTTGGTCTTATTTATAATACTCAGGAACTGATATCAAGTTAACCGGATAAGTTTGGAAAAGCCAAAAAACACTCACTAGTCCCTATTCATTTTCTACACTAAAGAAATATGAGTTGTAATAAACAAGGAACAATGACATCTGAAGTCATCTCGGCATTTCCTTTTTTCATTACCATTACTCATAGTTCCATCAAATCATTATTTATTGACGCATTTCTTGATGCCTTGTTGTAGCAGACGGTTGTTTTTCTTAAATTAATGCATTTATATACTTGATAGTCACAAAAAGTTAGAGGGACAGTCAATCTGCGACTGATCTGCATATTAGTTAGAAAGACTTCATGACAAATACTGATACCAATTGTTCATCAAATGAGTTGACAAATCAGCATTGATGAGAGTAAAGATCATTATTTCGTGTTTAACTACTTACAAAATATTCAGTAGGCAAAAGTAATAACGAAACATAGGGCTTTTGGACACAAAAAATTCCATATAAGTTTGTTTATTAGATGTATCACACAATGAAACAGTATTATTTACTGGATGACGTTTCGAACAAAATTTATTGTTCATGAATGTGTTCACTTGTTTTGAACATGCAAGTGATGTTGACTGACAGAGAAATAACAAGCGACTAGCGAAAACTGATCTAAACTGCCAATAGAGTCGCAACTTTTTAGTAAATATCCGTCTAAAGGGTACAGGAGTTAAATGAAACATGTCACACTACTTTCAAAATTCTTGCGCACACATAATATAATTGAACAGGAGTTTATTTTATGGATAAGTGAAATCAGGATGAATCATTATCTTTTAACCGTTTGTTATTCAAACCTAACCTAGTCGCCATACATTATGAGACAACCAGCGCAGGGTGTTTCTCACAAAATTAAAAAGGGAAAAAACGGACATCTGGCGTTTACAACCGGACTGATAAACATCCAGGTGTATCTGTGGGCGTAGGAAAACCCTGATACTAAACCTATGATGTATTTGGAATCGTCAACCGTGGGGACGCAGCTCCACTGCCTTGTGGATCAAAAATTCCAATCGAAGGCTCCAGAGTGGCCTCCAAACATAACATCTCTATCTTCTTTACAGGACTGAGTAATTCAAGTTTAAATAACGGAAGTAACATTGTAACAGCAGAAGGCGCAAAACACGGAAGTCAAGGTATATTTTCAAGCGATCGAATCGCTATTTATATCTATACAGTTTATATTCTTCAAACCAATCACTGAGCATGTGATTTTGGTTTACATTAAACCACATGAAATAGAATGTTCAAATATGTGCATATAGTATTCGATTGCTAATGCAGTGTTGACTGTGGGAATAGTGTTCTGACGTTAACACCAACAAATACAATGATTGTTACTGTGAGAACAATTTTCCGTTGGTACCCATTGTCTGTATCATCACACCACCACAACTGTTGACAGTGTTTAAGAAAAGTTGACTAATATTTGTAAGTCTGAGGTCAAATTTTGATGACACCTCATGCAATTTTGTTTGTTTATCATATGTTGATGCCTGTTTCATGACTCATATGACTGGACAAAGTTTTTGAAAAGAAGAGATATCCTGTTTATGTATAAACCTTTGGTATTTTAATTCCGATTAATTTCCCTGAATAAGTTTGAATCAGATGGCTGAACGAAACGTTGGAATTACTCATTCCAATTTCACTGACATTTTACAAATATAATTTCTACATATGAGTAAAAACACTAAGTTTATAGAAGACATAATACTGTATAATTTATCAAACAGCTGAGAGGCTCTGAGTGCTTTGTTTAAATTTAATTGGTTGTTTCAGAGAAGTTACACTTTTATATCACTTGAATAATAGAATGATAAATATTTATGCAATTGATCGAACACGTGTGCTATTCAAAACAAATTAGAAGTTAAATATTAACTTTTTTGTCTTACCATATGGATCAGTGCGATAATTTGAAGACAAGTTATTCAGTCGAAATTGGTTTGGAAGGAAACACACAGGCGGTCCGAAACGAGCAGCTCTTACACAGCTATTGGTTGGACTAGACATATCTTGATCTGCACTTTGAAGCGACTGACAATTTCTTTGACGTCGATGTTGTTTTCGTGAATGTAAAACTGAACGACTTGCTACTGATGCTGCAATTGGCGATTGTGTGTGTGCACACATTCCAGTGCAGTGAAGACTATTAGGGCTGCAACAACATGGTTTCACAGGTGATGTATTGCGGTGGATCAACGGTGTATTGGTACCTGCTAATGGAGTAACAGCTTCTAAAGCACTGCCAGCGCAACCGAGAGCAACAGAAGTCATTGTATTCCCACTGGATGGTTTCAATCTAGCTTCGGGTTTAACACGGCAGGGTTCTGGATAGGGTGGTAGTCGAGAATTTGTACTGTTATATAATGCGTTTGGTGGACAAGCACATAATCCCTCACTACTTGCAAGTAACATATTTGGTGGTTCAGAAATGAAACTTGCAGAACCAGGAACATGAAGATGACTAGCAGAAGCTTCTGAAGGAAGCGGCTTTGAAGACGTTATGGATGATTGTGAGATCGATTTATCACACAGACTAGGATTACTGTCAATTACAGACGATGGAATTGAATGTTCACCTAGGAATAAATTAAAGCATCATTCATTAAAAGATGGAGTATGCACAATAAGACAACAATATCACCAATAACAAGAAAAATGATACATTCACTTTAAGACAAACACGTTTTGATTACTCTCGTTGTTGTGGTGATTAGTTATTGATAACGCATAGTTACGTAAGTGACAGATACCGATAGCATACAAATGGGAAATTAATAGTGACCTTTCATCATCTTCGTGTATTAATACACAACCGTGTATCATGTGTGTGCCGCTACAGATTCAGCATAGAAGACACTTATTAAAATAGCTATAAGTATAAAAAATGATAACAATCTAACACCAGAGTTTATATTCGGCTTAAAATATACTTGAAACAAGATAATGAAAATGTTAGCGTAATGATTTTTTTGCCATATAGTATCAAAAGTTTATTTAAAAACTGTTCACATACAAATATGAAGATAAGATAAACAAGTATTACATTTTTATTATAAGTGGGTAGAAAAAACATATCAAGAAAGAAAGAAAGAAACACAATTGGTCACGTGAGGTTTGGAATTTATTCACCATAAAGTTAGTTGCAAACTGAATCCTTAGATAATAAAATGAGAATGCTTATTAAATCATGCGTCTACAAAAAAAGTAGAGGTAATTAAATACGCTCCTCTTACTAATTTATCTGCATAATTATTACTAAATATATAACCCCCTCTTAACAAAATAGTCCCTTTTTGTGAATCTGATTGATGACCCTGGATCAGGACTTGTTGAGCTGCTTGCTATTGGTTACCATCGTGTGATCAATTAGTGCATCATATGAATCAATGAATGTTACTGCTGCGCATGTAGTCGGTTCACTGAAGTAATTCACAAGATTATATATATTCTTTATCACTCAAAAACTACCTACAAGTCAAATAGTATCCTAGACTATAAGGTGACATCCGTTACATGAGGACAAATGATACAATCTGTCTACTTTGAGGGGTGTTCGAAGCCACAAACCATTGATTCGAAGTTAAACACCTTATTCAATCAGCCACAAAATCACTTTATGCAATTATTAATAGTAATTGGGCACGCATAAAAGAGTAAAGAATGAGTATCAAGTGCTCAGTAAAATGAAAAACCGAATCTATTAATTCCGACTGATTGAGCTCCAACATATAACTTGGCACAGAAGGGTAGCATTCTAGGTTGCCACATTCCATATAGCACACAAAAGAGGACAGAAAAGGGACTCAAAGCTACTACAATAAGAAGAAATGTGAAAGAGAACCAATAGTAACATGGAAAAACATAAGGGGTTTAGTGGATATGGAAAATCACAAATGGTGAGTGTATTTGCGTCATTGAGAACGACTTTGAGTCATATCTGTAACAGTTTCTAGCCATTGGATCTTAGCTTTACGAGGATCTAGACCAGACAACCTATAACCCTTACGAGGCTCAAACCAACTGTCCATGACTTTATAGACTGACTCCAGATTTTGATTTGACCGTCTCTCACCCTTTTTCAACCTAATCCATTGTTGGTTAACATTTCCCGTGGAGGAAAGCGATGGCTTCGTATGCGCAACACGTTTTCCTAGCCACCTCATTCGACTTAACTTCACAATTTCACTGAAGCCTCCTAACCTCTAGACCTAACCTCAATATTACTCACCATATTATACTAAACACATGAGATAGAATGCAGACACCTATGGTCAAAAACAACTAGCCTTTTCATATCTTCTACTTCCAATGGCCATTTTTCACAGTCATAAAGCAGCACAGGTTTCGTCAGCTGATGCAACATCACAGTGAATTAAAGTGGTCAACATATTCTACCATTTCACCCCTTGTCTTTAAGGTTTGGAGTCGGTACAGGTAAGTTTTGCAGCATCATTTAACATTTGATACAAATGAATTGCATGCCAAACATCCGAAAATTTCTGCCCGGGGTGTTCAGAAGACACTGTATTTTGTCAGCGTTTTCACTTAGGAGGACAATATGATCCGCATACTATAAGTCATCGAGACTGTTCCCTGATCACACATACAAACCTCATTAACACATCCAGGAGATTGTCAATCAATATTTTTCACAAATCTTTAAGACAAGTCAATTAAGAAATTATAAGAAATCGTAAAAGAAAGTCTACAAAGCATTCTACATGAAGAATAACTGAATACACTGACATGCAGATTTATATACACTTGTGTAATTAAAAAAAACTATATTAATTCTAACAAAAGAAACAGTAGATTCTAAGCTATTGACGATGTTGTACTTTCCCATAGAATATAGTCTGTACACTGCAATATGAGCTAAAGTGTCTTAGAATACATTGGATCATCGGATTCATTTGGCAATAAGCTTGAAGGAGATAGCGTATATTCCTTTAAATGAGCCGTTTAATATAAAAAAGTTAACTGAATAAGTCCTTTCGAATAGGCCCATTGAAAAGACAGGCTTACTTAATACATGAAGTCATATCGCATAAATATATATGCAGATTTGAACAAGCACAAAAAACGACAAGGGTGACATGGAGGATATCGTGACAGAAGGAGATACGAGATTAAGGTCAATCGTGGACGCAGCTGAAGAGGACAGTAGAGAATATAACAAGGTAAAGGTGTGTTGTTGAAGCCCTATGTTCCACTCGGAACCTAAGGGAATTATAATAATATATTTTTAGAAAATCCTTGATTCTATACAAATTATCCTATGAAATGCTGGAAAACAAGATTTAGTGACTTTCAGAAAGACAATGCCTAAAGTTCGGAAATCAATAATTCAACATTAGAGTTTCCACAACACCATGACAATATTCGAAAGCACACTAAGTCCTAGAAATTAAACAATTAACTGTTTCTTCACAAACGGATATATAAATGAGACGAAACTGTACACAAAACTTACCCATACGACTTAAAGTATTCTCACTGAGTGGAGTTATTACAGATGTAAATCCTAAGTGAGGACATTGAGGTGCAAAACCTGCTATAGGCGCTGTTTGACAAAAGCTTGAAGTTGTATTAGACATGTCTGAAGTTAAATCAAACGATTGCACATGAGAAGCATAAGAATGTTTCAGAGAACCCGTCTGAGGAATAGGATATAAAGTGTTAGTGGATTTATTTGAAGGATTATTGCCGAATACAGTTGACTCGCTTGCATTCCTTCCAGGCTGTGGTCTAGTTAGATGATGCTCTTCCAAACCAGACGATCGATGATATCTTGAAGTACGATTTACTACATGAGGTCGAGTATGCGTACGAACAGTGATTGGACCACCATAGGCAGTTATCGGGAAAACATGCGTTGTACCATGATTGCTACTCACAGCTACCCACCTTGAATCCCGAGAAAAAGTAGCATCCATGACCTGTAAGAATAAAAATTATACCTTAAAAAGATATTCACAGAAGTGACAATATTTATATCATTTATTGTTTAACACATTCATCAAGATCAGTGCCTGAAGTTTGTTTGCATACATCTACAGATATACGTATAACCGGAAAAAATATTCCCCTCATTCTTATTGTGGTAGTGTGATACAGACAATGTGTTCCAATGGAATATTATTCTCACATATTCCCACAGTTCAATACTGCATTAGCAACAGAATACTATATGCATATATTTGAACATTCTATTTCATGTGGTTTAATGTAAAAAAATCACATGCTCAGTGATTGTTACAATAGTGGCTAGGATAAGCAACATAATTCGACTTTAGCATTCTTCCGTACAGCACATTTGAAGTACATTTGTAACAGCGGAAGGCAAGAGACACGGAAGTCAAGGCATATTTTTCATTGATCAAACAGCGTGTGATTTTGGTTTACACTAAACGACACGAAATAGAATGTCCCAACATGCATACAGTATACTGCTGCTGTTGTACTGTGGGAATGTGTGAGAATAATATTCCGTTGGAACATCGTCTGTATTACACCAGCACACTCGTCTCCCCATCAAATACTTTTGTACAAGTAAGGAATTTTCAGCATGTGATATCGGTAGCCCAAATTTTGCAGGCCGACCATAGATATCAGGTGTGCGTCGGCAGGGGATCGAACCCCGGACCATGTGCAGCTCGACTGAAGTCGGGTCAGTCGTTTTGGTGCTTGCGTCATTGTTTGCTTGTCTTGGTGTATCCAGTTTTCACCTGCTTCTCTTTGTTTGCATTTCTGATCATATATACGTGACTCCGTCTCGCAGTCACCGTGTATGGTCCTTCCCACTTTGGAAGCAGTTTGCGCGACCCTGGAGTGTATTCGCCTCATACTATCATATGCTGTCTTCGCCCGACCTCTCAACAGTGTTTCAAGTAAAAGCCTCTTGGCTTACGGATCTTAAATGCCAATCAACTCCGCAACAGCCTCGAAGTCCTGCAAGAAGATACATGTGTCTCAATTATAATAAAGGTTTTTGTATTTCCCAATGAATGAAAAACAAAACGATATTGTTTTTACTGACGTTTCGCTATTTAATGCTAATAGCGTTATCAAAGTATTATATTATATATATTATTAACATTAAATAGCGAAACGTCAGTAAAAACAATATCGTTTTGTTTTTCATTCATTGGGAAATACAAAAACCTTTATTATAATGAATATCATATATCCAATGCCCAAATTTTTTCAAACTGTTAAATACATGTGCCTCCTTCAAAAACTGCAGGACACAGACTTTTCATTAATCGGCAGGCAGCGACACCATGTGTAATAGCAGAATGGTAAGACACGGAAGCGAAACGTATATTTCCAATCGATCAAACTGCTATTTATATCCATACAGTTTATATTCTTTAAACCAATCACTGAGCATGTGATTTTGGTTTACATTAAACCACATGAAATAGAATGTTTAAATATATGCATATAGTATTCTGTTGCTAATGCAATACAGTATTGAGCTGTGGGACTACGTGAGAATAATATTCCGTTGGAACACATTGTCTCTATCACACCACTACAATTCTGTCTATTAATTTTCTGCTTTTAAATTGTAATCTATTGAGCCTAAAAACTCGATAATATTCTTTTTAAAAACATCATTGTTGTCAATTATACTTATTCTTTAAAAGTTATGTATTCTACTTGTAGATACCTGCTAAGGAAATTAAAGGAAAGAATATTCTTTGCTCAATAATCAAATCAGTCTAGATTATAGTAGTGACTAACTGCTTATATATCTATCATGCTTATAAATCATGTGACTATACTAGTCATCGGGTATCATGTGATTATTGATTAGCCTACTACAACACATACGAAACAAAGCGAATGATCATAAACGTTATGTGAAAAAAAATAGTGCAGGGAAGTACACAGAAGAACTGAACAAAGTCAAGGTCGACATATCTGAATGCTTAGGTGTATATAAACTACGATATGTGAAAACAGTTAAGGTGATAAACTGCAAGCTACGCCTACACACAACACTACATCAGATAACAACACATTAACGTAAACTCATGAAAACTGCGAGTAAACAGCGCAGACACTGAATACTATCGTCGTTATAGTCACATCATGTGATTTAAAAACAAAACAAAAGACCCGTAAGGTCATTTGAAAAATCAGAGTAACAAAATACTGTTCACATTTATGTGCGAGGATAACTTAACATCATTTTTTGAAAGTGGATGATGACATGAAGCATTATTACTTTCAGTCCAATAGTTGAAACAATCAGCTAATTGTGGCCTACAATACCTCTTCACAACTCCACATTACAACATTCGAAGAATATATATATATATATATCCCTTCTTAGATTTCGTCAAGAACCTGTACCAGTTAGAGCGATCATTGAAAACCACGGAGCGTTAGACTGCTTGTTTCATCCTATTTTGGGACTGTTCAGCACCATCCACCGACGACCACACCAGGGGGCAAACCCAGAACCTTCAGGTTACGAGACCAAGTTCGTTGAACATTCAGCCACTCGGGGCAGAATTCAATAGCCTACGAATTCTAACTTTGTCAACTCGTGATACAGCGCTGCCCTCGCACCAATGCCTTCGATGCTCATCCAATTTACTTTGACATGTTGGAACCCACTGGTCACAATTTCTCACTAACAGCTTCAAGACCCTGCATCTAGTAGCCATCAATCAATGAGCTGATGATCGATTTGTGTGGATTTGGATCAATTTAATTTCAACCAAATGATGTTAGTTTCTGATAAGACCTAATACATACACATGAACAACTAACAAATGTATACAAACACTTGTTCACTGAAATATTGAAATTGTCAAGACATGTCTAGACAGTGACATCAACAATAAAAGTACAATGTGCATAATAACAATGACCTAATAACCAAAATAATAAACAAAAAGGCAGATTTCGTCACAAATATGAAATGAAAGATCACTGGAAAGATTTTCATATTCTAGTTTCAAAATTTAACAAACTGCACTATATATATATATATATATATTTTATATACCTGTTTAACATTTAGGCCTTAATTGCTAGGCTAATCGTAACAATCCAGAGTAACAGCAGAATCAAACAGGAAACCTGAATAGAACATATCAAAAACGATTCAAAATTTCACACCTTTTAGTTTAGTAGTCTGTTTGACTCAGAATCCTTGCGCACATTAATTGCTTTACGTGTCTACCACATTAACAAATGTAAGAACAGGTTGAAATGCAGAAATTAGGATGTAATATGGTGGAGATTAAATAACTTATGTTCCACTCGGGACGCAAAGGAATGGGGAAAATGAAAGAATTAACATGGAGATAAAAGAGAACCTGTGGCTTAGTTTCTTGTGCATCTGACTCCCACTCATCAGTGGGATTGTGAGTTAAAACTCCACTCCACTATTATGAACTAGACAACTGAACCACCACATAGTATCAGGTCTCAAATTTTGTATTTGGCTTATGAAGCAGGACATGAATTTATGTGAATAAAAACACACTCCCAAAAGAGAGAATTAGTGACAATAGTAATAACCCGCTCTATTCCGAAAATAGTACTGATAATAAAGAATGGAATTTTCGGCATCTGTCATAAATATTGCATGTAATTTACTCAAAATACAGTTAAAATTAACCACAGGGACGTTTACACATTTATAGTAGGAATAATGTCAAAAATGTGCAGTGTAAAATGAGAATAACAACTATAATGATAGTGGTAATAATAACAGTGAGTTTGCGTCAAACGATATTGTCGATACAGTAAAGAAATTTTTAGCATGTCATGTGATATCGGTAGCCCAAATTTAGCAAACCGACTACTGATATCAGGTGTGCGTTGGTCGAGGATCGAACCCCGAACCATGTGCATAGTCGGCGAGCATCACCCTTCGACAGATTCTAGAACATAGGCATTCCTACCGGCGCCCGACAATCATTATATTTCTTGACCTAAAGGCGGCATTCGATTCTGTCGACCGGGAGGTTCTCTGGCGATGCTTGGCTGTAAAGGGAATGCCAAGAAAATACATTGCACTGATTAAGGCACTCTACTCGTACTCATGCAGCCAGGTGAGGGCAACAACAGTTAGTCTAAGCCAGCCACGTAGGAAGGTGTAGACTTCCTGGTTGGGGTCCTCGGGACGGTAAAAACCAATGGTTGGAAACAATTGGTGACATGGCTCAAAATCGTTCTCAATGGCAGGCGCAGATGCATCCACTCCTTGTGACTTATGATTTCCAATGAAACTATTTTGTTCTCCGTTATTACTATTCCTTTGTCTCACACCTCTGTTTACTGTCTCTAATATGCATTTCTTCTACTTTCTTCTCTTGCTTTGAGTGCTACATGGATTGTGGCGACTTGAACTGCCGCACATCAGTGCAAAGTTCTATGTCGAAAACCGACCGACCGGCGAGCATCCTAACTACTGTGCCACCGACGCAGCAACACAACCCAACCTTCTATCTTTACGGTTCTACCTAACAGCTAAGAAAAGTTAAGGAGTGCATAGGTCAGGAATCGAACATCGGACCACATGTGCAGGCAGTTAGTGTTCTATCACAAAATCACTGACACATAACGAAAACGTAATACTATCAGAATCCCATGGTTTACTTGAACGCTTATTCGTTTTGAAATACGATAACAGGCATGATTTTCATGAAATAATATAAATGAATTAAATGAACAATAAGTGAGACATACTACAGAGGACTCTTTCACCTCACATGCGATTTGCACTTTTTTTTTAATTTTGAAACAATAATTATTTTGTGTGAAGATGATAGTATCAAAGAGAAACATTTATATGTGTGCATAATTCAAGATATAAAGAAAATAAAAAGAACAGAACGAATATACGCACTATATCATCACGTGGAGTTGTTGTACAAAACCTTTCATGATACACGTACACATAATTGCATATCTTCATATCATTCACAATTACAAAGAAACAAAAAACAATATCACGCAGACAACTAATAGTACAATTACTACAAATTTTATTAATTAATGCGGTAAGTAAAATAGTCTAATTGTAATGGCGAGAGACGAGAGACTTCCTAAGCAATGTTTACTCGGAATTCGGTGTCACTATATATTGAGATTTTGTACACCTTATCTTCAACGCACCAATTTACACTGATCTCCCATGTTGTGCTACTTCCGCCGTTCCTTTATATTGTGTTTCTTTGTGTTCCTTTCACGTCGACTCCCATGTATCTCCACAACGCTGTTCATTTGCTTTCTATGACATCAAATCTATCTCTCTGCTATTTGATGTTTTTCTGCTGATGAATGTCTCTTTACATACTACTGACAAATCTTATCAATGGCACACGCCACACTCGTCCACCTATCAAATACCTTTCACCTGGTCACTCTACACTGTCGTAAGCCGCCTCTGCTAGGCCTCTCAGCAGGTGAAAAGCAGACATGGAAGGCATTAGTTGAACGATTGGTGTCAGAGTTCGACAGCCCGATGGACAGGCAGCTGACGATGCAGCAGTTCCGTGCCGCGAATCTGGGACCGAGCGGAGACCCGCTTGTGTTGGCGGTGAAGCTGATGAATCTATTAAGTCGCACACTGCCCACATTGGATGAAGAGTCGGAGTCGCAGCTATTGACGTCTCAGTTCATCGAGAGTACCTCAGACCAAATTTCTTAACAGCTAAAACTGCTTAACGCTGTACAACCCATGGACATCAGTGAACTTAGTCAAGGTGACCAGACAGCCGTTGAGCACAACGATAGTCGCAATAGAGCCACCGAAATTGAACGAATGGGAACAGAAAGTTGAAGATTTGCAGCGCGAATTAGCGACACTGAGAATGAGTACCAGGAAAGGCCGCTGCTTTGAATGTGGCAAAGCAGAACACTGGAGAAGGAACTGCCCGGAAAGGGGAAAAAATTTCAGACGGTATAATATGTGTTCTTTCTCTTCCATCAGATTAGAAATAGTGGGGGCTATCGAGATGGGGGGGGCGTGTATATAAAGAATAGTAAAGATTGTAGTCTAGTACATTTACAGAAGCGAATTTAAAGACCTGAAACAAGCAATTACTCTCCGTTACTTAAGCGACATTGTGTTTAACTGGATTAGCCTGTCAACTTTTTAATGTGTTACAACTTCATACTCTAACTTCAATTATTCTAAAATGAACAACCGGAAGGTATCATATGTTTACAATACACCTGACTGTGACTTAAATAACCTTAAATAAAACAATACTGCATGGAAAAATCGTTATGATATGCAATAAGCACTAGCTTTCAGTTAATAGTTCACTGCCAGTTTACCAATACACATAGAGAAATTGAATAAGCAGACGCAATTGTTACCCTTTTTCAACAAGGCACGTCTGCAACTTTAAAGTAATTCATACTGTGGTGATGTGATACAGACAGTGTGTGCCAACGGAATATTATTCTCACAGTAACAATCATTGTATATGTTGGTGTTAACGTCAGAACACTATTCCCACAGTCAACACTGCATTAGCAACAGAATACTATATGCATATATTTGAACATTCTATTTCATGTGGTTTAATGTAAACCAAAATCACATGCTCAGTGATTGGTTTGAAGAATATAAACTGTACAGATATAAATCGCGATTCGATCACTTGAAAATATACCTTGACTTCCGTGTCTTGCGACTTCTGCTGTTACAATGTTACTTCCGTTATTTAAACTTGAATCACTCAGTTCAGTAACGAAGATAGAGATGCTATTGTGGTGAGAGCTGTCTGCAAGACAAAATTGTAGACAACAATTTGCGTCAATTTTTACGTCCCAAATCGGGGACAAAGCCTAACCTTGAGGAACTCAACAAACAATCACAGCAGACTTAGCGTGTGCTATTACGATTCGCAGATGTATGGCTTAACTACCTAAGCAACAGTCACAAGCAGTAAAGAATGACCTTCAGCAAGAAAACAACCAATCAGGAGACGTCGCTTCTCTGCTGACAATAATGCTAATAATAATTTACATCAAAATCTATAAATATCTCTTGATTTTCTGAATAAACGATCTCTTGTCTGGCCCTTGTCTCCTGTCGTTACACTATCATTAATTTAAAAGTAAATATTTGGAAGCAAGGTGACGTGTCATTCTGTATTTATGTGAGTTTGTTTAATATGCAGTACAGTGATACAGTTAGACTGGATTTCTCTCTCATAATTATAACATCAACATTAACGCTAAGTTATTCCAATTCCCTGACTGACCCAGTATAGATAGATGGATCGGCTACAGCTGAAGAAGATCATCAAGTTACATTGCGCGCCAGACCCTCGAGTGGGAAACGAAGAGTTGGGCGTCGCTTCGAGGGTAACATGGAGGAGATGAGAGACTATGGGCAATCGTGGGACCAGGTGAGGAGAGCGACAGGGAATAGGAAAAAGTGGGAATGTTCTGTTGAAACCCTATGTTCCACTCGGAACCCAAGGGAGCAATAATAATAATAATCCGATCGCCCAAACATTTCATGATGAAATTATACAACACACGTAATAAA
Organism: Trichobilharzia szidati; assembly: GCA_944472155.2. Taxonomy (NCBI): domain Eukaryota; kingdom Metazoa; phylum Platyhelminthes; class Trematoda; order Strigeidida; family Schistosomatidae; genus Trichobilharzia; species Trichobilharzia szidati. The sequence continues at coordinate 63,309,470 of OX235274.1, read as the reverse complement.
CATTTAGCAACATCAAAACATGGACAACGGAAACATCTTCAGAATAATATAAACAAAAATACACACTTATGACAGCTTTATTCGTCATTAACATGGCTAACACATTAAATTAACATGAATAAGTTGATATAGATAATCACATAATTCATTTACAGGAGCGTAACGTCTCATATTATAATATTATTCCCTTCCGAATCACAAACACCACATGTTTTCAAATCAGACAATGATAGAAAATACTTTGAGAAGTTAATTAAATATACACTTGGTTAGCAATACACCAATAACAACAAAATTCGTTACAAATAATTATACACGTCAAGCAGCAAATTCAACTATTACCATTGGTATAAAGAAAACACTATGCCTACCAACAGATATAGGAAACATGTTTTCACCATTGCGAATGCGAATATGTATAGTTAGAAAATACGGGACATATTTTTCGCCATACCTAAGGTGGTAAATCAAAACTTACGAAGACGATTTATAAGAATAACCCAGGTTTTTCAAATAAACTGACTTCATCGGTAAATATGTGGTCAAAGTGTTCAAAATGTAGTGTGCAAATATACCACAGTGTTCAGACAACTCTGTCTTCTAACAACACCATCTCGACTTATTCAAGAAACTAATTATTTTAAATATCCAGGTAAGCAATGCATAGGAATGGAAACGTTTGGGATAGCCCCTGAAATTTTCCACTACACACAATTTCCTGTCACACATCAACTGAATGACCAAACATCGGGATTAAGAGATCATGTAGTCCAACAGGAAAACAGGTGTACAACAGCAGGACTGACTCCGATCTGTCTTTAAAACATTTATTTTACCACTAAAATTCTATAAACAAACATAATTGAAAATTAAACATGTTTCAATAACACATAGTGAATGGAGTATAAAACATGAGTCTAACAAAATACTTACCTCACAGGGTAAATTTCCACGTTCTAATATATACAAATGATGCACAGCAGTTTGACGCTGGTCGAATGGATGATTGGCAATACGAAATAAGTTGAATGAATGGCCTCGCTTGCAAGCAGTAAACAAAAGACTTCCCGATGGATCAAACTTTAGAAGTGCGACATTAGCCCAACGATGAGCCTATAGATTGAAATGTTTTGAAGTAAAAGATGAAAATACTAGATGAAGATACTAGCGATTATGGGAAACTGACACACTAAATAAACAAATAAGAATGACGAAAATAATATAAGAATTCAAAGCCTCTGTAGTACTGCCGCATAAAGAAGGAACGTCAGAGGCCTTACGTAGGATTCTCAATGACGCTGGAATCAGGGTGGCGCATTTAAACCAACCAACCAACTCTCTCAGAGATAACTTTGTCGTTAAGACCTAATAGATCCAGTCAAGAAAAATAATATAATTTACCAAATACCATTTAATGACTCTGGGGTCAGTTACATAGGTCAAACTAGTAGATCGGGGTCAACTAGATTATGGGAACATAAAAATTCAGTTAGACCTACAATGATGATTGACCCTGCTAAGTTAAATAACGCAGAAAAAAGCTCAGCCATTGCACTGTATTTACTTGCATGTAATCACAAAATAGGTTTTGACAGGCTGAGAGTATTAAAAAGTTATGTAGTTAGGTGGAGAGAGAGGTTAATCATTGAAGCTTTGTTTATCGATTCAGCACCGCAGATGTGCAATCTGAATGAAGTAAAGCATATACCGGAGATATGGAAAGTGGCAACAAACAACGAAGGGAAGTTGGAAATAGAAAATATAAGACAAATTGTGAAACCGTGTGACTAAACTGATATGATTATGAGTGGTAATAAGTTATGCTCGAAACCTTCTCATCCAGTTGTTAATACAGCATCACTGTGTGATATTTAAAATAAACTTACATAATGTGGAATTACATTTTACCACAGTGCCCAAGTTCTATACTCAGATTAAAAGATGAAAAACTACAAATGTAGCAGACAATAAATGAGCACGAACAAGATTTTTGTAGCCTGCGTCTTTCAACACATTTTAGTCGGTATATGACACAAGGATTTACACTGTGAAAGAAATTCAGATTAGTTTCCAACACAGGCAATTTATTCTAAATGTCTTTGTGGCTTTTTAAGTTCCAGGTGGCACTCATTTAATTTATAGCATCACAGCATATCGCCTTTCGCCCGAATGACATTAACAGAGCTTGTCTCGAAATGTGAAGAGATTGAGACAAATAACTAACAAGATCGTCTGATTATCATTTATCAAACTTGAAACAAACAAAGAGGACAGACAAACAAAACAAATTTAAAAAATTGATGTAAACTATGTGTAATCGTTTTGTCCAACTGACAGCAGTTTGATAACTAATCACTCCTAACTGCTAGTCGAGAAATTTGACGTTATACAGATCATCTAGCCACTTATTGTAGTTGCAGACTGACTCACTCATTGACATACTAAGCAGATTTTCTGTGGGTGTGCACAATTCTACAGCATTCAGAGAAACTCAGACCATAGTTAACTTCTTTCCAGCCTAGCTCCACGTTCACTGAAACAACACGATGAGACAAATAGTGAAAAATTACGCGCCACGCACATCTTATATGCAGTCATTAGATATTATGAACAACACTACAACCATAAAATGCCTAACAGATAATCACCTACATGCTTAGTTCAAAACATCAAACTTAGTATATCGTCCCTAGACTCAGCCTTTATGTCATGAACAGCTGCACCTCCCAAGCAAACTGCAATTGAGTAATTACTGAAACAAAATAACTGCTACCAAAAGTTGATGGTATTCAGTAGTAAAATGTATCATATGAATTTTGTCTATTTGAGGACCCCTGGTTGGATGCAAATGAAACAAAAATATAAGCACATCGAACGTACTTCATGTTCAAGAAAAGGTTGAAAATATCCGTTCAGCATAATGCACTCTGTGAGCAGGATTGCAAAGATACTCCACTATCTATCTAAGGTATGAAAGTCCTGCGCAGCAGTAAGCACCATCCTACTCTAAGGCTGAAATACACGATCACTCATTATGTCGACTGAGTGTGATGGAACTGAAGGTTGAGGTTGCAGACAGACCAAGGTGAGGAAACTAGCCAATCAATACGATTATGAATCTTTATAGACTGCATTAGTCACAGTATATACACTGAAGATCCCGGGTTATCAGTTTCCTCAAGGGAACATTTTTAAACAGATCAAGATGGAAATAACTTGAGAGTGGCTACACCAATCATGCGGAAACAAATGAAGCCTTTGGTCGTCAATAGCTCAGTCGTTCAAATGTGGGGTTGTTAAATATTAGTAATTGGACATTTTGCATGGATTAAATTCGATAAGGAGCAGATATATATTCACTTTTTATGTAGTCATTTTTAAGAGCTTCTGAATTTTTACTAGTGTTTATTGAATTGTTCTTTTCTAGAGCTACTTTTGTCATTTTAGTACCATTCGCTTTCATTTTTTTTTTCTGTAGTGTTTTAAAATGTGGTAACTTCATCAACAAATCTGTGTATAATCTCGCAACAGTGAATCTGTCTGTTTACCAGAGAGACATCAGGCATCTTACAAAAGTACAGAAAAACTTCACCAAGTACTATTTAGAGTCAGTAAACAACGTCTGGAGGCAACGTGAGAGAAACTGACATCTTCCTTTCTTCCACAAAGATTCTGACAGAGCTACGATACATTTAAAGCATCCAAAGCTAATTCCATACGCAACTATTAGAGATAGTGTAATCAAAATGAAGTGGAAAAAGGCGCTTAAATAAAGATTAAAAACAAACTTTACAAAATATGCATACCATGAAGTGGGCCACGATAGCTCCTGAACCGCCAAATTCATGTACATTCAAATACTTTGTCCCTGACATTACAATATTAGCATGTTCATTATTAACCGAATAAGATTGAGACTTTCGATCACGCATGTCATTACATTCAGCCAACGGTCTACAAAGGTGAATAGATGTTGTGTATTTTTCAAGTTTACGTAGCTCAAATTCAGAGTTCAAAGTATGCAAATCTACAATTGTCACATAACCGGGAGAGATAGTTCCGTTGGAGTCACTAAACTCAGAAGTAGTTAAACCAGACTTATGACGCTGGAATGAGTCAGGTGAACTTGACTGTGGCGGCTGACTTTGAGGACTGAGATGATTTGTGGATGACGTCGGTGAATTTGAAACCAGAGAATTGGAGACAACTGAGTTAGCTAAGGCTGAAATGCCATCCCACAGACGCTAAAAATATATACATGAAAAAGTGGTACGATTTAGTGTTAACACAAAAATCACTACCAAAATTGTACGGTAAGTATTCAAGTAAAAGTGGCTTACCCGTCTAGAAATTTGATTAAAAGGAACAAAACTTTGCTGGGAAGAGATGAACGATAAAATTATGAATGTCTTGCAACACACTAATCTTGTATATCCACAAAACTTACCAAATCAATTAGTTTCAGCACGATTTATTTGTTACATCGATCAGTTGGCTTTATCGTAAACAGTTATTCCTGTTTTAATGTCCACATACATGATAATTGTTTACTTTCAGTTTTATCACCAGACAAGTGTGTGTAGTGCTATATGAAATTCGTACACACAATACATCATATATGTAGTTTTGTACTGACTGCCCTATATTGTATAATACATTACACGATTCTTCACTTAAATTAAAGATGTATACGGGGAAGGTGGTATGGTTAGAACTCAGTTAATCGGGGACATCTTATATGTACCATACTACACATCACACTAATTGTGTAAAGAACGAAAGTACTGCATACTTTATCAGGCCAAAGCAGGCGGAACAGAAATAAAGCCCATGACACTGACTGGAAGTCGGGTTCAAGTGAGTGAATCTAATCTCTCACCGTACGAAGTCCAGATAAAGAGTAGGACCGATCACATTTATTATCTGAGATGCAGCAAATTGGATAGCTTAGGCAATGAATTCCATATCGTATTTTGGAAAGTGGATACCTGGATGAATATATAACACACTTCCGAGTTTCTCCAAATTGAAAAGATATCTAAATGGAATTCCGGCAAATGCAATTTCTGCTGCATAACCTTGACAAACCAGAGCCACTTCTTCCTAAAATTTAATCACTTATATTTAACAGTCGTTCCAAAAAGTATATGTCCCATACTCCAACAAGCACCCACACAGTATTTGAAGATTATCCACCTGCTTTCCTCAAAAGTGGCTGCAAGAAATAGTGATCTAATGTTCCATGGTTTTAAATTCCCAGAGTAATACAGGTAAAAACCCATCGGCCGGACACATGTTCATTGAATACACTACAGTCACACCTAGTATAAAAGTTAGTAACACCACTAAACCTCAATGAAGATGTTCAACACATGAGCCAATTATTAAACACAATTACTTAAACTGACGAACTCAAAAGTAATAGCCACATGTGCAGTCTTTCAAAAGGCAGCATCAGCCTATCTAGCGAAGAAAGTAAATCACACCCGTGCTTTTATCCTTATTCTTAACAAAGTTAACCAAATATTTCAATTCTGAGTATAATAAGAGTATAGTAGAGGTAACTTTCTAACTAAACAAATTAACCAGCTATACAGATCTAAACAGTCATTCAGTTGAAAATTTAGTTACCTTGTTCATGCTCAGAACCGTAGTTGTTAAAGGTTGTGATTCATCTGTGCTTCCGTCGCCACAACGAGATAAATGCTGGTAAACCGGCTGAAATGTAAGTATTTAATGAGAGAAACATTTTAGAGAGCTTCTTTATTAACGTAAAAGTACCTGTATACTAGATACATGATGCAGTGATTCATAAAAATTTCCTACACATCAAAACTTTTCACGATATCCGTGGGCAATTTTATTTTCTAACTTCAACAGCAATGAAGCAGGACAGAGGGGACCGCTGTGCAACAGACATAATGCATAGGCGGATATCACATCTACGCTAAAGATACTGCAAGCTGGCAAGTGCTAAACGATTCTTATATATATATATATATATATATATATATATATATATATATATATATATATATATATGAATTAAAATAGTAAATTAGTTTCTTGTGTTAAAGTTTCACAGTGAGTGGAAATACTGAAGTGCGATAATATTGGTGTATATGATTGTGAGTCAAAAACTGATTAGATACGTGAATGAGTAAGTAAAGGTCAACATAAATTTCCATAGAAGTGCTTTACGACTGATGCAGCTCAAATAAGTGAAGAGGTCAACACAATCATTTCAATCCCTACACTTAAGTTAGGCGTCACTGAAAAGCAATCCTGCAGAGTTTTACATTTGACTGGAGCGGATCGCATGCCAAACACTTAAATTCTTATTATGTACTTAGAATACTCTGTATTTTATCAATGAGGTCCCTGAGCTCTAAAAACTTACGTGACTAGAGCATATGCTACGTATCCCAAGTCACCGCTTCTCTTCACGAGCAATGCTAGCGGAAAAAGATATGGCTGAGAATGTGTTAGAGTTCATCAGGTGGAAACATGGCACCAACTCACGAAGTCATTGACTGTTGATTTTAGCCACCCATAAAAAGTGTACACTGCCTGACAGGGACCACCGAAACACTACGAATATACGATTGCAAACTACAGATCAGATAGTTCAAAATCGTTTACAGTGACACTGATGTTTTCACGCCTATTGACTATCCAGCATCTACACAAATCCACAAGTGACCAATTAATGATTCCTGATTTCACACCCACGTTTGTTTCGGCTCCCTCATCGAGCGATTTTCGACAGTGAGGCTAAATGAACTAGAGAAAGTTGTGCGCTCAGTCATCAGTTAATTAGCAGATGACCTTGACTAATATGGGAGGGTTGTGTGTACTAGGAACCATACACTGAGAATCGCAGTAATACTGTTACCAAATCGTTTAAACCTGCATGAGTAATATGTCTGTCTGTCTGTTTTCGACATAGAACTTTGCACTGATGTGCGGCAGTTCAAGTCGCCACACTCCATGTAGCACACAAAGGAAGAGAAGAAATTAGGAGAAATGCATAATATAGACAGTAAACAGAGGTGTGAGACAAAGGAATAGTAATAACGAAGAACGAACAGTTTCATCGGAAATCATAAGTCACAAGGAGTGGATGCATCTGCGCCACTGAGAACGACTTTGAGCCATGTCACCAATTGTTTCCAACCATTGGTTTTTACCGTCCCGAGGACCCCCCCATGAGTAATATATACTAGTCCAAGTCACAGGATATTAATACAAATCAGAAAGTCACTATATAGATGTCATACTAAAATTCCTCATAAACATTGAGGTTAAGCACTCATCTATCTTCCTTGCAAAGTATTAACTAGTGAGAGTAGTAATCAGGTATTGCAGCATTCCCATTGACTAAATTAAGAATTTGAAAAAAGGAAATCTCATAGAAATAAGGAAACGGAAACAGTAATCCACAACCAATTATACTCATATGCTCTTGGTAATGAAAAACATATTGTATGACGGTTGATGATACCACACTGTCGCGTAAACCTTGGTAAGTAAACTTAGGTTTTAACCCAACCCAGCGGTCGAAAGTTACGTTCTTACACCAATGAGCCACTTCTTTTGCCACTAAACATATGAAAGGAAATCCCACGATAAGTTTACTTTGTACGACATACCATAGACGCTATATTGAGTATGAGTATGACATTTCCCAGACGGATCCAAAGCTCAAAGCATTGGAAAGTGACTATCAAGATAGTTCTATGTTGTTATTACTCACTGAGTGGCATACCAAGAAATGACTGGAAGAGAAAGAGAATTAGTACTGCATCATAACAGAGCCAAGAAGACAACTTCCTGAAGCCATTACACAAGAACTGTTCGGTGTGGCCTTCGGAGTTGTGTCCGGATAAAGATTTAATCGCCAGCTACTCAACTGTCTACCTTTCCTAACTTTTCTCCGCACAGAGGCAAGGTAACCAAGCAGGCTTGCCGGTAGTATGGGGGAAATATATTATCTCACCACATTCCTAGTCAAAAGCAACACGACTTCGCTCCACACACCCCTCCAATACATTATGTAAGTAATTTACACCATGGTGATAACTGCTTTTAGTATAACCGCTAACCAAAAGAAACTTCTAATACCGGAGAAAATGTAGGAACATTTGTTTTGGCCGGTGTAGTTCGTTGGGTTAATGTGATATGAAAAGTCAACCACGTCAAAGTAACAGATATTGGTCCAAAAAATTCCATGAAATGTCAGCTGTCACTGTCGTCATAATCAAGATAATACACGCCGTAGGAGATCCGATTTACTTGTCACTTACGGTACACATTTATGCAATATTTACTGGGGAATGTTAGGAATATACTAGTGCCCAACGCAAAAGCACAAAATCAAAATGTCCTTCACAATAATTGATTACGGTTTATTCCACATATTTAACTGTTCCAATATTACCTTAATAGTAATTAACAAGATAATTTGCACAATATATACCTAAGTAAAAGTGCATAACTTTTAACACTTCACAAAAAGGCTATCACCTACAGCAATTCAGACCTGACGATAAATTTCCGACAAAATAATCTACCCACAATACATGTAAGAAGTTATCCCGGACGATTACAATCAAATGTTATCTTGGTTTAAATGAAGACAACTACTAACCTTAGAATCTGCAAAAGCCAACCAACGAACTCCAAGGGAAGAAGGAACACTTTTTGGTAAGAGATTAGGCCACAGAATAGGTTTAACATCTAAGGAAATAAATATTACAGTGGTCAACTTACGTGTAATTGTATAACATTCTGAAAGTGTACACGCTGCTAATACGGTTATCGAATCAGTCCTCATCACTATCACAAACCTAAATTTTCACCAAATAAGAGTTTTAATCCCACCTATCATTTGCATCGACTGACAAAACTTTGGATTCAAAAGAGTAGGACAAAACAACTTTCCGATCACATAGCGAAATAAATCGCACTTGCCACTGGTATGATAAACAACTAAACAGGATTACGATAAATAGATGAAATGGTTACTTGAAGGTATCACAGATAGCCATAAGAGGTCTACTAGCAAAAAAAGAGTCACCAAGGTCTGATATTAGGAGTACAAGTGACCACCTTACTTGCAGGTGTTGGTAGCAGCTTCAAATCTATTGTACAAGTATTTCGCTCAGCATACAACAGGGTAGCATTACCATCAAACTACAGTATTAATAATAAGGAAAAGTTACCGAAATTCCCCAAATATATGACCCCTTGCACGTGACCAAGGACAAAACAATAGAATAGGCCAGACTACATCCTAAGAAGTGATGACATGCTTGTATAAAATATATAACGTACTGGTGGCATCACACTCCTCAAATTTAACGCAAAACACCTGTTCTGAAGGACCACAAGTACGATATTGATTTCGTGGCATGTAGTCACTCAAAACTCCCATAACGCTAGTGACTATATTCTTCTCACTAGACTTTTCCGGGGATACGTGAACAAAGGGCTGCATTATGTACAAACAGACGATGAGTTATAAAACGCACAAGAAATCCAAACGCCAACAGTCACATATTTCAAAAACCGACAAGACGACCTTAAGATTGTCAGACAAATGACCTTAAAGCCTAGGTCAAGCGACTTGATATCCAATGTCCAATATCTTTTCTGAAATTCTTCATAAAGGCTGGACTTATATGCCACGTTTGATTTCTCTGGGAAATTTTTTTGTCAATAAGTTTTATTAATATTGTGTCAAATGTCTTTCGGATTGGTGGGAATTCTCACTTCTGGCTAGTTTTGTTGGTGTCCGCGTCATGTGATCTAACTGCGACACATTCTTAGCATATTGGTTGCTATGACTAGTGTTTCAGGCGGACTGTGTCAAAATATCGCTATACTGAGCATAGGGGGATAGTTGGAGAGCAATGTCATTTACACATATAGTCTACTTTATGTAGAAGCTGCCCCTTTCAGCAAAGCATAATTCAGTGAAGACTTCACGTCTCAGGATATCAATGCAGCCTATTTTCGTATGAAGAACAGTCTTTATAATCTCTTGTTGCTTGTTCGTTACTGTTTCCGAATGCTTCCAGACCTCTGGTGATCTCTAGTGAATACCATATCCACAACTTATACAACTACGCAAGATAGTAGTAATCCTAGTACCTGAGAATTCCTTTGCACTAACAGTTATCGGGTTAGGTTAAAAAAATACACCACAAAACAGTAAACATCAAATTGTAGGGAGGCCTATAGAGTACGAGGATTAGGAGAATGGGAGATAATGCATGAGGACAGGCTGTAAGATATGAAATTGCGAAAGTTGGACAACACACTACTTTAAGAAAAGTACGGGACTAGTGGGATAAGAGGTGACAGTAAAAATTATAAAAGTGTAGTTATATATGCCAAGGTAAGATTGGTTGAGTGGGACGTTTTTATTAACGGAACAGTAACCTAGAGTCAGTTCCTTCAGCCTCACTTGTTTTATGCATCCTTAGAGGGTGACGGTGTTAACCAACAAATCCTGTTGTATTCATTCCGCAAAGACCAAAACACGAAGTAAATTTCGTTACCCAAGTCGTAGTGTTAGGGTGATCGCCTAGCTAGCTAGTTGGGGCGCACGAACAACCAAACGGAATACAACAGAGCTACAACTGGTGTGGATGCTTGACTGAGAGTCTTCAGCCAAACGAGTAAACTTGAACGGTGAGGATCAGCTTGCAATGCTGAGTAATGAATGTTGTGGTTAATAATTAGGGGGAATTATCTACTGCTACATCTCAAAGTTATCTACAGCGCCGAATACAGTCACTGTAGAATCCTGTGTTTACTCCGCTTACACCCAACCGAAGCTATTTGGGGACAGAAAACAAAGTCATGTGCTCAGAAACGTCATATTAAATCCCTTTCTTCGCCTGGGGCTTGGCAAAGTCTTTTCAAAATATATTACTCTATTTTACCCCTTCACTTAATTCCACTACATCTCCGTCTTTTCTGTTGTTATCACCACCTACCAATATCCCGATAGGAGACCTACAACTGTGAACAAACTTTCACTTTGTAGTCTATAAGAAGTCTACCAAAGTTAGCATGTCTCCGTGTCTCAGTTCTCTTGTGCTGTTCGTCTGTCGGAAAAGAACATCAAATCTGTGCTTGTCATTGAATTTTTCAAGAAAGACACTGGTAAGCTATTTGTGATATCGGCCTCTTAAATGATACTATCCTTGAAAATTTTCTGGACTTGTCACTCAACTCCTTTTTTGAAATGACATGGAATGCTTCTGGTTGCAAATGTCAATTTCCAAACAAGTATTTTGACCTCATACCTCACCTTATCACAGTAGCCGTAAGGGTCTCTATCCTCTGTGAATGGACGCTCGTATTCTCTAACTGACGTTGATGTACTCGGCACTTTCGATACTTCTATCCTGTATAATCTCCACTGTGAATGATATAGTCCAACATAACTGACCTCTGACAAATGTCCACCCACTTTTTCAGTTGTCAGTGCAAAATATTTGACGCATTGTCACTGCCTCCTATCTGTAAGCGCGACCTCCCCTCCGCATATCTATTCAACACGCGACCTCTTGATCATTTACTGATATCTTAGGATGTGCTGCGATTGCCCTTGCCAATTTTAGACTAGTCGGATAGAAACAACACGCATTACACTGCCATCCGGTGGCCTGCTTAAATCATCAGGCCACCAGAATTTCCGTCTATCAAGATGCTCAAACTGTCCTGCACTTCTTGTTATTTTAATCCTGCAATTTTATCTAATGGCTGGTGCATGAACTCGCGCCCATATCTAATAACCTTTCCAAGATATGCTATGCAATTTTCTAAGGAAGTAAAGAAAAAATGTATAGAAATGGTTATCTTCTCATATGCAGCAATACTAGGACAAATGATGTGCCTCATATTATTGCTCTACACGTAAATTCTGTATGAAGGGGAAGCATTTTGGAACTAAATACTCTGAAATTTTGTGTGATATAAGTTCATATATTGTCTGAAATAAAGCTTTATTATATATTATTATTATTAAAATGCCGTTTGTATCTCTGGTATTTCCGACACTGTCTCGGTTTTCCATATACAAAGCACCAACCTCTTCTGGTGCTCATTCTCAGCGTCGTTTCTGCCGGCTATCGACAGCTGCCTTCATCCGGTCCCCAGGCAGCATCTTCAATACAAGTCTTTGATGTCAGATCCCGGGCGCCGAACAACATAGCAACCACTACAGAGTATCTCAAGAAGACAAAAATGTTCCCCTCTTCAAAACTGGATATTCATTCTTTTCTCAGGCAGCTAAATCGAAAGCAGCAGCAGAGCACATTCGTATTGGTGTTCGCGTGGGGCCTCTACACCGGGGCATGCTGTTGCCAGTCAAATATGGCAACTGATCGAGAAATGCAGCAGGATGGGACCAGTAACCGAGTAAGAACTGCATTTTCCTATATAGATAGGAATAAGTATATATTATATGAAATGATTTGTAAGGCTTTCTTCATCAACTGAATAATGAATGCGTTTCCGTTTGCTTGACTATGTTTCCCACTTCTTTCTTGCCTTCTGCCGCGCTTTCAAAAATCGAGATTTAAAAACACGATCGGTCTTCCAAATTATTACGAATCGTCGGTGGGTAATTCGTGGAATTATTTTGGTAGGAAAGTCGGTTTATAGTTTGGTGAGTCCAACGTGATTTGTGCTGACTCAGCCCCCTCTTGCTCTATTCTACCATACAAAGCTTGCGTGTTTCCTGCAACCAACTGCGCATAGCCATACTTCTGGCGAGTCAACGACAACTGTTGCCTGTGAAGCTTATTTCACACAACATACTCTAGGAAGCCAGTTAGTACCATTTCATATTGCCCCTTCGTTTCATATGTTTATAACTAAAATCTAGAAGGTAGACTGCAAATCTCTGATTTCCTTACTTTTGTAATGTACATACATATTTTTAAATGCTGTTAGGGACGATACATACAAAATGGCTGACTGAAAGTAGTCGTTCATACCATGAGTTTCGTTGAGTTAGCTAGTGAATGCAAAAACTGTCTATGTGACACATATCAGTAAAAAACATTTTTCTAAAAACGAAAGGAGTATTTCGTCAGGGCCTAGTAGATTAAAAAGTGGTGACTGCTATTCAGCGGGTATGATGGTGGGGATTTAAAGAACCACTCTTATCTGTGGGAATGCGCTCTATTGCTAAGGCTCCTGAGTTTGAATAAATTCAAGAAAAAATAAAACAAAAGCTGCCTGTATGCCACAGCTTGCGTATAAACTCTTTGAAAACAAGTTCGTGGTACAATACTTCAGGAAGATATCTAACTCTATAAATTAGAACAACAGCATAAATAAGTATTATTAAACTCCCTCTTTTCTTCTACATATCTTATGTACTTTGGCGTTTGGATTTAACTTCCTCAGTTTCTATCCGCAGCATTACCCTATATAGGTGTGAAAATCATGATCATTCGTTTCGCCCTAGTTTTTTATTTTTATTTTGTTATTCTAATTTTTGTTGTTGTTTACTACCATAAACTTGAACTAAGCGTTAGCGTGTAACACTATGAAACTCAATGACTATAAATTCTCATTATTAATAAAAAAGGAGAATGAATCCTGCGGTTATCACTTACAGTTTTCTCAAATTACTACTATTTGCTGACTACCACTGCACCTCTCTTTCTGTTTTCTTCTTTCTTCTCTACTCGAAAGTATTGCATTGAAGCACTGCAAATGTACAGTGACGCTGCTTTCTACTTTTGTATTACTTGAGTGTTATTCGGAATATTGTTGGCACATACGATGAACAACGGAAAAAATTCCATTCTGAAATCTGTTTATCATCGCAAAGTTGGTCCATTGTATCTGCTAAAACCGAAATAATGCTATACTTACCCTCTACTGTGGAGTTGTATAAACTTTCGAACCCTTGTTAATTGATCAAATGATAATGATCGCAAGCTCTGCATCCTGTGTGTCTTACTCTAGCACCTGAGTATCACCTCTCTTCTGACCTTCCATTAACGCAACCTTTCTTAATTCCCGCATGAAGTTGACTGACTTTAAGTATATTAAAGATAAAAATTTAGACTAAAACCAATATCTTGTAATTTATTCTAATAAAGCTTCTAGAGTTTTTTCATATTTCAGATTTTTAACGTCATAAAACAGTGTTCTATTCCAAACTGCACTTGTTAAATATGATCATGTCTGTACAAACGGTATGTCAATCATGTAAATGCTTAATTTATATGATTAAAATATTATTATTAAGTGTCCCACACTTTGCAGATTCGACAGCTTTATAACAGCCGAACAATTTGGGAAATCTAGTGATATTTTGGCCTCTTCTACAAAATTCAAGAATGTGTAAATAGCATAGGACAAAACCTTCAAACAACGGCAAGTAGCCAATAATACCCGGATACATACACAATCATACCACAAAACATGTTCACTGTCAGTGGTGAAGTATCGAAAGACACTGAATCACATAGCGACACTGAAATAGTAATAGGTGAACAGACGAAACGTAAAAGTGAAGTGAAACCTAAAAGGATCTGTTGCACTGGGGGATATCTCAAAGTTCATGACAGCACTCCTAGGAAATCTGCCGACCCTATAAATGAAGTAGACATGGATGCCCCCACTACGGATGACCTGCAAATATCGACAGATCACATTCCCTGCCATGCCAAGCAAGATGGTCTCACAGTAAAAACAGGAAAAATGTTCAAAAAACTCAAAGTCTCTCCACAGGCGTCCATATACTTCCCTCCCGATAACCCCAACAAACAGCATGCAAACCTGGTTAAGAACTACGCACACATTACAGCAGGTCGCAACAAGGAGACGCAACACGTCAGTACGAGTGCATTAAAACAAATCTGCTTGACATTGATCAATATTAATCTGCATTCAGTTGAATTCACATCTGGTATTACTTGCAATAAAAATGATGTCAAAATCATACAAATAAATCACTCATTTTAAATTAATACCCAATTTGAACATAAAACAAGAACAAGATACGGTGCCGCACACAACAAAGTTATATGGAGGAGTTGACTTCAAGCTTTATTTTTTTCCCAAATATTTGTAATTTATCCGACACATACTTGGGTTTTTTTGTTAATGCGAAGACAATATTTCTATATTTCTTTATGTGCTCCATTGAACGACTAGCTGTTAGATTGTACTCACGAAGTAATGTCAGAGAGCACAGCAGCCATGTGATTTCACTATACATCAAATTCATGTAATGTAAATAATACTTATCCATGCCTGTACAACTGGTGTGTCCTACATAGATAGGAAATGTATATACCCTAAGAGTATTAAAAACAGCGTGGGTGACAGACTAAGTGAGATGAAAGACAACAGCAAATATAGCACTATCCGGAGACTCATGGGGGGCCAAACTGATTAAACAGAAGTGTGAGACCCACAACTCCCGCAGTAGTCGAGATTTTAATATGCCTATTGGCACACATAACCTGAGAATGGGACTAAAAATGAATAAACAAGAATATATGGGCGACTAGTAGAGATACCATTAGGTACCATACGAATGGTAATCCATTTCCGAACCCCCATAGTGCTTACGTAAAACCCAATCAAAATAATGGGTATAAATTGGGCCACGATCCTTCTGCATACACGCACGAAATAATTCAGCAAATATGCGACAATGTGCAACCCTTAAGACAATCTAACAGCAAAACAAGCTATTGGATACCAAGAAATGACTCCAGATACCCACTAAATGGTGCTAAAGACCTTTATATACAACAGGACTATTTTACGCGGCAGTAAACAACGGCCGCTCAGTCTGCACAATTTATTCAGGGAATAGCAGTTTCACAGACACTGGTTCATCTCAGAATCCCTCCGAAAATAACAGGTAACAAAAGGTTTACTAACTATCCTCCCAACAGCCCTGGTTTTCTGAAAATTATGCTCTTAAATGCTAGATCTACCCTTGAAAATGTAACCTAACTTTGCAGCCTGGTATACATGGAACGGCCAACGCTAATCCTGTTAACCAGAACTCGGCTTACCAATGATATACCTGACACAAAACTGGTAACTGATACCCATGACATCCACAAGAATTGTATAGTTGATAAAAGAGGAGCAGGTTGTCTAATATGTGCCCCTCAATCCACTGACCCTAATACTTTTAATAACCCAACTGTCGAGAAACTCCCAGAAAATAAGTGGATAGGCCTCCACACAAATGAAAGTAAAATTCCAGTGGGATGTATATTCAGAGCCCCTAACCACCCTAAAATGACTGATACGGCTACTGGAGAAATACTAGAGGGTGTAATTACGCTGGAATTCGACTACAAAGTAGTTTGTGGTGAATTCAACCTCCCCTGAGTGAAATGGGATACCTGTACATGATCTAGAACCCACGAACAGCTTCTAGAAGCTATAGATGTAAGAGGATGGAAGTTGTGCGTACGCCTCACGACATGACATAACAGTATTCTTGGCTTAATCCTTTGCCACAAAATAGCGCCAACCCCGACGAGGGTGGGGGATAAACTCGACAATAGTGATCACATCATACTGTGCTGCACTCTACCTCTTCAAGTAACGACTAAACATGCACCCAAAAATCACCCAGTTTACTATCAGTGTACGGATTGAAGAAATACCTACTGGGAATTCCTACCAGCTCTCTTGAGAAACACTGGCTGGGATCAATACTTTGCCAACAGTAACTTAGAAGGAACACCTAATATATTCAAAAAGAGATCTCAAGGCATTATTTCAAATAACCAGGACTATCCGGAAAGAGATCAACACAGATAATGAAACCAATGGCAGATGCTCAAGGAAGCCAGATTACCAAGGAGGAGAAACATATGAAACAATGGGCTGATCATTTTAAAGGACTCTTGAAATGACCACCACCGGCAACTTGCCCAAAAATACCACCAACAGCACACACAGAAATGCCTGACAGCGGACACTACTCCTCCAACGAGAGAAGAAATACTGAATGCGGTCAAGCTACTAAAGTACGGAAAGGCACCAGGCCCGGATGGAATTCCTCCCGAAGCACTGAAAATGGACCCAGAGGCTACGGTAGATGTTCTCAAACCATTAATGCAAAAGGTTTGGAAGTGAGGAAAGGCAACTACCAATTGGAACAAAGGGTACCTCGTCAAAGAGGAACGACTTGGGGCTGCGGAACAACTGGTGTGGAATCACTCTCATGTCCACTCTAAGTAGAATGAGAAGTCAAATCACCCTGAACAGAATGAAGGACCCATTAGATACAGAACACCACCCGGGACAAGCTGGATTCAGGAAAGATGAATCATATGCTGATCAAATTGCAGCTGTATGAATCATCACCGAACAAAGCATTGAATGGCAGACAAAACTCTGCCTCAACTTCATCGACTTCGATAAGACTTTCAACAGTATTGACCGTAACGTCATCTGGAAACTACTCAAACATTATGGCATATGTCAAGTCTTGATCAACCTCATATAAAGCTAAATTATAGTGGAACATGCCAGAAGATCCCGAACCGGAAACTCAAAGAGGCGTTTGAAGTGCATACAGGAGTAAGAAGGAACTGCCTGCCTACATATCTGCTCACATATCCTCTTCCATTTGCTTCGGGATGGAAGCTGCACAGATCTACAACAAGGCTGAAGTTGAACAGGAATTGAAGCCGGTTACTTATATACACCACAACATCACTCAAGGTTTTAACTAGTAAAAACAAAACATCCTCGAAAAGTCCACTGCCACCAAACCAGGACACCGCATAACATTCTAAATATCCAGTTTTCTTTCACATCCAACCGGTAAAATCTTCGACCACTCCATAAAATATTCACAAAATAGTGGAGTAAAAGCTTAGGGTGCACTTAAGATTGAGTAACATCTACCGAAATATCCGTAGGTATTAGCTTTTGCAATGCAACGTACTAGAATTTTTATGAGCAACAACACATTCTGAGTGGAGTTAACTGATAACGTAGGAAGCATGTACGCACATACATTCATATGTACTTGTGAGTTTTTATGTATATATATATACAAATATGTATATATATATATATTTCAAGTTTAGGGCCTCCTAAAAATACTTTAACCATTCAGTTGGATCAAAGATACATCAGCAATAATCAGGTCTGATCCGACGGTATTTTTGTGGCTTTTTGAAATTCGGCCCTTTCAGGATGTCACTATCATTTCAAAACACTATACTTACTTTATATTATATTTTATTACAGATGACTTATGAGTCAAAAGTACTGTCTAGGTCATCCAACATCCAATGCGTTCACATAAACACACTGGTTCCTCAGTACTTTCTTCTTGAATCCTTGGACCCAACTAAGGTTTTAGTGACTTGCAGCACAGCAGACCTCATTTCTCTCCTCATTTAACTCTGTTGAACATGTTGGACTATTCGTTTAGTCCCATGATAACACAAGTGATTTTGTAGTTCCAATAACCGATATCGTTTTTACGAGTTAGTATAAACCAATTTGATTTCTTTTGCTTGCCTCTTGATTGTGAGGTATAGGTTCGTGATCTTTGTTAAACTTCTGCGTTGCTCGTCCGCCACTTGACTGTTATAGCTTTGGTTGACTCCAAAAGGAGTAGCGCTGGGATTCATTATATGTGGTTTGTAGCATGAGGTGTGTTAAGACTGTTACTACTTTGAATGGAGTTGATTCTTTCACCAGTTAGTCCTCTGGTATCTTCGTCAAAAGAAAGGAGATAATAATAATAGACATAATTAGTGAAGTCATTCAGACTAACAGACAGAAAAAGAAATAAGAAAACGTAACAACAGTCAGCTAATTAAATTTGAAGAATAATATGAATAATTATATCAGTAATAATGATAATAATAATAAGTGTAGTTAAAGTTGTCAGGAGAGTAAGACGGGAGAGAATGTGAAAAAGTAAAACGACGAACTTAGTTGTCTACCCCGAAATGGTGTATCAGATTTTAAGGGGATAGGACATATGGATGCAGTCCTTGTGTCGCTGCATGGTTCCCAGCCTTCGCTTAAAGGCGTCCACAGACGGTGCAATAGCTACATCTGCCGGTAAGGAGTTCCAGGGACGGCAAACCCTCAATGAAAACAGTGGGAGCGCCCCCGGGTCCCTGCGCTCTGGTGAGCTATCCTTCTGAGATTTCCACGAGGAAGCCTATAACTACTCGATGGCAGAACACCTTTGTTTGGATGATTCTGGTCATTTGTTATTTTGTAGGCAGTAATTAAATCCCCCCTAAGCCAACGGAAGCTAAGTGTGAATAGGCCTTATTTCTTTAGCCTTTCATCGTATCGTTTATTTCGGTGACCAACCACTCCTTTTGTCGTCCGTCGTTGGACTCTTTCTAAGAGGTTGGCGTCTCTTCTAAGTAGTGAGGGTGAAATAATATTATGTATTTCAAGGTGTGGTCTGACGTATGTTTCCTACAACCTGAGAAAGAGCTCAGGAGTGCACCTGACTGTCTATGTGTAAAGTGTATGACAGCACATGCCCTCACTACATCCCCCGCGTAATTTACGCTTGTGTTCATTTTCTCCGTTAGAACTAGACCTAAGTCGCGCTCTGACGTTGTACAGGACAAACTTTCATTGCATAGGGTGTAACTTGCATTCCGCAGTCTGCAGGTGCGTAACTTCACTACTTTGCATTTTTTTCAGGTTGAAAGTCATGCCACTGGCCACCGCCCAATCTTCCAAAAGCTTTCGATCTGCCTGCAGCCTATGTGAGTCCTCCGGACACTTTATCGCCCTCCATATCTTTACGTCATCAGCGTATAGAAGAGTCGGGCAGCTTAGACGGCATGGTAGATCATTGATAAAAACCAAAAACATCAGTGGTCCTAGGATAGAACCCTGCGACACTCCTGGTGACGAGCTGTGCCAAGATGATCGTACTCGATTGACCTTAGTGCAAAATTGCCTTTCATTTCCCAGCATGATGTCCAATCATCGCGAGCTGACAGTAGGTTTGTTACACAGGGTTTACCTTTCCTGAAACCGTATTGGGCTTCATGGAGTGTATTAGACCGATCGAGTAAATCCCTGATGTGATCGTCAATAATACTTTTGATACCACTGGGAGTAGAGCTACTGGTCTATAACTAGTGGGATTTTGCCTATCCCCACCCTTGAAGATCGGAGAAAGGATGGCTCTCTTCCACTCCCTTGGCAGTTTGCGCAAGTCCATCGAGTGTTGGAACAAGTCGCATAAGGGCCTACGAAGAGCTTTGAGGCACTGATTCAGAATATATGGCCTGATGTCGTCATACACTGGTGACTCCCCAGGTGTGAGTCTCTGTAGCTTCCTTAGTACTATTGCCAGATTTATTTGGGAAGTAGCCACTAGGTCTTCCTCCTTTGAAATAGTAGCGTCTCCATTTCGGTTCATAACGGTAATACCCACATAGCTGTTTAACTGTTTGGCGAAGGCTAAACTGAGTGTTTCAGCCATCTCCAGAATAGTGAGATATTGACCGTTTCGGCCTACTAATGCTCATGCCCCCTGGTCGGTTGGTTTTCTTTCCGGCATGAATCGATACAAGTTTTTGGGGTTTGCTAAGAGTTTTTGGCAAGGTTAGCCTGGAATGACTTCCTTTTCACTCCTGATTCTCGCGTTGCACCGGTTCCTGATTTCCAGGTCTGACTCTTGGATACGCGCCACGTAAACCAAGCCTTCCGCTTTGTTTGCAGAATACGTCGCGTGCCTCTCTTCAGCCATGATGACTTTCTTTTGGGCTGTGTTGTGACTAAAGGGACGGTATCCAAGGCTGCTGTATGAATAATTTCTTTTGACACTTCCCAGTGTTCATCCACAGATGGCTCATCCCATGCTAAGGGCCAATCTGCATCGGACAAAAGCCTCCGCATTTCAGCGCAGTCCGCTTTGCTATAGCACAGACATGGTGCGTAACGTCCCACTGCAAGTGCTCCAGAAAAGCAAGGTCGAAACACATCACTGCATGATCACTACTTCCTCGAGGAGTCATGATCTGGACATTTTCGACGAGTAGTGTGTTAGAATGGGTCAGAGGGTTTTCTAGTTTCGATGACTTTTCACTAGGGCCTCACCTAGTGTCGTCTCCAACATTCTCAGTAAGCCCTGTATTGCGAATGGTTTTCAGTAGATTTTGGCCGAGTTTTCTCTTAGCATACCCATAGCCAAGGTTCCGTGATAGGGCATTGTAATCTTTAGCTATGGTGACTAGTTCATAGCTCAAGTCCGGTATCCATGTGATGGTGCTAAGCAGTAGCTGGTTGTGCTCTACCTCACAAGTGGGTGATCGATAGTTATACGAATTACTATATTCACTTCACTATTTAGTCCCCTTTGTCATTCCAATATCCT
Organism: Trichobilharzia szidati; assembly: GCA_944472155.2. NCBI lineage: Eukaryota > Metazoa > Platyhelminthes > Trematoda > Strigeidida > Schistosomatidae > Trichobilharzia > Trichobilharzia szidati. The sequence continues at coordinate 63,288,073 of OX235274.1, read as the reverse complement.
CTACATCCAGTCAGTCGATACATCTTCTTTGAATGAAAGCAAAAATAAGCATGGAACGTCCTCATGATGTTTGAGGCCACGATGGCTGCTCAGACTGCGAAAGAAATGAGTGGACAGGATATAGAATGCTAGAGATCTGTGTGAACGGATGCAATGGAGGTTGACTCGTCAAATTATTAGCTGGAGAGTCAATAATCTACTGCAATCTCCCAGATGACAAACACAATAACGGAAGTAGCTATTTTCATGTCACCAACAGCCTCGAGAGCTCTTATGCATTGGAAACCAATCTATTCCGGGACCAAGACGACAAGATTCGATTCAACTTAATAATTGTCGAATGCTCAGCTGCCATTTATAGTTCATATCTAAAGACGACGGAAGAATTCTGCAGACAGATGCAAATGATAATAGAAGAAACGCCAAATGGTGACATCTAAGACCTAATGGGTGACACAAACGAGAATCTGGGAGCAAACAACCCGCAAAGGGATATCATCCTACGTTGGATCGAATCTTGTCGTCTTGGTCCCGGAATAGATTGGTTTCCAATGCATAAGAGCTCTCGAGGCTGTTGGTGACATGAAAATAGCTACTTCCGTTATTGTGTTTGTCATCTGGGAGATTGCAGTAGATTATTGACTCTCCAGCTAATAATTTGACGAGTCAACCTCCATTGCATCCGTTCACACAAATCTCTAGCATTCTATATCCTGTCCCCTCATTTCTTTCGCAGTCTGAGCAGCCATCGTGGCCTGAAACATCATGTGGACGTTCCATGCTTATTTTAGCTTTCATTCAAAGAAGATGTATCGACTGACTGGATGTAGAGGACATTGGAATGACAAAGGGGACTAAATAGTGAAGTGAATATAGTAATTCGTATAACTATCGATCACCCAGTTGTGAGGCAGAGCACAACCAGCTACTGCTTAGCACCATCGCATGGATACGGGACTTGAGCTATGAACTAGTCACCATAGCTAAAGATTACAATGCCCTATCACGGAACCTTGGCTATGGGTATGCTAAGAGAAAACTCGGCCAAAATCTACTGAAAACCATTCGCAATACAGGGCTTACTGAGAATGTTGGAGACGACACTAGGTGAGGCCCTAGTGAAAAGTCATCGAAACTAGAAAACCCTCTGACCCATTCTAGCACACTACTCGTCGAAAATGTCCAGATCATGACTCCTCGAGGAAGTAGTGATCATGCAGTGATGTGTTTCGACCTTGCTTTTCTGGAGCACTTGCAGTGGGACGTTACGCGACCATGTCTGTGCTATAGCAAAGCGGACTGCGCTGAAATGCGGAGGCTTTTGTCCGATGCAGATTGGCCCTTAGCATGGGATGAGCCATCTGTGGATGAACACTGGGAAGTGTCAAAAGAAATTATTCATACAGCAGCCTTGGATACCGTCCCTTTAGTCACAACACAGCCCAAAAGAAAGTCATCATGGCTGAAGAGAGGCACGCGACGTATTCTGCAAACAAAGCGGAAGGCTTGGTTTACGTGGCGCGTATCCAAGAGTCAGACCTGGAAATCAGGAACCGGTGCAGCGCGAGAGTCAGGAGTGAAGAGGAAGTCATTCCAGGCTAACCTTGCCAAAAACTCTTAGCAAACCCCAAAAACTTGTATCGATTCATGCCGGAAAGAAAACCAACCGACCAGGGGGCATGAGCATTAGTAGGCCGAAACGGTCAATATCTCACTATTCTGGAGATGGCTGAAACACTCAGTTTAGCCTTCGCCAAACAGTTAAACAGCTATGTGGGTATTACCTTTATGAACCGAAATGGAGACGCTACTATTTCAAAGGAGGAAGACCTAGTGGCTACTCCCCAAATAAATCTGGCAATAGTACTAAGGAAGCTACAGAGACTCACACCTGGGGAGTCACCAGTGTATGACAACATGAGGCCATATATTCTGAATCAGTGCCTCAAAGCTCTTCGTAGGCCCTTATGCGACTTGTTCCAACACTCGATGGATTTGCGCAAACTGCCAAGGGAGTGGAAGAGAGCCATCCTTTCTCCGATCTTCAAGGGTGGGGATAGGCAAAATCCCACTAGTTATAGACCAGTAGCTCTACTCCCAGTGGTATCAAAAGTATTATTGACGATCACATCAGTGATTTACTCGATCGGTCTAATACACTCCATGAAGCCCAATACGGTTTCAGGAAAGGTAAATCCTGTGTAACAAACCTACTGTCAGCTTGCGATGATTGGACATCATGCTGGGAAATGAAAGGCAATTTCGCACTAAGGTCAATCGAGTACGATCATCTTGGCACAGCTCGTCACCAGGAGTGTCGCAGGGTTCTATCCTAGGACCACTGATGTTTTTGGTTTTTATCAATCATCTACCATGCCGTCTAAGCTGCCCGACTCTTCTATACGCTGATGACGTAAAGATATGGAGGGCGATAAAGTGTCCGGAGGACTCACATAGGCTGCAGGCAGATCGAAAGCTTTTGGAAGATTGGGCGGTGGCCAGTGGCATGACTTTCAACCTGAAAAAAATGCAAAGTAGTGAAGTTACGCACCTGCAGACTGCGGAATGCAAGTTACACCCTATGCAATGAAAGTTTGTCCTGTACAACGTCAGAGCGCGACTTAGGTCTAGTTCTAACGGAGAAAATGAACACAAGCGTAAATTACGCGGGGGATGTAGTGAGGGCATGTGCTGTCATACACTTTACACATAGACAGTCAGGTGCACTCCTGAGCTCTTTCTCAGGTTGTAGGAAACATACGTCAGACCACACCTTGAAATATATAATGTTATTTCACCCTCACTACTTAGAAGAGACGCTAACCTCTTAGAAGGAGTCCAACGACGGACGACAAAAGGAGTGGTTGGTCACCGAAATAAACGATACGATGAAAGGCTAAAGAAATAAGGCCTATTCACACTTAGCTTCCGTTGGATTAGGGGGGATTTAATTACTGCCTACAAAATAAAAAAATGACCAGAATCATCCAAACAAAGGTGTTCTACCATCGAGTAGTTATAGGCTTCCTCGTGGAAATCTCAGAAGGATAGCTCACAAGAGCGCAGGGACCCGGGGGCACTCCCACTGTTTTCATTGAGGGTTTTCCGTCCCTGGAATTCCTTACCGGCAGATGTAGCTATTGCACCGTCTGTAGACGCCTTTAAGCGAAGGCTGGGAACCATGCAGCGACACAAGGACTGCATCCATATGTCCTATCCCCTTAAAATCTGATACACCATTTTGGGGTAGACAACTAAGTTCGTCGTTTTACTTTTTTACATTCTCTCCCGTCTTACTCTCCTGACAGCTTTAACTAAACTTATTATTATTATCATTATTACCGATATATATTATTCATATTATTCTTCAAATTTAATTAGCTGACTGTTGTTACGTTTTCTTATTTCTTTTTCTGTCTGTTAGTCTGAATGACTTCACTAATTATGTCTATTATTATTATCTCCTTTCTTTTGACGAAGATACCAGAGGACTAACTGGTGAAAGAATCAACTCCATTCAAAGTAGTAACAGTCTTAACACACCTCATGCTACAAACCACATATAATGAATCCCAGCGCTACTCCTTTTGGAGTCAACCAAAGCTATAACAGTCAAGTGGCGGACGAGCAACGCAGAAGTTTAACAAAGATCACGAACCTATACCTCACAATCAAGAGGCAAGCAAAAGAAATCAAATTGGTTTATACTAACTCGTAAAAACGATATCGGTTATTGGAACTACAAAATCACTTGTGTTATCATGGGACTAAACGAATAGTCCAACATGTTCAACAGAGTTAAATGAGGAGAGAAATGAGGTCTGCTGTGCTGCAAGTCACTAAAACCTTAGTTGGGTCCAAGGATTCAAGAAGAAAGTACTGAGGAACCAGTGTGTTTATGTGAACGCATTGGATGTTGGATGACCTAGACAGTACTTTTGACTCATAAGTCATCTGTAATAAAATATAATATAAAGTAAGTATAGTGTTTTGAAATGATAGTGACATCCTGAAAGGGCCGAATTTCAAAAAGCCACAAAAATACCGTCGGATCAGACCTGATTATTGCTGATGTATCTTTGATCCAACTGAATGGTTAAAGTATTTTTAGGAGGCCCTAAACTTGAAATATATATATATATATATACATATTTGTATATATATATACATAAAAACTCACAAGTACATATGAATGTATGTGCGTACATGCTTCCTACGTTATCAGTTAACTCCACTCAGAATGTGTTGTTGCTCATAAAAATTCTAGTACGTTGCATTGCAAAAGCTAATACCTACGGATATTTCGGTAGATGTTACTCAATCCTAAGTGCACCCTAAGCTTTTCCTCCACTATTTTGTGAACATTTTATGAAGTGGTCGAAGATTTTACCGGTTGGATGTGAAAGAAAACTGGATATTTAGAGTGCAGTATTCTTTCTGAACGTCTTACACAGTTACTTGTCGCACTTCAGCGCAGTGTTTTTGTAGTCCTTTGAATTTACGACGAATCTGAAATTCCCTGTGCTCTACTTGTGTTACTGGTGAAGCGGTATCTACTTAGTTGACTCAGACAAGCTTGAATAAAGAGGCAACGGTTATTTAAAATTGGCATCCCTTTACTACCAGTGTAGTCTGGAACGTTACCATTAGCTCACTAATGGTCAATGGGTGGCAATTTATCAAATTCGTCCAAGTATCATAGTGTATCAGGTTATATTCTTTAATATCCAGTATAAATATCCGCTGTAACTGCAGACAATCTGGACTGTTTTGTAGATCTTGTTGGGAAGTTTAAACAGTTTTTGTGAAGTGTTAGCTGCTGGTTGCAGTCATTTTCAATACCCTTTACTTATATTGAAGTTGAAAAATAGGGCATAATTACAACTTGAATTGCGACCTCAAAGTTAGTTTGCTGTGGCCATAACTTTTCCCCAACCGCAGTACCAGCTTTAACTGAAATTTTATTCCTAACCAAACTCTTAACTGTTATTCAAAAACGCATTCTCTTATGCTGGCAGGTGGTTTTTTATTTAAGTTCAGTTATATTTTCTCTTTTATGCGTGATTTTGTCATACCTGTCATGTCGTATCTTGGTGTGATTTGGCTTAGTTTCCTGAGCCGTTTGTTATTTGTTTTATTCGCAATGCACGTAACCTCATTTTTTGCTGTTCTCCGCATAATTTCTTAGATGTTTTTGTTGCTTTTAATGAAAAGGGGGATAGTGACGTTATGCACTCTTGAATAGGATAGTGTTAAAAGTTAGTGTTTTTAACATCCGGGGAAATGCGTTAACTTGTTTAATAATAGTAATAATAATAATAATTTTTGCTTTATTCCAAAAACAGTACTAATGATACAGCAAGGAATTTTCAGCATTCAGTACAATATTGCATCTAATTTACTCAAAACGGCAAAAAATAAACATTACATAATAATAATAAAACGTTATAGCAGCTATTTAGCAATTACAGTATGCGAAAAGGAGAAAAATATGCATAAAGTATAAAATTGTAGTAATAATAGTAATAACAACTAAAATAAAATAGCTAAGTTATAATTAGGCGATAGAAAGGGTGACACCATAAAATTACAGAAAGATGAACGATGAAAGGGTCGATTCACTTTGCTAATTACATAGTAACTTATATTTTTCACGTCTAACAGTGTCTCCATCACATAAAATACTGGCTAAATAGGGTAGAATTTTTGTACTTAGTGGTGCGAGCATATAACTTCTTATATTGACTTCTTGTCCTACCTGATGAGATGCAAGGGGATAGTTGTGAATAAAGGCGGTGCAGGGGGTCTGACAGTACGGCCTTTACCCATTTTGTACAGGATTTTATATGTCCCTTGACTATAATATTGGCGAGTTCACGCAGTGGCATACCACAAGCCCTACTCACAGCATTTAATATTCTTCGTAATATGATATAGTCTTTTTTGAGAAGCCCAGAAAAGGTTAATGGAGAGCAATAGAGTACAATAAGTAAAATACAGGAGTTTACAAACTGTAGAACTAAAGGTTGGCTGATACCTGATTGTCTTAACTTTTTAATGTAGAAGGTAAGACGAAACATTTTCTTAGAGATTGATAAAATATGGGATGACCATGAAAGGTCAGAGGAAAGAACTAATGCTTGACTTGGTTTCAATTTCAATGCCACCTATGCTACAGGCATCATGGGAGCTAACTAGTTCATGTATATCACGTCGATGCTTGAAAGTAAAGTTAACTGCCTAGCTCTTTCTACCTGAAATACTAAACAGCGTTTTTCCTGGTTGTTTACATTTTTAATTACCGACTATCCCAATCAAATTACCGCAGAAGAGAGTTGTAGTTCCTGAATGTTCATTTCGATAGCACAGTGGTAGATCATTAAGGCGCAGAGACCTAGTCAAACAGAGGTTCATTCATCATATATTGTCATTCATTAGATAAAGAGTCTTACAAATCATAAAGAATATAAAGTCCATACTCAGTTGCTCATCTCTTCCTTATGAATTTCTTGATCGCTAACTTCCTTTGAGTGACCATAGCGTTCGTTGTTGAACAGAAGCCACGTGTTTACCCAAAATAACAACCGCTTCATGTAAAACTATTACGTTGGCTCTGCGAAGATATGCATTCCTCATTGTTATGCTGCCTCCTGAAGTGTCCCCTTTCGCGCCTCATGCCTAATCTAACCATAAATACTGATTCCTGGGGCACGTGGTCATTAACGGGGTTTTGTCTGAGATTGCTGTATCGGTAATCCCTCTCCACGATACCCATTGTTAGCTTACTGACTTTGATACCCAGTCTATGGTTCATGAAGCACCAGGCGAATTGTGTCTTTCGGGGTAGTCGGATTCCACAAATTTAAACAGAGTTGAGAATTCGCCACATTCCATTATTGCAAAGGTGCTTTACACTTCGATAATAGTAGATAAAGACCATGCTTCAAAACAATAAGTCGTTAAATGATTATCATTTGAATAGATTATTTCATTCTTATGGTGTGAAAGTTTTAGTCTGAATATTTTTTGGATAATCAAAAGTATCACTGGGCACTTTATACGTAACCAGTCTTTGTTGTTTACCATATATATATATATATATATATATATATAATTTTGAACGTTATAATTTTCACATACATTTTCCATTTTCGGATGTATGACATGTGCTTACGTTATTTCAGGACGACACTATTATTTCTAAGAAAATATTCCGTCTTACCTTCTACATCAAGAAGTTAAAACATTCTGGTATAACCCAACCCTTACTCCTACAATTCGTTAATTCTCGCATTCTGCCTATTATTCTCTATTGTTCCCCCTTACTTTTTCCCCGGGCTACTGAAGAAAGACTATAACATATTACGCAGGATGTTAAAGGTTGTCAGCAGAGTAAGCAACGTGCCACTTAACCAACTTGTTAATGTTCTGGTCGACAGGCACATGGACTCATGTGAAAAATGGGCCAAATCCATTTTATCTAACTCACATCACCCTCTTCACTCACAACTCTCCCCTTGAATTTCATCAGATAAAACCAGAAGCCTATATAGAAAACTGTATGCTCGCACCAGCAAGTACAAAAACTCAACCATACCCTACTTAGCTCGTGTTCTGTGTGATAAAGAAAGCATTAGGCGTGACACCTATAATTCATTAAATAGTCAGTAGAACAATCGGACTCATATCATTTATAGGTACAACATTTTCTTTCTCTCTTTTCCTTTTTTCTCTCTCTTTTTTCCATTATGTGCTGCTTTGTTTCTTTCTCTCGCTTACGCCAGTAAATATGATAGCTCCTACTTTTCTAACACCTTCAAACACTGTTCAGCTTTACCTTTGCTACCGACATGCGAATGTATTGTTGAAATAATGAACTGAGATTTCCTTAATCTATGTAGAATTCTATTTATTGATAATGTACTAACTGGATGCAATACTGTAGTAAAAATGCTGAGAATTCCATTCTGTATCACAAGTACTGTTTTGGAATAAAGCAAATTATTATTATTAATCAGTAATGCCTCACAAAATGTACCTTGATAATATGAGTAACATCATACCTACAGTGTCAGACATTAAGGTAATCATTAATCCTGCCTTTGGTTATCTAGATTGCCAAGGTAGCCCACATGAAGGGTTTTTGAGATGGCTATGTGTAACCAAAGCTTCTAAATAAAATGGCATATAATCTGCTGCAAGGATGCAGTCATATTTCCTATTCATATAAAATTTTTAGAACAAGTTTTTCTTTTCATATATATGTTTTTTCTAGTTTGTTCTGTTATCTTTTCATTTCCGTCAATCCACTATTTGCGCTGTTTTACAAGGGAGCAAAGTGGGGTGATGTAGGTGGTTAAATGTTTAAAGCGATTCAGCTATTCATGTATATGATATGACGTTGGCAACCACTACCATACTTAGGTTCAAATTTAGCAAATAAATGTGATTTGTTATAAGACCGTTTTAAAATAGTCTCATTGTTGATGAGTTTAGGATGTGACTGAAGTTGAGATAAAAACCTGGGTCGCAGCAGTATCCGAACCAGTGACCTCAGGGATGTAGGCCTGGCACCACAATCGCTATACTAGTACGTGACAGCCTCCCCCTGGTTAGGTCATATTGCCTTTTCGAAGGCGTACAGAACTGTCGCTCCTTATGGAGAACTTGTTTTGATTCCGATCATGCCTTAATGTTAGTTAGATTTGTCTTGCCACTTGATCATAACGTCGTCCTGAACAGGTTGACTTAAGTAGATCGGCCACTTGTGGTACTGTAGCCAAATATCAAACCTAGCTAGAGCCAAGGCTAACATAGACGAACACTGACTTCGCCCACAATACGTCATGAAGATGGCGAGCAGATTAGCAGAGCATCCACCTAAACACCTGGATTTCTGTGAGTTCTTTGTTATTTCTAGATGGCCGTCGGTCCATTCCAGCAAGTACCGGATATGTTTTGCGTGAGGCCTTTAAGCATAAATCAACTGATACTGACATGAAGATCGCGAATTTTGGCGTTCAGAGTGTATGTATGAGATGGAATCGGCAGGAGTCAGGAGCTGTTCTAGCTCATCCGAGTCACAAGCAGCAGAAAGCGTGGTGTAAACTAGGTCTGTGGAGCAGATGGTATGCTTACAAACAACATAAGAGGGCACTTGGAACACTTGGTGCAGAGCACTTTGAGAAACAGTATAGTCGGCTCACAGTGCCAGTAGTCAATATGATTAATCACAGTGTTCGATCCATCAAACGAAGCGGAGATCTGAAAGAAACTCAAAGTACTGAAAACCTATAAGGGACTTGATATGGCGTCATTACCGTGTCTATCTTTAAAAAAGGCCTGCGGTATACACCTGGTAAGCATTGAGGTATCGGTCTGTTATCGATTGCGGCTAAAATATTGGCCACTGTCTTGTTCCACAGGCTTTGTAAAACGCGTGAGAAATTGGCTTGCAAAGGACAGGCACAATTTCGTTTAGGTTGTGGATACGTCAACCGTATATTCTGTCCTTCTAAGTTGTTAAAACACTATCACACATATTGCAGGACGAAGACCGTTGTGTCTCTTAATATTAGGGCTGCCTTCAATTCGTTGGCCACTACTGTTGTTCGGAAACCTCTGTTGAAGGTAAATTCACATGGGAAGTTTTTCAACATTCTGGAAGCCCTAAACGAATATATTTCACGTAGAGTGAGGGCACCATTGTTCTTCACTGACAGTGAGGGTAGACAGGATTTCCCAACCTCACCACTTATTTTTGTCTCTGCCATGAATAACATTCTCAAGGCAGCTCTAAAGAATGCAGTCGTGTAAGTCTGCTGCCTGGGAAAAACGTTTTGACTGAGAGTTTATAAACGACATTGTCTCATTGTACGATAACAAGCATGCTATTTATATCTGACTTAATCCACTAGTGACTAATATTATGAATTGCATTATGTGGTTTGCCTCGTGTGAGTGCAGGTATTGTTGCAAGATTATCAGGAGCCTTTCACTGCAATCACCTTACAGTTAATTCTAGGTAGTTGTTTTGGGTGCTGTCGGTGTGGCGGATAAAATCTAACTATTAGCATATGCCAAACTGAGCGGCATCCAGCACCTTCGTAACGTTGGACTGACTGTGGAATGTCGGGTTCATAAAACCGCATTGTAGACAATCCTGCTCTGAGCCTGTAAAATCTGGTCTGTGCAAGTTGAGAATGTGTGTCGACTTGCGCGTCCCACCATCGATATCTCCGAAAAACTGTTTACATCCGGTTGCGTCATCCTGTATGTACCTGAGGTCCAGCTATGTGTTTGAATACAGTGAAGGTCATCTTTCGATTAGTGGTTTCATCTTGGGAAGCCAGCTCCAGTAGCTTAGTCATGTGCTACGAATGTCATCTCAGGGGCTTTCATATCGTTCACTGTGCTTTAGTCCTGAGAACTGGTGGAAATTCTGAACGGTAGCTAGGCTATAACTTGCTCATTTGGGATGAAGGGTAGTTATTTCAGGTTATCATGTGTTGTTGGATCACGACTTCCTGGGAGAGCCCGTCCGATTGACTGCCTTGGGATGTGGTTAGATATGCATTAGTATCGGAATCAGTTATGAAAATGCTGCAGTATTTTCCTTTCTTCCTCTTTCTTCAAGTAGTATAAAGTGATTAACTTTTCTTTGTATACTCCTGATAAGTATGCTTAGTTGTTCTCATAGTGTTGTCCCTAAATTATTCTATTTCTTTTTTCGTTATGTTACTGCTTAATTGTTTTCGTGCGGGACATTTTTCGGTGCCTTTATTGTATCTAGTTTTTGTCTCAAATTAAAGAATGCATTCCCATCATTCTATCGTCTGGGATGTGTTACCCGACAGCTGACTGGTTTTCAGTGCTAGGTCTATAATCTGGTTGCTATAAGTTTGAATTCCGAGTTTCTTTTGTTGTAAAATTCACCTATCATCCTATTAAGAAAATAGATTTTTGTTTTTTGTATCTTGGTCCTACTTTTACCGCAAGAATCTTTCAATACTTATTTGCAGCTATTTCAAAATTTATCGTGAATGTTTACAGTTGAACAAAATGAGCTTAGAAGGCAATTCACGAGAAGTAGTCTATGTCAAAGCAAAGGTAACGAACGCCATTTTTATCCCATAATTGTTTTCATCTACTGCTAACTAATTTATAGCTTGGTACAGAAGGTGGTACTGATCAGTATAAGAAATTCGCTATTGATCCAAATATCACTGATTACAAAGTTCTTTTGGGCTTGCTGTGTAAATGTTTTAACATTAACTCGTAAGTAATCTGCTATGTTTTTATTTATTCAAATATGATTTATGTAAAGTGTAGTATTGTCTCATACAGCAATGTTAACAAGTTGATTGAACTCTTGTATTACAGTGTATTGTTTATTAAGTTGTCATTTCATTTTTCACTTGTAATATTCAGGTTTGCTGCCATCTGGATGTTTCATGCAAACTGATGCTCTTCAGGTTTATATATTGTAATTTGACGAAATGAAGGAATAAGAATATGAGATGATGAATGCATAAGCAGTCATGCCTGAAAAGAACTGAACAGATTCAACAATTATTTTAAAGTTTGGAAAGCAAACAGTTTTTAAGACCTCATCCTTAGCTACTATTTTTCTATAATGGCTCTCGATAATTCTGTCGTGCAGCTGTTTTTCTTAATATTAAGACTATTAGGACGTATGTTCTATGTCATAACTGCGGTCAGCTTTTATATTACTATCTAATTATTCCTTTCCAGTTATAGTCTGTTTATTTACTCGGTTGGACTCCTACTAATATTCATTGTTTCCAACAAGAGCATAATTAAAAATGTTAGAATGGGATTCGAACTGTGTATTTTGTGTGGCTGAGACTGCAGTTAAAAGTAGGAACATATCACAATCCATGGAATCATTTTGTGTTCGATTACTGAGTTGTCTATTGTCAATTGAAACTTTTTCAATGGAACTGGTTGGTCGGTAACTGCGGTAATTAGTGCTGTTGTGAGGCAATAAAGACAGCTGTATATTTATCACCTCTGATATTCCCTTTGGATTTTTATTTGCCTAGTTTGGGACTCTTCATCAGTGCGCACCAACCGCCAGGATTCGAACCCAGGACCTTCTGGTTACAAGGTGAGCTAGCTCGTAGACCATTGAGCCATTGGGACCCGATTCAATGGCCAACCCATGAATTCCAACTTCTGCCAATTCACGACATAGCGCGACCACTAGCCAATGTCTTCTGCGAATGTTTGTCCTCACCCCCGACCTGCTTGTCGAGTGTCTGGATAATTATTATCAACCAGAGTTTGTGTCAGCTTTCTTCCTTCTTCACCAAGTGTTTCTTCACTGCATATTCGTTGGATTCTACTGAAGAGGCACCTTACTAAGGCTCTTTTGTACCGGACAGGGTAGAAACTGTGATAATTAAGATACTATCATATCCTGTCCGGTTAGGTTTTCTTCGTTTCTCTACGCGAAATACATACTTACCAATTTTGATTTTACCTATTACTTAACATGTGTTGTTAGGGTATACACATTTACCGAGCAAAACAGTGTATTACCTATTTTTACTTAATAAAGTAAATTTCATTTCATTTTATTTGCCCTGGTACAAATTTTAGTGACTTTTCAATCTGTTATTTGGCTGTCGATGAATTCGGTGAACAATTTTATTTACCGTTACAATCTGATTGGGATTTAGATGCATCGATTATCACATCTTCTGATTCCACCTTACGGTTGAAAATCACTCAAAAACCCAAAGTCTCTGGTATGTTTTGTCTATAATTTTTTATTATCTTTTACTACAGTTTTAGTGAACAAATTAATTTTCAAGCGCATCGAAATAAGGTATAATGTTACAAATGACCAGTTTTGTTTTCAGTTAATTCTTATGTTCTGATAATCTGACTACTCCCGATCTACCAGTTTGACCTATGTAGTTGACCCCACAGTCATTGCAAGGTATTTTGTAAATTATATTATTTTGTCTAATTGGGTCAACAGGGTCCTTTAACCTACAGAGCTTGTCCCTGAGTGAGTTTGTAGGTTTAAATGCCACTCTAATTCCTGCTTTATTGAGAATCCTACATAGGGTCTCAGATGTCCCCTCTTTATATGATAGGACTGTGGATACCTTATACTCTCTATTATTTATGTTATCATTATTAGTTTTCCCATTATTTTTATTTTAGAAAAAATCTTAGCAATTGCACTGCATGTATTAACACACAACCACACAATAGGGTGGGAGAGGGTTAAAATTCTAAGAAGTAATGTAGGTAACTGGAGAGAGAGGTTGATTACTGAATCCTTGTTCATCGAGTCTACACCCAACACATGCAATAGGAATGACTCATCACTCATACCGGAAATATGGAAAATACTACTACCAATCAAGTCAAGCGATGGAAAATAATGGAATTATATAAACGAAGTTAGAAAGTTGTGTGAGTGAGTACCTTGATATGATTATGAGCAGTAATAAATTGTGCTCGAAACGTCATCAGTAAATATTACTGTATAACACTGTGAGACTTTATCAAAATAAATTTTACCCATAATGCAATTATACTCTATCACAGTGCACAAGTTCTATTTTTTTATAACGGCTTGAAGAGTTTTTCACATTAACTGTGCAACTTATTTTTGTGTGGACAGGACTTTTGAATGTAAACAAAAAAAGCCCTAAACGTCAATCACAGTTTAACTGTTCGCCACTTTACATGAATGTGTAGAGTAGGTAAATAGTGGACTCCAGCTTTGATGATGAACACTTAGTGGACAAACGTCTTAATTAATGGTTCATTATTTCATTAGGTTGATGTTACTACAGCTTTCAGAATTTTGTAAAGCAAAAAAAAAAACAATTCAGCGAAGAAAAATTTCTTTTTTGGCGAAATCATCTTCAGAGTCTGTGGAATCGTATTGGTATTTATATTATGTGCAATTATTATTCAATTAGAAGTGAGGCAGTTGAGTGTCCACTTGACAAGTGTGAAGAGGACGAAAAAAATGTACAAAAAGAGCATGTAAGAGTGATAATAGCGAATGCATTGCCAAAAATAAAAGCGAACGATTAGGGAAGATATTAGGACTATGATAGAATAAGAGACTGAGCAAAACTTTTTCGGGGTTATATTGACAAATCGTCAGCGCCTCCGTCATACACAAATGCTGAAACCTGACACACCTTATACCATTCAGTCTCACCTTGTAGATAATCTTAAAGGATGACTCTGGTAGAGCTGCGTATCCTGAGTTCACTAGATGCTCGACCATAGAGCTAGAAATAATTGCCTCTTATATTACTCTCTTACCATGTTCGATAATGTTCAGAGATTCGTTTGGAAAATGTTCGCTTTGTGCAACCAATATAACTAGATCCACAAGAGCAAGTGAATTCATGAACACATAGAAGTCTCTTAAAGCAGTAGTGTGTCCTTCACACATTCATCGATCATTTGTTAACTGATCCGCAGCTCAGCCGAATAGAAAACTTTACTCAGCGATCTGGATAGGTGGTTCTTCATAATCTCTCAACTGTGGTATCATCTTTAAATCCAACATTCAAAAACAGCAGATTCTTCGGTGCCATTTAGATTCTTTCAGGCTTCTGCTTTACTTGCATATTTTTCTCTATGAATCTTGTAGGATACCCATTTTAATGAGACTTGTCGGAGTCTATCTAGTTCATCATTGATTATATCACTGGTGCCATATTCTTCTTATCCTTAAGGATAAGAAATGCATCAAATTCCTCTTTCTTCTCTGAATTGTCTTTCACTTTCTTCATGACTTAATGAATATTTCCAGTCTTTTGTAAAATAGTGAAGAAATGAAATAATGAGTACCATCATGATAATGGTGACAGTTTTGGTTTTGTCTACCTTGGTTATAAAGCTTTCTTTTATCAACAATAGTCCTAAGTGGAAGAAATATTTAAATTTTTATTGATACCGTAAAAGTAGAACTCTCTAACCCATGAAGATTGAATCACACTTGGTATTTATTGTACTTTCACAGAAATACCTTCATTTATAACATTACAGTATAAAGCAACATATATACATACATATAAGCGTTAAAATTTAATGATGTGTATGTAGTTAGTTATTTCTTATTCTAATTAGTGTCATATGATTATCTAACTTTGACTCATGCTTGCTATATGATATGTATTTATTGAATAAGTTGACGTATGTATGTGGTTCTTTATTACTATTACTGTAACCACTAGCAGTAATATAACTACTTTTTTGACATTACTTTAGGTATTTTTTCTGGTTTATTGATTATTTTGTGAACCTAGTATCACGAAGCTGCTTTATACGCATATATATATATATATATATATATATATTACGGCGTTGGAAGGCACCATAGAGTTAAAAGGAAGATTCTAAACACAGATTTGACTTATGCTAGTAGTGTTTTCTTCAAGTCATGATATATCAAATCCTCAACTCTCCAGTGTTTATCGGTAGATTTCCTGGGCAACACCACCAACAGCAACAACAACAGACAACAATCAGCATAAATGGAAGGAACCTGAAAGAAACAACCTCTTTTACCTACTTGGGAAGCATTGTTTCAACTACAGGCGGAACTGACGAGGATATCAAAGCAAGGATCGGGAAAGCAAGGCAAGCTTTCATTACTCTCAAGTCTGTGTGGAGGTCAACAGCATTCAGCATCAAAAATAAGATCGGGATTTTCAACTCCAATGTGAAGTCAGTCAGCGCTACTATACGGATCAGAGACTTGCACTGCGCGTCATAAAGAGCATCTCAAACAAACTACAGACCTTCATTAACAGTTATCTTCGCTCAATACTCAAGATCAGATGGCCGGAAAGGATCAGCAACAAGGATCTCTGGGAGCGAACCAACCAGGAACCGATTGTGAAACAAATAGGCAGGAGGAAATGGAGATGGATAGGCCATACTTTGAGGAAACCCTCAAGTGACATCACTAGACAAGCCATCGCTCGAGTGGAACCCGAAAGGGAAGCGGCGAGTTGGTCGTCAGTTCGAGGTGACTTGGAGGAGGTCATGTGAAGAGGAGATAAAAACGTGTGGGCGGACGTGGAGCCAGGTGAAGACTAGCAGAGAACCGAACGCAATGGAGACGCACTGCTGAAGCCCTATGTTCCTCTAGGAATTAAAGGAAACAATAATAATAATAAACCCTACTTAAACCACACTTAACTAACTACTCATAACCAATTAATGGCAACTGTAATGCACTTAGATACACCAACTCGCATAAATCATTGATTAGATTGCAAATTTGATTTGGAAGATTCATTCGGCTTTGAAGACAATTAGACGTGATAGTTAGTCATGATGTTTTGTCTTTACAAATCGGACCGTAATAAAAGCGGCGCAAATGGTTATTATTTATACTGGTGCGTATTTTAATTGCTGTGATGTGTCCTACTACTGCATTAGCCGTATATTGTCTTTCCTTCTCACTACTATTTTGTATATTTTAATCAGATCCTCAAGATTGGGATATTGTTATTCCAAGCAGTGTCCAATCTAATTCCAAAAGACGTAAACCTCCAAGTGATACAAAAAATGATTTAAAACACCATGACTCAAAAGGATCTTCACTTTTTTCACAATTAACTCAACGTTTAGAAAAAACTGTTGCAAATGTTCGCAAGGCTATTGGTAAATACTTTTGTGTATATATTTACACCTTTTATTCATTGAGTATATATATATATATTATTTATATAATTATTAAAACACAAAAGTAGTACATTATGAGTACCAAATGATGCGTCATACAAAGTCGTATAGCTTGAGCAAGGGTTGGGATACAGCCCAGACGTCTAGACCAAAACAGGTTCATGCACCATTCGATCTTCTCGAATTCCGGACCCCACATACATCATAAGTTCGGTATCTGTGTTTTACAGCCCCGTCTAAGTAGACGTGAATGTCCGCCAGTCCGGTTGTAAACGCCAGATGTTCAAATTCGCTCTTTAACTTTTGTGAGGAGCATCCCCGCCGTGGGAATGCAGTGAACAGAACTTACCTAGCAAGAAGCTATGGACGCGTGGCCACTTGAGAAGAGCATTTCTAGTAGGAGACCGAATTTGACCTACCCTCGATGGTACCAGATTATTTATGTGTACACATATATTAAATATTCATTTTTATTACGTCAGTTTGTTTGCGTGTGTAAGGGAAAACTGCTTAAATTTCCTTAAGACGTCCACCAGTGGAGTTGATATACTTGAGATTGAAAACCTCAGTCTTTATGAACTTGTAATATTTCGTTAACTGGTGTCAGTAACATACAAAAGTAAGGTTATCTTTAAATTATACGTAGAATACTCTGGGTAATATTTCCTAGATGGTATTGAATTCTGTTTGTTGTTGTAGCTGATACCTTTAAATTTATTAGTCGTTGCAAAAGTCTCCAGTGAGTGATTTGACACCTTAAGTGATAAATCCAGTAATAACTGGAAATCAAAATCTCAACAGAAATTTATTTTTATATTGTATCACACTTCATTTAGACATTTTACTATAAAGCGGTATGAATTTAGCCCAAAAGTTAATTTTCTAAGATGTGAAAGCGTTTACTTAGTTTAAAAGGTAACTTTTAAACAATATTCAGTCTTAAAATTAAATAATAATAATATGAAGACTTGGCCCATTGTCTTCAGTATCTGGCTTTCAGTCAATGCTTGTCAGGTCCAAACTCCACTCCAGCTATTTCATCCTGGGCAACTGACGATTGTCATCAGCCCTGACACAGTGAGTGCGGCTCATAAACCGATAATAATATAAAACACCTGTCTCAGGCGAATAAGTTCAAATACACTGTAGTAGTAAGGATGAATGTGTTCGAATGTCTTTAGAATTAGTTTGGATAAAAGACAAGGGGTTATACGGAATGTGTGCTGTAGCTAGGGGGCATATATGTATAGGATGGAATGTTTAAAGAAATGTTTCATGAGTTTTAATAACTGCAATAATTACATTAATAGAGTAAGTTCATATTTTTGACGGACTTCTTTCGACTACAGATTTCAATGCTTTAAACTACAAAGCAGAAAAGATTCAAGAGATTGCAGAACGGTTTCAACACACTTTGATATACATTTAAATTGATAATTGCTTTTTTGCATTATTAAGAGTTTAAGCTTCCAATGTTTTGTGTTTTTATTTATTAAGTCATTTAGGAAAACTCTTTTAGCTATCGATTTACCTTAGTCGATACTAAGAATTTGGGTTACAATTCGTGTATATGTGATAAACGGGTCCACCATAACTGGAGAATGGCTTTATCTCGAGAGTCTCGAAAAAACATAAGATTCTTTGGTTACAGGATTTCATCATGAGCTGACACTGGTTAGAGAACCATTGGAAAACCTGGAGGTACTCAACAGCTGTCTCGCAGCCTTGTTGGACTCTTCAGCAGTGCGCACCCACCGACAGGGTTCGAACCCAGGACCTTCTGGTTACAAGACGAGCTAGCTCGTAGACCATTAAGTCACTGGGACCATATCCAAAGGACCATGAACTCTAACTTCTGCCAATTCATGACACAGCGCGACCCCGGTGAGTGCGTACTGATGAAGAGTCCCAAACTAGAACGAAACAGTTGTCCAGTACCCCCAGGTTTTTCAATGGTTCTCTTACTGATGTCATCTCATGATGAAATCCTGTAACCAATCAATCAAATCCCTACAAACCAATACTTGAATAAGGTTCTTTATTGTTGAAGGTGTACTTTCCCAGAGAATGAGAACAAACATAAAGTGTAGGTTCAGTATTGTTTGCCTCATAGCGTTTTAAATGACAAACGTTGGATGTAGCTAGTGTGCTTGAATCGATTTTATACCTATGGTAGAATTTATTTCTCGCATATGATTAAAATAACAAGTGTAATTTAACAGCTGAGAGTAACTATATGTTCACTTTATCAACTCGGAACAAGGTGTTCTAACTACAAGTCAACAGTGAATCTTTGTATTCGTCTATTTTAATGATAATAAAAATAATCTCAAAGTTGTTCACTCGTTCTGTTATTAATGTTCTTGGTACTTTTTATAGGATTTAGTATTGACGGTGATGGTTTTATCGACTCAGTTCAATCTCCTATATCAGATATACAAATGCGACAATACATGGATGAAAATGGACGCATTATTTATTTAAATCAGTTTTAGTAAGCTATAATTCTTTTAATTTTTCTTAAATGTTATACCCCTTTTCCTAACACTTTAAACGAAGACAGTTCACAGTTCGATACTATTTGAAGCTTTCATTCAGTCTTTTAAAGGGATTAATAGTAAGATGAGGAATGTTTTTCAAAATTGATGGAGAAGATTTGTAGTTCAGGTAGAGATGATATTGGTGTAGTTGTGTTCTCTGAGCTGGATAGTTTAATTGTGCATCTTTCACTACTGTCTTTCTAAGACAACATCTACAGCTCTAACTCCATTGCGAATATGAGTTCTTTTTTTAGAATTCTTCATAAACGACATAACTGTTTTTCCTGATAATGACCGTAACTATGGCTGTTTGTCTTCAGAAATTTTCTTATTCTTGTGTTGATTCGTATTCGTATGATCGTTTCTTCTTAGCCGATTGATAACTTTGATATGTGACAACACGCCTGTTGAGTGTAGGTTGATTTGAGTACGAGGTGGTTTCTAGGGAACCCTCTAGCATTCTCAGTATTTTCACTGTTTAAAATTTCTACATTGATCCAGTCAAACTGGTGTCCGTTTTGCTATGAGTGAATATATGACAGCTAAATTAATATTCTTGAAGGTGACGTCGAAGTGGGACGTCCATTAAATGGATAAACTTTTTAAATATGGATTTACCTAAGAATAACTTAATGTTGACCAAGAAACTGTTCATAAAATTAAGCAGTTGAATAATACTAAATGAGATGTCACTTTGTATTTTCTCAACAATTAATTTACAACTAGCATGATTGGTTGATTGATTGACAGCACTTTAATCATGTGAGACAAAACTGTGAGTGTGTGTGTGATTCTCGTCGGATTTCCGAACATCACCCTGTGTGGTTAAGTAAAGGGCAAACAAAATCTATTCGTAGCCCTATTCTATCTCATCTTGTGGCTACAGATCACAAGATTGATGTTAACCAGGCTTTCAAGGTCATTTACCACATACCAACAAATCTTAACTTCGCCTTAAGAGTTCTACTACTAAATATTGCTGAGGCTGGCTGTTGGGATCCACATTAAGAAGTCTAATTTGTGCGTCCAAAAGAAGCTAGTTCAGACATTATCCTTACTTTGGCCATCTAGGTTTGAATGATCCTCAATTTTTGTGGAAATTTCCCTAATTTTAGTTGATATTCTATTCGCTATTATATCTTTATTATTATTATAATAATTTAAGCATCTTTAATGAACTGTAATTGCATTGATCATACTTTACAAATCGATATTATTTAAAAAACACCAATATTGTTAGTGACGATTATTCTGGAATATTCTATGTATATAAACATGTATATAATTGTAGAGCCAGAAGACGAAATTATCGAAAAGGATATTCTTTTTGCTCAGTTATTTTGTGTATTATGAACCAATCATATTTTAATAGGTCAAGTAGTCAGTTCAGGATTGGTAAAGCTTAAATTTACTGCATTCTGTTCACAACATTTTGCGACTTATGTGATTAATCCAACAGCTTTATTTTTTTAAAGAATAATGAGTATCCTGAAAACTATTCTGTCCTTAAGAAGGCTACAGTAATAAGAGGGAGATTGTATTCGTCAAACGCTTGTTTAAGGTCGATCAAATCATCTAGCGCCTAGCTCAAAGTCTGTGAAGCAAATCTTCTACGTCTCGTTCCTTTTTCTTATCTCACGCACGATTTCCTCCCTATCAACTGGATTTAAGAGACGAAATCCAGCTGACGCTACTTCAAACATTTTCTACAAGAAGATTTACACTTGTTAGTATACATAGGCCGAATTAATTAAGTGTTCCTATGCTGTTGAAAGGAGCAGCATAGGATTCAAACGCTATTAATTTCAGTAGAAATCCAACATTAATGATCGTCGCTTGATCATATCACACGGCTATAATCCAAATTTTTAATGGTGATATGAATTAATCGTGTGCATCCCAAAATTTAGATAACAGAAAGAATATAGTGGGATGTGAAATGTGTTTGCGCAACACATTTCGAACAATCTGATCACACACGGACTTGTAATAGGAATATATATGAAATTAATAAAGAGGTAAGAGGTGAGAAAATAGACTTAGGTCAAGTTAGAAGGACATATTCAAGGTCGAAGTAACAATGGAGACCACTAAACCAAATAACAGAGGTAATAGTACATCTGCTATGGTATCAAAACAAAATTTACCAAGGAAGGTTTAATGTGATGACGAATCGTTTTTGAACGCATAAAGGTGGCTTAAACTTTCTAATTGCTAGGGCTTCCACAAACTTTAGGATACGTCCCAAACACGTTTTATAGATAGGTTTAAAAGATCTGTTAACGTCAATTTTATGTCCTGTCTCTATAATATGTTTCGCAATAGAAGAGCTAGGTCTCCTGTTCTCACCGTTAATAGGTTCTGACGATTCCATTTGTTTCTGGAGCCATTTAGGAATATGCTCTGAAGCCAGCCCTTACTTGCAGAGATCGATTAGTCCTCCCTATGTATGTGTTGCGCAAATACATTTCACATCCCACTGTATTTACCAATTTGAATGTACGTGTGGACACATATACATAGGGAGGACTCATCGATCTCTGCAAGTAAGGGCTGGCTTCAGAGCATATTCCTAAATGGCTCCAGAAACAAATGGAATCGTCAGAACCTATTAACGGTGAGAACAGGAGACCTAGCTCTTCTATTGCGAAACATATTATAGAGACAGGACATAAAATTGACGTTAACAGATCTTTTAAACCTATCTATAAAACGTGTTTGGGACGTATCCTAAAGTTTGTGGAAGCCCTAGCAATTAGAAAGTTTAACACATACTTTTTAATTTTTGATACCATAGCAGATGTATATTACTCTGTTATTTGGTTTAGTGGTTCATGTTACTTGATTGAATATGTTTATTTTTCTATTTTATTAATTCATATATAGAAAGAATATAATGGATTGCAATCTTTGCATAATCCCTGGACTGCCTGACTTAACCTCTGATGAATACGTTGTTATTTTGTCCCACATAATTAAAATTTTACCAAAAAAATTAGCTATAGTCAACCGTGGTAATAATTATTAAGAAAAATGACGGAGTTTACGTAAAAGTGTGATGTAATTAAGCAATCTGATTGCGTATCTACACTTGTCAAATCATTTTGTGTGAAGGCGAATAGGCGGAAAACCAGTTAACATCAACAAAGCAGAAGAAGAAGCTTCAAAGCAAGAATGATGATTCACATTACTCTTGCTAATATAATTGAGAAAGGATTACAAGGTAGGTTAGGTATAACGGTAAATTATTGGTTGCACAAACTAACATTTAATTAACCAGGCTAGTTATAACGTGATTGTATGGAAACTACTATGTGATAAGGTTGTTACAATTATGGTACACCTCAAATTGGCGACAGATAAAATCTTAAAGGTTGTTGACTATATTTTTATGAAGTCGTAATCAGTATGGATTAATCAGGAGTATTTTTGCGAAAAATTAGATTAATCTCGGTTGTTGATCGTTGTTGTTTTATAGGAAATATTTCTGCGGAATTCTGCATAATATTTGCTGAAGCAACACAACTCTGAAGTTCCTGTGATGTACAGTTTTTCAAAGGTTCATTGTCAACATCGACAACATCGAATTTCACGAAAACAAGGTAGTCTTCAGGTCAGGATAAGTGTTTTGCTCCCCAGCATTTTATACCTTAGCAGCATCAAGTGTGTTGCCCACTTTACTTATTCGAAAAGTCTCACAAATCCTGAGGGTCTGTTTAGTGAGATAATCTAGGCATGAGTAAAAAAAATTGATCTGTCATGTATTGACCTAGGCCTACCAACTAGTTCCCGGATATTTGAGCTGCAGCATTATCCGTTTTCAAAAATAAATATGGCTCATATCTACAACGAGTCTGGCTGTTAATTCGTTCTAATAATAATAATAATAATAATAATTGGTTTATGCGGACATTTCTGCTGTTGCTTCCAATATCAGCGATACTACGACGTTTCTGATTATTTATATTGTCTACTCTCCGACTTTCACTTTCTATTTCGTTTATATTATAAAGTCATTCATTATGTAAGATTACTTTGACCATCCAGTAATTGTAAGAACATAATTATCCCTATAAATCGAACACTAAATCATCTCAGATATGCAATTGTTTACTTTGAAATAAAAATATCATCATGAGTTCTATACTAAGTTAAATATTTTTATTCTTTAGCCTAGATGTATATTTACATGGCTTAGAACACAGTTTACGTAAAGTTGCCTGGCGGCTTTTACTATCAGTTTGTCCAGCGGATACAACAGGTCAAGAACGCTTTCATCTATTGGATGTCAAAGCTCAACAGTATGCATCGCTTAAAGAAAATTGGAAAAAATTGTACGCCTCAGGCTTAATGTCTGAGTATCAATTATCAACTCTGGCTTCAATTAGCATAGATGTTGTTCGTACGGACTGGAGTAAGTGCCTAATCTGCTATCGTTACAAATGCTTCATATGATTCTTATTTTTTAAACTATTTTATCTACTAATCGTAGTCTCTAGAGTGAAGCCAATAAAAGACACCATTTAGTTTAGTTTAGTTTAGTGAAGGCTTCTACGAACTAAGCGCGTAAATTATGTATTTTGTTTAAATTGTCAACTTCCGATGAACATTCATCCTAAATGTCAAGAAACCAGTTACATACAACATTCCTCATAATTAAGTCTATTTCACTTTACTCAAGGGTACGATTTCTCAGTGAATCACTTTAGAACAATAATAATAATTTAACTGGAAGTTTTCATTGGATATAGTTCTCTGTATACACTCTTTGGAAGATTTCGTCATTTGTGAAACTCATTTTCATATCTTATCCTATATCTTATGCTTAAATTGATAAAAAGACTCGTTATCAGTCTATTTTTCTGAGTAAACAGTATCATAAGTCATATATCGATTGCACTATTCAATTTAGCTTGTTTCGGGGCTTTATAATATATCGACTAATTGGTTGGAGGATTTCATCATGAGGTGACATCATTCAGAGAACCATTGAAAAACCTGGGGGTACTGGACAGCTGTTTCGTTCTAGTTCGGGACTCTTCATCAGTACGCACTCACCGAGGTCGCGCTGTGTCATGAATTGGCAGAAGTTAGAGTTCATGGTCCTTTGGATCTGGTCCCAGTGACTTAATAGTCTACGAGCTAGCTCGTCTTGTAACCAGAAGGTCCTGGGTTCGAACCCTGTCGGTGGGTGCGTACTGCTGAAGAGTCCCAAACTAGGCTGACGAGACAGCTGTTCAGTACTCCCAGGTTTTCCAATGGTTCTCTAACTAGTGTCACCTCATGATGAAATCCTCCAATCAATCAAACAAAATCTCTACAAAACCAATACTTGAAAATATCGACTAATTCTCTGTTCTAAGACGACAATCTATCCCAGACAAGTAAAATGTGATATTTAGTACAAGAGCATAATGAGCTGACGAAATGTATTGCCAAGCACTACAATGTGCTTAAAAACTCTTAATTTTGATCTGGAGCTATGCATTCATACACATGATTTTCGAGGTATTCATATTTTCAGTTCGACTAATCCCCGTATGCAGTTCAACTTGCTTGGATTCAAAACAAGCAACAAAGGTTAATAAAGCAGGATTTGATGAATTCATCAAATTTCGGTAGAACTCGTTACTCGTTACTTGGATTCAACTGGTGAAATTCACAGATCATTTTTGATTGCCATCCAACTACTTATATTTTTTCGACAGTAGTGCGCCACTCTGTTTGACCTTTTGTGTGATATTTGTTGGTGAGATTAGCAGACTACTGTTATTCGTGTAATGGATAATAAATGAAAAGAGGATAAAAAGTTTGCTGTCATCATCACATAACAACCTGTTTGTCTAATTCAGTATGATTAGATTGCCAGGAGAAGATCAACTTATTATTATTATTATTATTGTTCCCTTGGGTTCCTAGTGGAACATAGGGCTTCAACTACACGTCTCCACTTGCTTCTGTCTTCTGCTGTACTTTTCACCTGCATCCATGTTAGTCCATACTGTTTCAACTCCTCTTCACACGATCTCCTCCATGTCACCCTTGTACTGACGTCCCACTCGCCGCTTCCCTTTCGGGTTCCACTCGAGCTGGCCTGACGCGCGATGTCACCCAGCGGCCTCCTCAGCGAGTGTCCAATCCATCTCCACTTTCTCCTGCATATTTGTTGGGCGATTGGTTCTTGTTTTGTTTGTTCCCATAGTTTCTTGTTGGTGATTCTTTCCGGCCATCTGATCTTGAGTATAGAACGAAGACAGCTGTTGATAAAGGTCTGCAACAGGCTGTTGTAAATATTCTTTGTGACCCGCCAAGTTTCTGATCCATCCGTATAGAAGAACTAACTTGACGTTTGTATTGGACATCCGAATTTTGTTGTTGATGCAGGCTGAGTGACGGAGATTTCCAGATTGGTTTCAGGTTGATGAATGTGTTTCTCGCCTTCCCGATTCTCGATTTGACATCCTCGTCCGTTCCTCCTGTAGTTGAGACAATGCTCCGTAGATAAGTGAATGAAGTAACCTCTTTCAAATCCCTCCCGTTGATGGTGATTGGCGCTGGATGTCGCTGCTGCTGTTGTTGTTGGTTGGTTATTTTCATAACCTCCGTCTTGTCCGTGTTCACCTGGAGTCCTGTCTTTGCTGCTTCTTCGACCAGTTTGTCGGTTTTTGCTTGTTAGTCTTCGAACATAAATCATCCGCGAAATCCAGGTCTTCTAGGTTCTTTACGTCGGTCCAGGATATCCCTGTCTTCTCGTTTCCCACTGTCTGACGCATAATCCAGTCCACCACAATTAGGAATATCATTGGCGATCAACTTAGGCGATTACTATTGTAATAAACAGACAGTATTTATTCACATATGACAACTGAACATAACGCGTGATGATTGCAATAAAAGGGTGCTGTGATTATCAATTGGGTCTCATAGCTCAGAGGATTAAGTAGTGTGTGGTTAGTAGTCTGAAGGCTGGACATTCGACTCCAGATATTCATTTTTTAAAATCTTCAACTGTCACCAACTCTATCTATAATATTTGTCAAATGCTTTTTTCATTTTTTTCTAACAACCTGACTATTTCTACAAAATTTTCGAGTTATTCTTTTCATTTTTCAAGTGTTAATCCCCTTTATTGCTTATGTAATGTTGTGTGAATAATGCTGTTCTGGTCTGGTGTAAGTAACTAACTATCACTAAAAATATGATAGCCTAAAGGTCTTATCACATGATGAGATACTGCACACCTGATTATCATGATTAGCAATCAGCCCAACGAACATTGTATTTTTATTCCATCATGCATTAAGTGGTTAAAAATAAACGAATTCTTAATGGAGATAAACAATCGGTCATACGAAAAAGGAAATAAGTATCATGTATTTCTTTATATCAACACATAAGTTATCAAAATTTATTGCGAACTAGAATATTAGGCTACATAAAGACACGGTAGAGAAAGAATTAAATATATTACATGAAACCCTACTAGAGAACGGGTATCCACCAAGAAAGAAAAGTCTCTGTCGCCAAAAATCACAACTCTTCCTAAGAAAAATCTCTTCATGAACTTGGAATTCAAAGGTGACATCGAAGCAGAAATTCTTAGAAACCACCTTTCTAAATGTCTGAAGAAAACATTTCGAGCAGCCACCTTACGTATCACATTCTCCAGCAGACAATCAATCCAGTCTAACGTCAAGGACAAGATACCGCTTTTGACCACTTCAATGTGTATTTACCAATTTAACTGCTCGTGTGGAGCAAAGTATATCGGCCGTACGCAACGTCAAGTCCACAAACGTATTCTGGAACATTGTCCAGCTTGGTTAGCCAGAGGAGAAAAGAAGAATAGTAGCAGCTCCATCCTCGAACACCTTGTCATCTCCGGACATCGAGCACCCCCGCATGAATGCTTCACAGTGCTACACACAGTCCCCCAATATCGTACAAAGGGACTTCGCATATGCCATCTGTACATACTTGAATCACTGGCTATCCGAGATCTGAAATCGGACCTCTGCATTCAAAAGCACTACATAAATTCACTCGCCCTACCGTGGCCAGAGTAACGTTCTTACTGTAATTTTGCTTATTTTTATTATGTAAGTTAACTACTATTACTGTTATTATTATCATTATTATTATTCCCATCATCCATATTTTATTATCACTCTATTACTGTTTATTAATAACATTGCATTTTCATACAGATTTTATAAAAAACACTTTGTCGTCTTTCCACTAGTTCTTGTCCATTCTACACAATCATACTGATTAGTCATTTTCTCGAACTTATTACGTCATGCCAACTTCTGCCCGTTTTCTAATTTCCAGTTAGTCATCCCTTTCTAGGTTACACCTTACATTACGTAACACGTTTTCTGAGGACAAATTTTATCAGTATCTGATTGGCCTTATGATTTCTTTGTTAAATATAATTACGATTGTACAGCTTATAAAAATGAATCGTCGAAAAAAAATTTTCTTCGCTGTTTACGTCTTCATCTTATTATACGATTAGTCCTATTGTTTATGAATAAACAAGTATGCTTTATATTCCTGACTGGAATTCTGGTTGAGCATAAAAGTTATCGCTGGGTATTTTCGCTTTGGTGTGTAGAAAACGCTACAACAGCGCTGTTGGAGCTGTATGAAAAAGTTGATGCAACACCTTTGAAACAGCCAAACGTAACACATCTGATGTGATTACAGCATTTCTGTAAACACGTGATACCAAAATCAACTACCCGAGGAAATTCAAGTAGTAATTCACCCCCTGCGTTCCATCTATTCAAGTATATTAGATTGAAATTATGGCAAGTTTGTTTCGGTCGGTTTTCGACATAGAACTTTGGCACATATGTGCAGCAGTTCAAGTCGCCACACTCCATGTAGCACACAAAGGAAGAGAAGAAAGTAGGAGAAATGCATATTAGAGACAGTAAACAGAGGTGTGAGACAAAGGAATAGTAATAACGAAGAACAAAACAGTTTCATTGGAAATCATAAGTCACAAGGAGTGGATGCATCTGCGCCTGCCATTGAGAACGATTTTGAGCCATGTCACCAATTGTTTCCAACCATTGGTTTTTACCGTCCCGAGGACCCTAACCAGTCAGGAAGTCTGCACCTTCCTACGTGGCTTAGACTAACTGTTGTGGATTTCATTGACTGGTGCCATGTTTTCGTTTGACCGCCGCTAGCTCTTTTCCAGCCTGACCCTATATTAGCTAACATTGCCCATTGTCGAGGAAGGCGATGACTAGGAATACGTAACACATGTCCTAACCATTTCAGTCGATGTAATTTCACAGCTTCGTCGATTGATTTCCCCTCCTTACCTAGCACTCGACGCCTAACCTCAATATTGCTCACCTTATTATATCACTTCACATGGGAGATAGAACGCAGACACCTATGATCGAAGACAGCTAATCTTTTCATGTCTTCCGCTCTCAATGGCCAGGTCTCACAGCCATAAAGGAGAACGGAGCGGACTGCTAAGCAGTACATACGCCCTTTGGTCGATAGTCGCCACTACTTTTATACTCACTGAATAACAAGTAGTTTTGTTGTGTTGGGAAACACTAAAGTACGATAGTATCGGTGTAGTAGATGAATATGAATCAGGAATTGATCGCTCTACTGAGACGAAAGCGCGGCAAGCTTTTAATGTGCTATAACTTATATCCTTGCCCGAAATTCTACACACATATGAATGTATGTGTACACCAAACGACCAGATGAATTGAGATGCATATCATAATACTAAGTAAGTCCTTTGAAGAAGTATACGAAGTGTTCATCACAAATAGTTCTTGTTCTGTCTGTAACATATAATATTACTATGGGATGGCTTTTCTTAAGTGAAATAACATTTTATGAGTACAGAATTTCTATGTACATAAAGGTCAAAAAAGAAAGGCTGACTGATTAAAAAGAAAACATTATAGTCTCTAGTGTGCGTCGGTGGCATAGCGGTTAGGATGCTCGCCGACCATGCACATGGTCCGGGGTTCGATTCCCGGCCGACGCACTCCTTTACCTCTCAAAGACAGAAATAATGCTGGTGAAGAGGAAGGGTTGGGCATGAGGCTAGCAACCCCATCCTGTAAAAATAGACACTGCTGCAATAACTTCAAGCCTCTAGCTTGAAGCCCTATGTTCCACTGGGAACGTGAAGGAATAAAAAAATAGTCTGTAGTAGAATTATCCTGATTTCACAGTAGGATGAATCAAATTTGGCGATTTGAATACGTCAGAATTAGATAATCAAAGATACTGATACCACTATCTTGTTGTAGAGGCGATAGTAGATAGAACTTGTGTCCCAGTGGTTGAGATTCATGTGCTCAAACCAGCTGAGCATATCTTCACCTGTGAACTCTTTGCGTATTAATAAATAAGTTTTCCACTAACAACACACATCTTTATACATTTATTTGTTAACTGGAAATGAATCAATACACATAGATGTTATTTTCTTTTTCTTTCCCACGGTAATGTATAACTATATCAAGGTTGTTATATCTACCGTCCTGAATCTTGTTAATCAATTTAAAAAAACAAACAACATTATTGACGAAAAACAACAGTAAATTGTTAGATGCACTTTGAACGATTTAAAAGTTTTTCATTTGTCTGTGAGTGCAAGTGCAAAAAAACAAACAAAATAATTTCCTATGGAAAAAAAAACAAACAACTTCACTGTCAAATATACTCACACATATCTGTATGACATTAGATGAGATTAAAGATTTTTCTGTGTGGTTGACAATTTGTCTTTTAGAACGTAGTACTACACTAATGTATTAATTCATGTTGTCACAGTATGTATGGGTTTTATAGCATGTCGTCAATTATGGTTACTTTTGAATTATTTTGCTGAACTACTATCTTACAAAAGTGACGTTATGAAAAGAAATATCTTTTTGCTGACTTGTGTTCTTAATTACAGACACATGGGAATTTCTCATATCCTCCTAAACTCAACCCATCCAAGTTGTACGTATTCAGCATAGTGTGACTACACTGTATTTATTATTACTGTTATTACTCCCTTGGGCTTCAACAACACATCTCCACTTCGTTCTATTTTCTGTCCACAATTGACCATAATCTTCCATCTCCTCCCCACATGATCTCCTTCATGTCACCCTCGCACTGACGACCCACTTGTCACTTCCCATGGCTTGCATTTGAGCGATGTCATTCGACGGTTTCCTGAATGTATGCCCGATCAATCCATCTCCATTTTCTCCTACATATTTATTGAGCGATTGGCTCTTGATTGGTTTATTGCCAGAGTTTCTTGTTGCTGATTCTTTCTGGCCTACTGACCATCTATCTGATCTTCGGTTTGGAGCCAGCGAAGGGAGTAGCTGTTAATAAAAGTCTGTAACTTGCTGGAAATCCTTTTTGTGACTCGCAGTGCAAGTTCCTTACCCGTTTTGAATAATTGACTGACTGACTTCACATTTGTGTTGAAAATCCGAATTTTGTTCTTTGTGTTGGCTGAGTGCAGAAGATTTTCAAACTGGTTTTAGGTTGATGAAGACCTGATTGGTTGTAAATATTAACCTCATCTTTCTAAAGTTTTACTCCTAATAATAGTCACGCCTCATTCGAAACTGTTTCTAGTTAGCCAGTTGATAAACACTTGTGACATACTCTTAGTTGTCTAGTTAAAGTAGGTTTATGACTTTCTCAACTCAGTCTTTTGATGTTCAGTAATGTCTGTGTTTTGAAGTACATATTCAAAGATTTAAAAAATAGTTATGCTGTCAGGGCATCACTGGGTAGATGCTTTTGTCATTATAGATTTATTAAATATCATTGATTCTTTCTACCTCATCTTTTTCGCTCCTATGATGAAAGTACTTTCTTGACATGATGAATTCTTTGTCATACTGTGACATTAGAACACGGTAGTACTTAGTAGCAGATCGTTTATTTTAACAAAATGATCTGTAGATATGGCAAAATGCTATTGACTTGACGTGTGAACTGCATAACCCTTACATTGAGATTTCCATGCGCACACGCTTTTCGTTTTGTGCCTCTTTGTGTTTTCCTCCTATTCTTCCCATATATATATATTCCAGAAGTATCTCTCGTTTCTCCTCTATTTAACTTAATCCATCTCTCCGCTATTCGATATCCATCGAAGAAGATAGCACGCACAATATACTACTTACAAAATCTTGTCAGTAGCTCACGCCACAATACGACATATGAAGCAATATTTATATTACGGAGATTTAAACACATTTAAACTTAACAAGGGAATAAAGCATATAGTTTCTTACAGGACTTTTATGAGACTGATTCATACTAAACACAAAGTTTTCTACATGCGACCACTTACAACACTGAAAATGAATTCCAAAATAGGTAAATGGGAAAGTTCTGTTTGTATTTACTAGCAACATTCCTACCTAATGAAAAAAACAACAAAACAAACAAACATGTTTTAACACACTGAACAAGTGTCCTTTGTAGTCATTGATGTCCATTTGGTATGTGTATTTTTTTAAATTATACTTCTTGACTTATCACTCATGGGTATTGATTTTTCCTTTCTTTCTATTTTCTAATATCTTACAGAAGAAGACTATTATCGGAATGATGATAATCATCACCGTGTCTGTCAGTTATTTGATATTCTCGCTACTTATTGTATCCATCATCCAAATATCGGATATAGCCAGGGTAGGTCGGTAGTATTTTTTTTTTACTGTTATGTATTGTTGCTTTTGTAATTTCTGCTTTACTGGATTTTATGATTATATGTCACTTCTAAAATCGGAGGGATTTGAAAGAGGTTACTTCATTCACTTATCTAGGGAGCATTGTCTCAACTACAGGAGGGACGGACGAGCATGTCAAATCGAGAATCGGGAAGGCGAGAAACACATTCATCAACCTGAAAGCAATCTTGAAATCTTCGTCACTCAGCATCAACAACAAAATTCGGATTTTCAATACAAACGTCAAGTCAGTCAGTTCTTCTATACGTATGGATCAGAAACTTGGTGGGTCACCAATAATATTTCCAATAAGTTGCAGGCTGACCTTTATCAACAACTGTCTTCGTTCTATACTGAAGATCAGATATCCGGAAAGAATCACCAACAAACAAAACAAGAACCAATCACCTAACAAATATTCAGGAGAAAGTGGAGATGGATTGGACATTCGCTGAGGAGGCTGCTGAGTGACATCGCGCGTCAGGCCCTGGAGTGGAAGCCGAAAGGGAAGCGGTGAGTGGGATATCCAAGGGTGACATGGAGGAGATCGTGTGAAGAGGAGTTGAAACAGTATGGACTAACATGGATGCAAGTGAAAAGTACAGCAGAAGACAGAAGCAAATGGAGACGTGTAGTTGAAGCCCTATGTTCCACTAGGAACTCAAGGGAACAATCATAATAATAATAATAATAGTATAATGATACTTCTGAAGGATACAACTAAGCGTTTTACTTTCAGATATTTACTGGCTTGATTTCATTTATTGTAAGCGGTTAGCATTTATTGCTATCTAGCTACCATTGTAACGAGAGAAGACGAGAGACTTGGTAAAGGAATCTTTATTTAGAATTCGGTATCGCTATAGAGCGAAATTATGTACACCTTTTCTTCAAAGTACCATTTGCACAGATCTTCCGTGTTGTGCTACTTCTGCCGTTCCTTCATATTGTGTTTCTTTGTGTTCCTTTCACGCCGTCTCCCATGTATCTCCACAACGCTGTATCATTTGCTTTCTCTGACATCCAATCTATCTCTCTGCTATTTGATGTTTTTCTGCTGATGAACGTCTCTTTATATACTACTGATAAATCTTATGAGTAGCACACGCCACACTATTATATCTGGTAGTCTCATCGTTATCTGTAACTTTTTGTGTGCTGTCAACAGGACCTATCCCAGCCTCCATGTTTATTTGCCTATTAGATATGCTTCACAAATCAATTTGAAAGTATATTCTACTATAATGGCCAACTTCCACACCTTTATTATTGTTCCAAAGTAATAATAATATCATCACTGTTTCTATTCAAATTTGTTACCAAAATGAGTAAAACAATGTACAAACGAATGAATCTTGCTCTGTCTGTCCAGTCATCATAGGCACTCTTTAGTAATTGCCATACTTCTATTGAGAAAAATTAAGGCAATTGGTATCAATACTTAGCAGACATAATAATTCAGATCTGTAACTTTCAGGCATTACCGTTTCTCTTACGGTGTGATAGATAGTTTAGTTATATGCCCTTTATGAAAAGCTTTCAAAAGTAAACAATAAAGCACAACTACAGTTTCACACCTATACGGTACTTTTCACTTAAAGTCTAATGTTGTTGTCATTAGGATTTGGATTTTAGATTAAGTGGATCAATCAGTCTTATATGAATGCAGATGCAGCTCAACGACTTAAGCACTAGACTTACACAGCCAATGATTCACGGACTCGAACCGCAATCCACCTAATTAAGATTAGGCAACTGGGTAGTATCATCAGCGTTCATACTGTAAGTATTGTGCATAGCCTGGTATAATAAATATCAGTTCCGGGAATTTGTTTAGGTGTTCTTGCTGAGAGAGAGAGAAAGACAGACAGAACTCGGTTTTTGATTTAATACATATTGCCGAAAATACCCATTGAGTCATGAAGAAAATAAAAGACAATTCAACGAAGAGAATTTTCTTTGTCGACGAAATCATCTTCTGAGATTCTGAAAAACCGCTTATCCAGATCACTGAGAAAAGGCTTCTTTTCGACTGAGCTACGAATCAATTTCTACTGCCGACAAATGATCAATGAATGTGTGAAAGATAAACTGCCTCTTTGGGCCACTTCAATGTGTGTTTATAAATTCACCTGCCCCTGCGGAGCTAGTTACATTAGCCGCAGAAAGCGCACACTCTCCAGACGCATCTCTGAACATTATCCGGCATGGGTAGCAAAAGGACAATGTAAGACAATTACTGGCTCTATGTTTGAGCATCTGGTGAACTGAAGTCACACAGCTTCATTAGAGTCGTCTTTCAAAATTATCTACCAGGTGAGACTGAATGATATTAGGGGATGTCAGGTCTCGGCATTTGTGTATGGCGGAGGCTTTGGCTTTTCATCAATACAGCCCCGAACTCTGTATACCGAAAACGTTTGTCCAGTCTCTTATTCTGCCATAGTCTTAACTTCTTCATTAGTCGTTCCCTGTAAATTTTTTATTTTTAGTGACTAGTTGGCTTTTACTTTAATAATTTATGCATTATTACCTCACATGTTTCTTTTGTACATTTTCCCACCCTCTTCACACTCAAGCACCTTTTTTTCTCACTCAATAACAATTTTAACCTTATCAAATTTCTAACGCTTTTTTCCTTTGTACCGTTGAGTACTACGTAATGTATAACTTTTATTTTTACTGCCGAAGTCTCTACAGTGTAGATAAATCAATTATTTAACCCCGATTACTCAATTATGGACTACTATACATGTTTGGTTAATGTAAATACGACTGCGTACAACTTCTAAAGATGATTTCGTTGATAAAGACAATTTTCTTCGCTGAATTGTCTTTTACTTTCTTAATGCATATATTCTCAAGAAAGCAGTATAATTTC
This sequence comes from Trichobilharzia szidati, assembly GCA_944472155.2. Lineage (NCBI taxonomy): Eukaryota > Metazoa > Platyhelminthes > Trematoda > Strigeidida > Schistosomatidae > Trichobilharzia > Trichobilharzia szidati. The sequence goes on along the minus strand of OX235274.1, from coordinate 63,253,205 downwards.
CTTTGTGATTAATGCAGATAATTGCCTCCTAGTGTAACAACAGAAGACAAGGGCCAGGCAACAGATCGTTTATTAATGAAATCAACACATATTTATAGATTGTTATACATTGTTATAGATAATTGTTAGCTGACAAACACAGTTTTCTGATTGGTTGTTTCTCACTAAAAGTTAATCTTTCATCTCTTTGTTGCTGTCTCTTGAGTGTCAGATCATCTATCTGCTAATTGTATCCGCCTACGCAAAGTCTGCTGTCCATCTTTGACCTTGTTTTCACATGACTAATATTTGAGACATAAACATTGACGTCAATTACTGTCTACCAATGTGGCTAGCAGTCATCTCTCACCACACTAGGAGCTATAGTTTGTATGATTATTATCATTGTGATTTTATCTTCAGTTATGAATTCATCCATCATTTCATTATCACAAGTTTCATTCTTTTTATTTTTTTAATATCTACTTTAGGTATGTCTGATTTGGCCAGTCCCTTGCTAGTTGTTCAAGGCGATGAAGCATTAGCCTATTTATGTTTCTGTGCTTTAATGCAACGTGTCAAATCGAAATTTAGTGATACATATCAATCTGTGTTAATTAATGATATGCAAGATTTACACGATCTACTCACATATACAGATAGTGAATTAGCACAATTTTTTCGTGAACATAATTTAGCCAATATGTATTTCACTCAACGTTGGTTCATATTAGAATTGAAACGTGAATTCAATTTCAGTGAATCTTTGCGTATTTTTGAATCTCAATGGGCAGCTTCATGTCTTGTAAATAATAATATTAATAATAATTTAGCTGAAAATGAAACTTACAATTCAAAGTCTGAAGGTTATCTTGTTCTAACTGATGGCACTTCTAATCTGTACACAAATTCAAATTCTGCATCAGCTAGCAATTGGCAGCATTATACAGCTCGAGATGTTAGCCTGATTAATTCGTTAATAGGTTCAAATTATGTTGTAAATTTGAAAAAATCATCTACAGTTGTAGCTAATTCAAATATTAGTCAATTGGAAATTCAATCACCGCCTGCCTCTTCGCCTACTTCGCCGTCATCTTCATCTGATGTAAGCTTCTGTTATGAATTGTCCAACAGTATACCGCCTAAAACATTGATGCCTGCTAATAATTCCTCTTCTGAAGCATTATTCAGTGAAACTAAATTTGAAATAATCCCCGATGAATCAGTATCAGATTTTTCAGATTCACTGAGTCGACAGTCTTCACATAATAATAATCATCATCATCATCGGACATCAACGGGTAAATTGCCTTCATTCTCTGGTGAAAGTGAACCTATACAAATCAAGACCAGTGTGACACAATTACCACCGTTGAATCAATTCGGTCAGGGTAATCCATTTCTTGTATTCCTTTGCTTATCTTTAATATTAGAATATAAAGAGGTAATCATGTCAGAGATTAAGGAGCCCGGAGATATTATACACTTTTATCAACAATATTCTGGTAAACACAATTCTTCGCGTATACTCTATCGAGCGAAGAAGTTATTCAATAAATATTTAGAACAGAATAATTTTCTATTGACTGGTTAAGAATTTAAAGCAAATCACAAAAAAATCTGTACAGTTAGTTTTACTGAGATTGATATTAAATAGAGTGTGATAAATTCCCCTTTTGTATTTTGTTTTACAGATGATAGTGTTTTTTTCTTTCTTTCTTTGATTTGTTTTGTGTGTGTTTTTATACATATATTGAATGACCACCATCAGTAATGTATTACTTAAATATCATCTTCATGATATCATGACTTCGTATGTAATCATCACTATTATCCCTTGAGAAACAGATTTTTCAAAGAAGCCTAACACCTATTTTATACACTGTGATATTTAATTTTGTTTTCTCAGATTCCTCTAAATTGTATTTTTGTTGTATTTTTTTGAATTTATCTTGTGTTTGAAGTAATTGTGTTTTTTGTTTTGTTTTGTTTTGGTTTCTTTACCAAAGTTTAAAGCTGTATACGCTTGCATGTATGTCTGTTTGTAAAATACTAGATAGATAAGACGTTTATATTATGATGAAATCAACAATTTACAGTGCTACACTCTGTATATGAACAGCGTATCGATGTTAATTCTTCGATAAGCGAAGTAGGTTTGTAAAGAAGAGAAGACTGATTAGGCTTGAAGTCAAGATTTATTAGGACAAATGCATTGTAGGTACATAAATTTGGTATATTTTAAGTTTTTATTTGCATATCATTCCCAAATTGGTCGAATATCACCACATTCGATAGCTTGTTGGATTCTGCACAGTGTTTGTAACGTTCTTCGCACAGTTTTCTTCTTCAATTGCTTTTTCCAGTGCCCCGAAACATAGTGTTACTTTTCTGGATTCGTTTACTGATATACTACTTATATCTGATTATAAGTAGCACTCACCACAGCAGATCATACAATACTCATTACATCGTGCCCAAATATATCGTGAAGATGCTTATGTTCTTCAACAGATCGTGTATCAATTTAAATGAGTTAATAATTCGTATACACTTTATCTTCAGAAATTTTCGTCGTCTAGACTTTTGAAAAGTATCCTGTAAAGCCATTTAGTGATCTGTAAGGATTTGATTTGTTTTCCGAGTTAGACCACGGATTGATATGAGTTAGAGAACCATTGAAAACCATCACTGGAGTAGTGGACATCTTTTTCATCCTAGTTTGGGACTCATTGGTAGTACGCACCCACTGGGTATCGAACCGCAGGACCTTCTCGTTACAAGGCAAGCTCGTAGACCATTCAGCCACTGGGACCCGACTCAATGGCTCATGAATTCTAATTATAAAAACAGCGGAGTTACTGCCAGGTGGCAGGGATTTACACTAATCTTAACAAAATATTTACTAGTATTATCAGTGAGTGATATAAACAACAGACAGTAAGTTTTCAATGATTTATTTACTGAATCAGTTTAATTATCTACAGGCGTATTTTTTGAATATCCTAATGCTGTAAAGTGATAAGTATCCATCTTAAAAAATAGTGTAATGTAATTTATGACATCTTCGAGCCACTTACAACTTGATACTCTACATTGGATGCGGGTGTTTTATTCGAGAAGGTAAATTTAAAATATTAATCTAAGGAGGCTACTTTGTTAAGCAACACTTGAATCCTTGAATAGCTCAGAACAAAATTACTCAAGTGTACTCCAAAGTAGTGCTATAAAGAGAATTTATAGTTGAAGATAGAATCTTGTTGACTATTAATACCTATAACTAACTGTTATCCATTTTGTGACTTTAGCACTAACTAATATCTATAATTGTACATAGTAATGGATTTACATGCTGAAGTGGGCCCTAGTCAGTGAGTCTCTGGTTTACGTGTTATTTTCGGTAATTGTATTTCACAGTGGTATTTTTGCTACGGTTTTTGTTGTTGTCGCTGCCTTTCCTGTTGTGACTTTTGTTATTGTTGTTCTGATTGCTTTATTTCTTATTTTCCTGATTCTAAAGGGAGCAACCCAAAAATTCGCTCCTCTGTAACTTACATCTCTATTTAACAACTTCCTCCTTGGGTGTGAGGCTAGCAACCCCACCCTGTAAACAAAACTGCTACAGAAACTTCAGTACGATGAGTCTACTCAAGATCAGATGGCCAGAAAAGATCAGGGATCTCTGGGAGCGAACCAACCAGGAACCAATTGTACGACAAATATGCAGGAGGAAATAAAGGTGGATTGGCCATACTCTGAGAAAACCATCAAGTGACTTCACACGCTTGCGACGAAAGAAAAAGAATGTATGGGAGCATGGAACGTCGCACTATGTATGAGACTGGCGAATCCGCCCAGAATGCAAATGAGATCAAGAGATGTGATATTAAAGTACTGGGAATACATGAAAACATATGGAATGGGAGTGGGCTCACCAAATTTTCAACGGGGTGAGTAATAATTACGTGCATCTTTCGAGCTTTTCTGTGGAAAATGACCTGTTTAGTTATTTTGTGTAGTCGCAGCAAAGAGCTAGCAGTAAGAAAGACCAGCGTTAGATTGGAAATAGAAAATCAGTCCATAAAGGAGCAGAATGATCAAATGATCGGGAAATAATGATACAACAATCAGTCGAAGAGATAAAGATAGTCAGTTAAAATAAGTATAATATTTACGGAATGCGGAAGTAAAGATGCCTTAAGAAATGGCTGTTGCATTATGCATCGCGAATTGAAAGAAGTTATAATTCATAAGACTATTGGATTGCGTCCCAGTAGCTGAATTGTCAACGACCTTGCCTCGTAAACTGAATGTCCTGGGTACGAAACGCAGCAAGGTCATGGAACCCTAGTGATAAAGAGTTCCAAACTAGGACGAAGCATCTGTCAAGTACTCGCTGGTTTTCAGTGGTTCTGTTACTGAGGTCAGTTCGTTGTCTAAACTGAAATCAATCAAATCCCTGCAAAAAGACACCTGAAAATCTAGGTATGTCAGACGGTCTCATTAAAAAAATATTTTAAACCTAGAGGTTGACAGAGAGGTGTAACACTTTTTGCGCATCGTTTTACATTCAACAAACTTTGTTGGGCTAACGAGAAATCTATTAAGTTAATTAGTGATCTGGTGTTTGTCTACCAGTGGAGAATGTTCAAGGAAAAAATAACATGGATTCACAAGTACTCTACTTAACTTGTCTATCAAGTCTCTGGGTCAATGAATTCTGTTAATCTAAGTTTAAGACAAAAAAGTGGAAAAACTTCCAACACTATTATTCGTCTACATGTGGATGATGAGTTTGTGTTCCTTTAATCTTTGAATTAGCATATATTAGAGTGAATATATATGTAACGACAGAAAACAAGGGCCAGGCAACAGATCGTTTATTGAGGAAATCAAGAAATATTTATGTATTTTTATGGACATTATTATTAGCAGAGAAACAGCGTCTTCTTATTGGTTGTTTTCTCTCTGAAAGTTATTCTTTCATCTCTCTGTGGTCGTTTCTTTGAAGGTCAGACCATATATCTGCGAATCGTATCCGCCCACACAAAGTCTGCTGTTATTGGTTGTTGAGTTAGTCTTTTTTTTCTTATGACCGAGATTTGGGAGGTAAACGTTGATGTAAATTGCTGTCTACCAATTTTGGCTAGCAGACAGCTCTCACCACATATACGTTATGAAATTCGTCACTTAGTCGAATTTTATCATAGTGAATAGTAATAAAACACTTAAAACGAGCAATACATATTAGCATCTACAATGGTAACAAGTGCCCTATTTCAAACAATATTTTTGATACAATTCATCATAAAAATGCATAATACTCCATAACAGAAGGAATTATTTGCTACTGAATCCTGTCATTTGTTACTCATATGGCTACTGTTGTTTTCAGGGAAAATCCGACCGTCAACACGGTGTTGATAGACTTTTCAAAAGTATGCACCCTTCTATCAAGGCTAATCTAAACACCATTATGAGTCTCAGCTTCTCTTGCTATATGGGTGTGTTAATAAGTAATCACCGTTTGTGTGCGTATGAATGTTCAAGTATGAATATTCACACAAATACAGACTCAGCAAAAGAAAAAAACCGTTCTACAATCAATTAATTGATTTTTTTGGAGGGGGGGCTAAGTAATAGTAGAGATTACTAACACGATGACATTAGAGCATGTATTCAACAGAGTAAACGACAAAACATTATAATTACAGTGATAATAATGACATTCAAAATAGTATTATCAAGAATACAACATAAGTAGCTGATGTTTGTCAGTTCTGAAACCTGAATAGTTGTCAAATAGATAGTATTTTATACCTAATATTGAGTTTTGGTTGATAGGTAATCGAAATGGTGTGTTAGCAGAGCATATAACATTATTCTTCTGCATTCATAACTGTCTATTGTATTGTCATTTTATTTAATCTCCTTTTATATGTCATGTTTTGAAGCATGCTAACTTGAACTTGTATTTTTGTGAAAAGTTCTCTTGTTGATTGATTTATTTGCCTGACAGTTTGTCATATTCTTAGTTTGTATGACTGTTGTCATTGTGTAATTACTCACTATGGTTTAGTATATCACTTTGTTCTTACTATGTTGTGTTCTTCGCATAAACACTTCGTCTGAGCAATGGCATATATTTTCTGTTAAATTTTTTCAGAAGTTTAATAATTAGTAGAACACGGAGTGACAACTGTCGCATACCCTGTCACACTGGCGAAAGCAACTCACCTGAGAGTGATTTATCACTTCATACAAAAATCCATTGAGGAGTATTTTATCCTCTGCAAATTTTTGTACGTTTAAAGTTATTTATAGATAATAATAGTAATGATAATAATAATAATAGGCTGACAGTAAACGACACGTTGCTAAGTCATTCAAAAGATATGAGATTATGAGTGAACCAGTATTTAGATACATTATTCTAATGTATTTGAAACATACCGTTCACTTTAAGTCTAATAATAATAATGATCATAACCAACACTAAAGAACTACCAAACTGAGAAAAAAATAAAATGTAACTTCAGGTGTGGTGAGAGCTGGCTGCTAGCCAAAGTTGGTAGACAGTAATTGACGTCAATGTTTATGTCCCAATATTGGTGGTGAGAAAATGAGAACAAAGGCTTTGCGTAGGCGGATACAGTTAGCATATGGATGATCTGACACAGCCACAAAGAGATGCAAGGTTAACTTTCTGTGAGAAACAACCAATCAAAAGACTGTATTTTCTACTAACAATAATCTATAATAATGTACATTGAAATCTATAAATATGTGTTGATTTTCCTTAATAAACGATCTGTTGCCTGACTTTTGCCTTCTGTCGTTACACAAGAGTTCATTTTTGACGGTCCTCGTAGCACATACTTCCTTTTGGATAATTGATTAGGCGGCGTGTTTAAATATTGAGCTATTTAAACTCCCATCTACATATTCAAGTGGCTTTATTGCATATCCCCGCTAATTGTAGGCCTCGTAGTCCATTGCTATGGTGGTTTCATGACAAGTTATGTTCTCTTTACATCTTTTTCAAATAAAATTTCTCAGTAAATAAAGTGTTTTTCTGACATATATATTATCGGTGGCATTATATTTTTATGAACCTCGTAACACTTGCTGTACTTTCATTGGAAAATCTGGTTTGATACTGATATCTGCGCTATGTAATGGATTAAAGTATGCAGTGAGTTCACTAGTTAAGCATCTATTTTTGGATTTTCATGAAATCGTGATCATGTATTTTGGTCCATCTTATTCTGGACCCACTGGATAAAGCAGGTGGCGCCACTTCATAAAAAAGGCATATGCCATATAATCGCCATACATGTTGCATCTAATTTATCATGTTCTATTTGTCTTTATGTATCAAAGTAGTTATCATTCATTGTCAAGAAGTGGCCCTACTTCAGAAAATGTCATTCTTTGTAGTTTCAGTTCACATAATATCAAAGTTGTTAGTAGAGCGGAATAAATTCTCCGTTTTGAATTTATCATTGCTGTTTTTAGTTAATTTCATCAGGAGTAACATCAGAGATAACTTAATGCTGATGATTTTGTGCAGAGTAAAAAGGCGGAAAATTGATTGTTAAACTAGCTGAGGGGAAGCAGAGAATCAAAATTATTATCTATGACTGTGCGTCGGTGGCACAGTGGTTAGGACTCTCGCCGACCATGCACATGGTCCGGGGTTCGACCCCCTGCCGACGCACATCTGATATCTATGGTCGGCTTGCAAAATTTGGGCTACGGATATCACATGCTGAAAATTCCATACCTGTACCAAGATATACGGCATGGAATCAAGCTGTAATAAAAAAATAAGGTTCTCTAGTAAGATAGTAAGGTAACTGATAGTGTTCGCACTGTAAACTTATTTGTTTAATACTAGTAGTGAATCCCAGGACACCTACTGATGAGTTCCACCTGGGATTCTTCAGCTATATGTATGTGCATTTGAGTAAGTAATGACTTTCTCCTAGTAGGTTACAAATGAGCATGCATAGTTCAAACACTGAAGGCTTGTATACTGAATAGTTGGGAATATTGAAACCTTAAAACAATTAGTCCCTTTGATAAATTTGAATAAGACATTTAGAAGTTGATATCATTTCGTAGTTCCTCTACAATCACTTTACAACCACCACAATAATAAAATAAAATGCATGACAATTACTCAGTTATATAAAGCCAAAGTACATACTAATGACCAATCATATTTAGATAGGTCAAGTAGTCCAGGGTAGGCGAAGGTTGTAGTCTATTGATTTTTGTACACATAGTTTAGGATGTATGTGATTAACCCAAAGTGCTTCCATCATCACCTTTAATAACCTTGAATTAGTGTTGTGAAGCAGTCATTAATATTGATTTTGTGACTTGACATTAATAAGCGCTCTGCAATGGATGATGATGGATTTCTATTCAGATTAATTGCATTGGGATTTTCTATGTATCTGAATAATATTGAAACCGACAAAAAACAAAACAATAGTAAGAATAAGCTTGTAAAGTTCTAATCCTGAATAACATCGACAAATACTAGGATGAAACAGCAGCTGTCCAGTACTCCCTGGTTTTCAATGGTTCTCTAACTGATATCAATCCTTGGTCAAACTAGAGAAACAAATCTAATCCTTACAACAAATCAACTATTGAATATTATTTAAAAAAATTAGTCCCTTTTATAAAAAATCTGGATATTGTTATTAGAAGACGGAGATTATCTGAAAAAGTGATGTATTTGCGCTATACATTTCGAACAATTTGATCACACATTTTTACGTGTCAAGTCGATATATATGAAAAAAAATTAAGGGCAATTAAATTAAACAAAGTGACAGAAAAAAGGATTTAAGAATGATTAACACAAAGTTTGGCAATTCAATCAAATAAGGATTACCACTGCAAACCTTAAGAGTGCACAGGTGATTATGTCATATCCCTTAATATTTACTAATTTTCGTGTGTGTCCACACACACACATAGGGAGGAGTAATCGTGCTTTGCATGTGAGAGTGGGAGAGCATATCCCGAAATGGTTAGAAAGACAAAAGAATTGTGGAAAATCAATAGACGCAGGTGTCAGACTATCAACTTCGTCTATAGCCAAACATCTAATCGAGATGAACCATAAGATGGATGTTAACACAGCTTTTAGGGTCATCTATAAGAATGGTCAAGGGCGCTTATTGAAATACGCTGAGGCTATAGCTATTCATAAACTTAAGTCCCCCCCGTCCCTGTGTGCTCAAAAACAGGTTTATTATTACTCTTAACTACCTTGGAAATCCTTATTTCACTGGATTACCAAACGTTGTGTTAATTATTCTTATTATTCTTAAATCCTTTTTGTCACTTATATATCAACTTGACAAGTAAATGTGTGATCAGATTGTTCGAAATGTATAGCGCAAATACATCACACATTTTTTAGATAATCTCCGTCTTCTAATAACTTGAATATTATGTTATTCGTTTATCTTGATACTTACACCCACCAGGAAGAGAAATGAAAATATGCTTGTTAACTGCATTTGGTGAAATATACGGTTAAAAAACTAGGCATTAATTAAGCAATCAATTGTTAAGAAAATAAATCAATAAGTACATGTTGATCACGGACTGATATCAGTTAAAGAACCATTGAAAACCAGGGAGTACTGGACAGCTGTCCGTGATCAACTCGTAAAAACATAACTAACCCTTACAAACCAAACTATAGAAAATTAATCTGATGCTCGCTAGTGACTTGCTACAGGATGGAGTTTCCTGGAGTTCTAGTGAGAAGTCGTGACCTGTGAGGTCCAATTAGATGTCACGTGTTTGGATGGATGTTTCACCACCGACAATGGTTGGGGTCGCGCTAAATCACGAATTGGTAGAAGTTAGAATTCATGAGCCAGTGAATGGTATACGAGCTGCCGATGATTCCTAAACTAGGATGAAACAGCAGCTGTCCAGTATTCCTGGTTTTCAATGGTTCTCTAACTGATATCAATCTGTGATCAACTCGTGAAAGCATAACTAACCCTTACAAACCAAACTATAGAAAATACTCTTCAGTAGAATCAACACGAAATGACTAGTGTAAACGGGGTGATAGAAGCTTCTGCTTTAATTTTCGCTAATATGAAACATACTATTGATGTAACGGTTGACAGTTTTTCAAAACCTTTTAAATGAATATTCAGGTTGTAAAATAAAAACTGGTTGGTTTTCTAAAAAATAGACATTTTCCAAGGTGTTTTAGATGGTTCCTCCGTAAACTGAGTATTGTAAATTTAATCAGTATTCTGTGCTTAACATGGGTTTTTTTAAAAAGAAATAGATATAAATCCTATCAGCACCATAAGATGATGATATGTTGTTCGTTGTGTAGAGTATGCTACTAACAGTAGTTTGTAAGTAGCATATAAATGACTTCTGCTAGAATCTTAAATAGTGCAGTTTTAACGGTAGAAGGCGAGATACTTTGTCAAGGAATGTTTATATAGAATTTGGTATCGCTATATAGAGAAATTATGTAGACCTTATCTTCAACGCACCATTCGAGAAAACGAACAATATACTGTCAAATGAAGATAAATTTTCTCAACCTTCCGAGGAAAGAAGCAAAACCGAACTAATTGAGAAGCAGCTCACAGACATCTTGAAGAGAATGAAAGCCAGTCAACTAATCATGACCAGATGGGGCCAACTGGTTCAACAATACCAAGACTTTATGGTCTACCAAACATACACAAGGTTGATCCCCCACTTCGTCCAATTCTGAATATGTCAGGTTCCCCTTACCACTCTGCTGCAAAATGGCTGGCAGATATTCTGGAACCTGTAAGGAAACAATCATGCATGATTTCGCTTCGTGACACTTTCCAGTCCATCGACTACACACAAGACCTGAATGTATCTAACAAAACTATGCTCTCCTTCGACTCAGTCCTTTTTCACTAATGTCCCACTCACGGAAACGGTCTGCTTTATATGTAAATATATAGATGAAAACCGTCTCAACATTGGAATACCAACAGCATATTTGAAGGAATTACCACTGAGATGCACTCTGAACGTACAGTTCACTTTCAACGACACCATCTACAGACAAAAAGGTGGTATTGCAATGGGATCTCCATTGGGTCCACTACTATCAGACTGTTTTGTGGCAAGCCTCGAAAAATGTCCATAAAATCCGGGCACTGACAATTTATGACTGCATAAAAGATACGTAGATAATATATTCATTAGTTGTCACAACAGTAATGACCCCAAGCTACTAATACAGACATCTAACTGCTGCCATCCAGCAATAAAATTCACTCTTGAAAACGAATCGAAAATTCCCTTTCTTTATGTGGAACTAACAAGAAGGACTGATGGGATCCTAAGAAGATCGATCTATAGAAAAGCCACTTGGAATGGTCAACTAACAAGATTCTATTGCTGGGTACACATTCAGCAAGCACCCATATCCGATGCATCTGTATTCCCGATGTTCTAGAAACAGAATAAGATCTTTCGAGAAAAATCTTCATCCAAAATGGATACCTATAAAGATTGATTGACAAAAATATCAAACCAAGAATTTGGAGAAACGAAACTTCACTTGCACCGAAAAAGAAACTCTACATGAACTTGAATTTCAAGGGAGATTTAACAAGCGATATTCTCAAGAGAAGGATCACATCATCTCTGAGAAGAACATTCTTTGCAGCAACGTTAAGAATAGTGTTCTCCAGTCGCCCACTGATCTGCAGAAGCTTTAAGAACAAGATCCTGCATCTGACCACTTCTATGTGCATATCTATCAGTTCACCTGCTTCTGTGGAGCCAGGTACACGGGTCATTTGACGCTCAGCCTGTCCAAGAGGATTCAAGAACACTATCCAGCATGGTTGTGAAAATGCAATAGTGGTGCTCTAAGGAGTGAGATAATGGAACATCTGGTTAACACTGATCATTCCATCTCAACAGACACTTCCTTCAAAGTAATCTACAGAGTCAAGAATAACCTATCAAAGGCAATACGGTTTCGTCTTCTTTGTATTGCTGAAGCTCTAGCCATTCACATAGAAAACTGGAGGTGTGCATACAAAAGAGAATTACTCAACCACTTCTACTATCATGTCAACAACGTTGTTGATTTTTGATGACTAATTTTGTCTGTTTTCCTGTTTCTTTAATTGCTTATAATTCTTGTATTCATTTAGAGTTCTTACGCAATTCCGTATTCTCTACTTTCTTCCTGTGTGTATTCTGAGTACAACTCACTCAGCGAACTATTCGTATTATTACGTAACTCTTTTTTAACAACTGTTTGTGACAACTCATCACCTTTGTTACTACACTAGTTTGATTGAGACCGAATTATCTTGACCGTTTTTGTATTAGGTAACTCCACCCAAAATTTATTAGTTTTCACCTGTTTAGTTAAAATAACCATAACCAAATGTATTTTCGTTTGACAAACTTAATGTACACATACATACAAAATGACTCATACATATTTGCGATGAATTGGCCGAAAAGAGATTTTGCTAAACTACGTGTTTTGTTTTGGGGGGATTTTTCATGAATCACCATTCGCACAGGTCTTCCGCGTTGAGCTACTTCTGCCGTTCCGTCATATTGTGTTTCTTTGTGTTCCTTTCACTTCTGCCCTGTATCTCCACAACGCTGTATCATTTGCTGTCTCTGAGATCAAATCTATCTCTCTGCTATTTGATGTTTTTATGCTGATGAACGTCTCTTTACATACTGATAAATCTTATTAGTAGCACTTGCCACACAGTGGCGGATTAGATTGCAAAGAGGAGAATTGCAGATCCTTATGAAGCAATATATAAAGCGTGAGATAAGGATAAAACTGAGCATAATATAAAGTTCTTTTTTCAAACTGAAGTTTCATTATATTTCTCCAACAATGTACATTATTTTTTCAATTAAATAACTCTGCTTTTCGATAGAGAAAGAAAGAGCAGATTTGCAGTATAAAATAATATTATATTTCACAGGTTCTCATCAGCTGCAGACTACCTGAAATTATTATTATTATTATTTATTATTATTATTTCCTTCAGTTCCTAGAGGAGCATAGGGCTTCAGCCATGCGTCTCCATTGCGTTCGGTTCTCTGCTACAGTCTTCACCTGGCTCCAGGTCTGCCCACTTGCTTTCATCTCCTCTTCACATGACCTCCTCCAAGTCACCCTTGCACTGAAGACCAACTCGCCGCTTCCCTTTCGGGTTCCACTCGAGCAATGGCTAGTCTAGTGATGTCACTTGATGGTTTCCTCAGAGTATGGCCAGCCAATCCATCTCCATTTCTTCCTGCCTACTTGTTTCACAATCGGTTCCTGGTTGGTTCGCTCCCAGAGATCTTTGTTGCTGATCCTTTCCGGCCATCTGATCTTGAGTATTGAGCGAAGACATCTGTTAATGAAGGTCTGTAGCTTGTTTGAGGTGTTCTTTGTGACACGCCAAGTCTCTGATCCGTATAGTAGTACTGACTTCACATTGGAGTTGAGAATCCGAATCTTACTTTTGACGCTGAATGATGTTGACCTCCACACAGACTTGAGAGTAATGAAAGCTTGTCTTGCTTTCCCGATTCTTGCTTTGATATCCTCGTCAGTTCCGCCTGTAGTTGAAACAATGCTTCCCAGGTAGGTAAAAGAAATTGTTTCTTTCAGGTTCCTCCCATTTATGCTGATTGCTGTCTGTTGTTGTTGCTGTTGGTGTTGGCCAGGGATCTTCATCACCTCCGTTTTCTCTATGTTCACCTGGAGTCCTATCTTTGATGCTTCTTCTGCCGACTTGTTACTTTTCACTTGCATATCTTCCAGTTTGTGGGAAATCAGACATATATCATCGGCGAAGTCCAGATCCTCCAAGTTTTTTGTGTGAGTCCATTTTATGCCTGTTTCTTCATTGCCCACTGTTTGTCGCATTATCCAATCTACTGCAATCAGGAAAATCATTGGCGATAGTAGGCAACCCTGTCTTACTCCTGTCTTCACTTCGAAGGATTCCGTGAGCTTCCCGTTGTGGATTACTTGGCATGCAGCATTGTCGTACAGCTGTTGGATGAGAAGTATAATTGTCGGCGGCACCCCGTAGTAGCGAAGTAGTTGCCAAATCACCTCTCGATCGACGCTGTCGAGGGCCATTTCAAAGTCGATGAAGTTGAGATAGAGAGGTGACTGCCATTCCAAGCTTTGTTCAATGATGATCCGTAGTGTGGCGATTTGATCAATACATGACTTGTTTCTCCTGAATCCAGCTTGTTCTGGTCGAAGTTTTTCATCCAGGGCTTGTTTGATCCTTTCCAGGATGATGCGGCTTAGTATTTTGCTTGGGATGGACAGGAGCATAATTCCGCGCCAGGTCTTGCATTGACTTAAGTCTCCTTTCTTTGGTAGTTTGAATAGGTATCCTTTCTTCCAGTCCTCGGGTACTTTGCCTTCTTTCCACACCTTCTCCAGTAGTGGCGTCATCAAGTCTGCTGTTGTCTCTGGGTCCACTTTCAATGCCTCTGCTGGGATTCCATCTGGTCCTGCTGCTTTTCCAGCTTTCAGCATCTTGATTGCCTTCAGGACTTCTGATTTCGTCGGGGGGTTGATGTTCACTGGTAATTCTGCTTCCGTTGTTGGTATTGTTGGGCGCGTTGTAGGTGGCGGTCGGTTTAGTAGTCTTTTGAAGTGTTCAGCCCAGTGTTTCCTTTGCTCCACTTCTTTGGTGATTGACTTTCCATTGTCATCCTTCACTGGCTTAATTTGTGACGAATTTTTGCCTGAGAGGTACCTAGTTGTTTGGTAGAGTGTTGTGAGGTCTCCTTTGCATGCAGCTTGTTCTGCTTCATTGGCCATGGCTGAAATTACAATGGTTATATAGCTGACAATAACATACTTTAATGTTTAAGTGGTAGTAGAGAAGAAATACTATAAAATTGAGGCACCCGAAATGTAAGCATTACAATTTTCAGTTTAAGTTTTCATCATCAATTTATACACTTTTAAAGTAGTAAAGAGGGGGGAGAGATGAAGCACCTACTAATTTTCTGCACAAAAGACATCCAATTCAAATTAAACAACCAATTCTAGCGACAAACTGACGGGGTTGCTATGGGTTTACCTCTAGGACCTATTCTAGCCGATACCTTCATGGGTTATCTCGAACAGACTCAACTGAATGACGCCATCAATGAAACAACATACTATCGTCGATATGTCCATGATACGTTTGTTGTTTGTAACGACATGAGTCAGGTATCGGTATTATTTGACCGCTTTAGTGAGATCTACCCAAACATTAAATTCATTTTGGAATATGAATACAACGACGAGTACAATTTCCTTGACCTAAATGTAAAAGGAAGAAACGATGGAAAGGTTCAAAAGTCCATCTACAGAAAAGAAACCTGGACTGGACAAAACAGCTTCTGCCCTATTAGCTATGATTGGGGATTAGTATGGACACTGTGCGACAGAGCCAGAAAGCTATGTTCACCGAACAAGTTGGAGGAAGAATTAGGTTTCGTTGAGAAATGCCTAAGAGAAAATGGATATCCAAAAGGGATTGAGACAAAAGTATAGCAGAGAAAAAGAAAAGAAGCAAGTGTTTATTTGTCTCTCATTCAAAGTAGATGCAGCGTCACAAAAGATTGACAAGAGAACGAAAGATGCAGTCAAAAGAAGCTTCCTTGCAGCTTAACTCATAACATTATACAGCACCACTCCTTCTATAAGCCTGTCAAAACTGGATAAATACTATACTGATGTCACCCCCAACTGCTTTTATGAATTTACTTGCACTTGCGGGAGCAAGTACATTGGAAGGACGTAAAGAAGGGCCTCTATCCGGTTTTCTGAACATGTTCCAAGAAACTTGTGCCTGATAGGAAGCAAATATTCTCAGAGTGCATTTACCAAACATATCGTTGATACTGATCATCTCGTAGAAATTTCTAAGTGCTTCAAAATATTAAAAAGACAAAGGACAGCAAATTTACTAAGATTTGCAGAAGCGATCGCAATCAAACGATTCAAACCAAACTGATGCACGCAGAAAGAGTTTTATCAATCTCTCACTGCTTTGGTAACTGAATTTTGATTACATTAATTAATCCTCTAATTCAGTGATCTCAACTCACTGAAAAATCTCAATCTTATAAACTGTAACTGCTTTTGTGTTTTGAGTTGCTATGTGAACCTACAAGCTAACGCTGTTTGTTAATTTTTGCTGTTTTCTATCTTACGCCTCCCCCCTCTTTGCTACTTTGAAAGTGTATAAATTGATGTCGAAAACTTTAACTAAAAATTGTAATGCTTACATTTTGGGTGCCTCAATTTTATAGTATTTCTTCTCTACTACCACTTAAACATTAAAGTATATTATTATCATCTATATAACCATTGTAATTTCAGGTAGTCTGCAGCTGATGAGAACCTGTGAAATAGACTGATATTATTTTATACTGCAAACCTGGCCTTCTTTTCTCTGTCGAAATTTATCAAGGGAACGAAATCTGAACATACTTTACTTCAAAATTAAATCTAAATATAATACAGGAATATTTTGAGTTTTTACTCTTTTCTAACTGTCTAGTGTGCTACATACCTGGCATCGGTGGCTTCACGGTTGAATGCTTGTCAGCCACGCATGAAGTCAGGGGTTCGATCCTCGGCCGTCACACTGCTTTACCTGGCTAAACCGGTAATAATACTGGTAAAGAGGGAAAGTTGTGCATGAGGCTAGCAATCGCATCCCGTAAGAATAAACACCACTGCTACCGAAACTTAAAAACTATAGCTTGAAGCTCTATGTTCTAGTGGGAGTTTAAAAGAATAAAATAAATAATAATAATGCTACATTCCTGTATTTTCACGGTACTGCATTCTTAACTTTACACTTATGTATCTAAACTCAAGATGTACAGCAGCTTTCCGTGGTGAGCTTTTGTGTTTATCCCTTTCTACTTTTGGTGTTACTCTCACCTTATACTCTCATGATAAATTAAAGAGGTGAATGGTATTTTCAGGTATTGGGCGTTATCATTAGTTACTATGACTAAATCAATTCTATTTTTTAATCTACCTTTCACAACTATTCGCATTCACACGTGCAGGTAAAACTGCTTTTTAGCTACGCCTTAGTAATAAACTAATTTTAAGAAGAAAAAAATACTCATTGTGACTGACGATTAACACACTGACTATCCAATACAAAATGTTAGTCGTAAGTGGCGTTAAAATTTAGATTTTTGAAAAGTGATTGTCTACAGAAGTTTCTTACTATTGTGTTCATTCGTATTGATTTTAATTCTTCCATTAACCCAAAGGTCGAATACAACCTCAGTTAGAAAATCTTATCCATCAATACAAAACACTAAGTTTATTTTCAGCCTCCAGCTTCATTAAAGTGCAGAGATAACTTAAAATACCTTCCGCAACGTAATATTAAATAAATTAAATCTACTGAGTAGAATGCATGTGACGCAATTTTTCAAATATCATTTAAAATGTTACACATAATGAGTTATTGCAGTCTTATTATACATGTTACTATTTGAAGATATATAAAACTGAAATTTCATACATTTATTCCCCCCTTTATGAATTTGAATAGAGCAAGAATAACAGTTTTCGCCCTTCTTCCTGTTTTCCCAATGTAACTGTTCCCGCAGATACATGGAAATTTGTACACACAGTTGAAGTTAACATGAGAAGGGTATTTATCGACCTTTGCACCAAAGAGCATGTTGTCCGATAGACGGAAACCAACTTAGCTAGAGGATAAGCTTTGGCTGGTGACGTGCTCAATCTTCTGTTGACTGCAATATTATCACTATCAAGCGCCTGTAACCCGATTTATGTGTTCAGAGAGAAGCAGTTATCAGTTCTTCCTTGCCATGGTAACTGGATATTTTCATCCTCTCTTTCATTTGATTACGTAACGCCAAAAACTTAATTGTGTATGATTATTATTGTTTAGGATAAAGTGATTATTATTATTATTACTAACATTGTATGCATACATTAGATTTTGTTTAAAAATGAACTGTCTGTGTATGTTAAATCGTTGTTTGATATTAGATGGTTGGAGGAAATCAGCAGGAACACTTGGACATAAGTTTCGTGCTAGTTAAGACTCATCAGTCAGCAAGGCGTATCTGCAGCTTTGAAGAAACTCATGTCCCTCCTGAGATTCGAGCCCTTATCACCTAGTGGTGCAGTCAGAGACGTGACTAATGAGCTATTCGGCCTCGCGATTGACCTCCTGTAGGACTTTACTGAATATTTTGATAGGACACTAGTCAGTGACTAGTGTAGTATGTCTAGTCCTTTGTTTGGTGCAGGCTGGATTCTGCCAGTCAAGTTTGCAATGTGGCCAGCATTCTAGGTGGCTAGCCATCACATGGATTCCCTCAAGATTGCAGATATGCCCTGCTGACGAGTGCTATTTAGCATGAAACCTAGGCCAAAGGCCGAGCGCTTCCAACCTTCTAATATCAGCAATTCAAAGTGCACCGTGATGGTGAGCCACCTAGATTGCTGGCAACTTTGCAGACTTGAGTGACAGAATTCAGTCTGCACCAAATATAGGACTAAACACTAGTAGGTGACTAGTTTCCAATCAAAGTCATTTGATTATTAAGAGAAATGAAAGGTTCACAGAGTTTAAACAATTAGATATTACATATTGTTATGTGAAACAGGTAGTTATAGACCTTAAGCACAACTCGTGCATTTTAACAACCGCATGTATTTCCATGCAGTTTGTAATGAGCCACATGCATTGTGTGAAGGCTGGCTATATATTACCAGATTGCCTAAATCTCCGTAGGTGAAATGAGTTTTTAACCCATGATCCTATGGTTGGTAGTGGGATGTCAAGACCACTGTCTGTGCCACAGCTCCACTATTAAGCGAAGTTCTGAAAATGAATTAAGAAAACAGAATATTGTGAATATTTAGATTAAATAAAGGTTTTCTAGTTAAATATTTAACATCTTATCGATATTTCTATTTTGCGAACTACAAATTGATGATATCGATCTGGTAATCAATTTAAACAAACAAATTAAAAGTAAATCTGAAGCGTTAACATTTTTTTTATCTGTCAACAGAATATTAACAAACATTCTAATTTAAGAAATATTGATTATGACGTCTAATTTGCTTATCAACACTAATAGTATAACAGCAGAAGGTAAGAAACGGAAGCCAAGGTATATTTTTAAGTGATCAAACCACTATTTGTATCGATACAGTTTACCTTCGTTAACCAATCACTTATTCTGTGATTTTGGTTTACATTAAACGACATGAAGTAGGATGTTCTAATACATACATTATTCTGTTGCTAATGTAGTATTGAACTGTGGGAATAATATTCCGTTGGAGCACATTGTCTGTATCACACCACCATAATAGTATTAAAATGTTTGACAATATATCAGTAATTGAAGTAAAAATTACTATTGACTGATATTGTAGTTTCAAGTCTCTGGTACCCTTCTACCGATGATCTTAATACGTAAATTCAAATGACTTTTAAAGTCAACTGTACAATATACTAAAGTAACCTTATCAGCTAATAGTAATAATCTGCTTTATTCCAAAAACAGTGCTGACAATACAGCATGGAATTTTCAGCATTTTTCACAATATTTCATCTAATTTACTCAAAATATAAATAAAATTAACTACACGAATTTGCCCACATTTATAGTAGGAATAATGTCAAAAATGTGCAAAGTATAGATAGAGAATAATAATAATAATAATAATAATAATAATAATAATAATAATAATAATAATGGTAATAAGCATTGTCGATAAAGTACGGAAATTTTCAGCATGTCATAGAGTATTGAATTTAGTGTTCTCTTGATAGAATATGTCGAGGGGGAAAAATTACAATTATTACAAAGCTTAAATGGCCTTCACACTTATGAAAAAAATAAACAAAATAATGAGAGCACTATGAATATAAGAATAATAATTACAGTATTGCTTGATGATATAAGGATGGAGAAAATTATTTATTTGCTAGAGGAAAGGTTAGTTAGTTCGTGCCTCACGCTATTTTCATTGCATAAAATACGTGCCACCAAATATGGTATTGTGTAATTTTTATACTCAGACTTCTTGTTCTACCTGAGGAGGAGACGCAAAATGAAAGCTGCGGGTAAAGTGGATGCTCACAGTTTGACAAAATGTGTTTAGCAAATTTATTGCATGAAATTAAATGCCTATCAATGACGACGTCAACGATACGCCTTAATAGAATAGGGTTCACCCTACTGACAGTCCTCAGATCTGAAGACCCTAGTTATTCGTCAAATATATTGAAAACTAGATATTGTGGTCTGGTGAAGACCTAGAACAGTTCAAGTCTGCCACACTTCTTTGCTACTATCAGAACTTATAAGCGCAATGCAAACAGCGACAGATAATATCAAAAGAGCATAAAAGATAATTGAAGGAACTGTTGAATAACGGATGTAATTCACTTTCGTCCAGATAAAGGATCGGGTATAGTTGTGGTGGTATGATCTTGAGGCTTATATTAACAAATTATGAACCATTCTTTATGGAGAAGAAAAATTTTAAAAATCAAACGACCAGAAAGACAGAACGGAGGGTATTGAGAATGAATTTTCAAAAACTTTGAAGATGTTGAATGACGAATCTCTTATTACTTCATATTTGCATAAACATCTCAAGCCGTCTGATTCAACCATCCCTCGTTTATATGGTCTTCCAAAGGTGCATAAAGATGGTGTCGCTCTTTGACCCATATTGGATATGCTGAACTCCTGTCATCATTCTACAGACAAATGGCTCACTGAAATTATTGAAGCAGTAAGATCAAATCTATGTAAACATAGCCTTCCGGACACTTTTAACTTCGTCAGCTGCGTTCGTGGCATAAATGTGACAGGTTAGCATATGATCTCACTAGATGTTGCTCTTTATTTACAAATGTACCGTTAGTAGAAACTATTAATTATCTATGTGATTATATCAACCTAAAATGTATCAACATTCGAATACCCACTAACTATCTGAAGCTGCTGTTACTGGGATGCCCGCTTAATGTGCGGTTTAGATTCAACGATGTCATTTATAATCAAAGGGATGATGGAGTCGCCATGGTGTCTCCATTAAGACCTCTCTTAACGGATGTATTCATGACGACCTTAGATAGTGTCCCATTGAAAGAAGCGATCTCGAGTTTGTATATGTACAAGCAATATATCGATGACATCATTATTTGTAACGACAATTGTTCAACTGCCGAGCTTCTTGAAAAATTTAATGGTTCTCACCCATCGGTGCTTTTCACTATCGAAGAAGAATCGAATTCCGCATTTCACTTCTTAGACGTGATGTTAGATAGAAGAGAGGATGGCACGTTGAAAAGGTCGATTTATCGAAAGCCAAGATTTACAGGGCAGTACACTAATTTCAGCGGTTGGGTACCTTCAGTTAGGAAGAGAAATCTTATCCGTTCTCTATGCTCCGGAATTCGGAAAATTTGCACTACTGATATGGTCGACGTGGAGCTAAAAAACCTTAAATAACGGATACCGTAGCAGGTTTATTGACAGAAACATCATTAAAGGAACCATCCCCAAACAAGTCACAGTGCCAAAGAAGATGCTGTTAATGAGTTTGGCGTTCAAAGGTGACACTTTTGCTGAAGTCGTTTATCTAAATGTGTCAAACGCTGTTTTTATGCAGCTAATTACATTCAGTATTTACCAGCCGAAATGTGATTTGACAATTCGTTAAGGATAAACTACTGCTTATGTCCACCTCTATATGCATATAATTATTCACATGCTCGTGTGGAGCTAATTACATTGGACGTTGTAAGCGAAACCTCCGTAAACACGTAGCTGAAGACTGCCAGGTTTGGTTAATGAAAAGTGAGCATAGGGCGAAGATGTCTTAAATCTGTGAACGCCTTCAGGAGTCAGGTCATTTAGCCCTGCGTGATTTATCTTTCCATGTTATTTACAGGACAAAATCTAATCATTCCAGAAGCTTATATTTTCTCCACATATGCATAAACGAAGCACTAGCTATACATGCACAGAAACATGAATTATGTGTTCAGGAACGTTTTGTCAAACCTTTTCTTTACCTTGATCATAGTAATGTTGTTTTTTTATTCTATTTTACCACTTGAAGTCATTCCAATTCACTTCATCTTCGCCGTCTTTACTGTAGTCATCATCGTACTGTTAACTTTTTTAGACAACACCAGTTCACTTATTTAGTCATCCTTAAAAGTTACATAATCCATCCACTTCAACTCCATCCCATTAAAAACACATTATAATTACCTTTATTCTCATCATTTCTAAAGTGCCTTCAATACCATTTTCCGTATTATAAATACGACTATAGTTTGACTCTTTGAACATTGAATTAATTTAAACATGTGTCATTAGTACAGAGCACGCCGGTGATTCAGCAGTAGAATGCTGGCCAATCATGCAAGTGGTCCGGGGTTCCAGTCCCGACAACAACCTAATCTTATGTCAGTCAGCTAACGTCACTCGACTACGAAGTCATTGAAGACTGGCATACATAACACATGTCCTAGGCATATCAGTTCGTATGACTTCATCGATTGACGTGTCCGCCTTAACCGTCTTTCTACACCTAACCTCAGTATTACTACTCACCATACTACCCCACCTAAAGTAGGAGATAGCATGCAAACATCTATTGTCAAAGGCAGCTAACCTTTCCATATCTTCCTTTCTCGATAGCCACAAAGAGATAGAGACAGAGCAAACTGCCGCCCAGTACACACACATACACCTTTGATGGATGTTGTCATATCAAGTCTACATCAGAGATGATGTAAGTTAGCGAATGCCACACTACTGAATTTCCGTCAGTAATCAGTCCATTAAGGTGGATGCAACTGGGATAATTAACGATTAAGACCATTCTAACGGAACTATTTTTGATTCACAGACATTGCCTAATATCTTAGTTAACCGTCACAACAGTTCATCACCACTGGAGTCATCCTATCAGACCCTGCTGTTTTGTCTCGTTTCAGATTAGAAATCACCTTTGTAACTTCAATTACAGTTGATAGACGACGAATGACCATATCCCACTCAGGTAAATGTTGGGCGAACTCACTATGGTTTTAGCTCAGTTAGACTGTTCCATAAAGTGTTCAGCCCAACGTCCCAATAATGTATCCTGGCAGCTAATTAAAGTGACCTTGTGAAAAATCACCTCGCTTATCATTTTTCTTTAACCAGCCATCTGGTCTTTCCTACCACAGAATGCTTTTGCATCTATCTTGTACTTTTCCGCCCACTCCTGTTCACAGTCTTTGTGATGGTTTCTGGTCAACCTGCATTTGAGCAGCTTTTGCTCACTATTATGTTTCAAGTAATTCCCTTGTGTCTGTCAGTTGGCATGAAGCAACACAAATCCAGTGGTATTTACTAACCTGGGTTTAAGGTTACACACGGCCTGCCTTTACCACTGTCTGTACAGCTGACTGGATATTATACGAGGCATTTTTATCATGAGTCTTGCTATCGATCTCAAATAGGTATTTATCTAACTCCATTATGGATAAGATTTTATTTGGATGAACCACATAGTGTTGTACAGTAATATTCACTGATGACGTTTCCAGCACAAATTCCAAGGCAAAACTATAGACAAACAGAAGGCGTAGCAATGGGATCACCAATATCCCCTATCGTAGCAGACATATTCATGGACAGCTGGGAGAATAGTGCTCTTAATACATTCAATCCTACTCCAAAAATATGACGGAGATATGTGGATGACACTTTCACAGTGTTGAAAACAGAACATATCTCTAGCTTCTTGACACATTTAAACTCAATAGTAAGGGAATAAAATTAACATTTGAATCGGAAAATGCACAAGGAGAATAAGCTTTGTTGGATTGTAAAATAGAACGAATAGAAGAAGGCAAACTACATACTAGTATTTATAAAAAACCAACGCATTCTAATAGATACTTAGACTTTAATTCATCTCATCCTTTAACTGTTAAGGCAGGCTTAGTTAAGTGTTTAAAAAACCGAGCCATAGCACTAAGTAGCACAAGAAAAGACCTAAATGATGAAATAAAACAGATAGAAGAAGCGTTGGTGTTGAATGACTATCCAATAAAATTCATTAGGAACATCAGTAAAAACCAAAATAGTTGTGAAACTAGTAATGATAACATAAATAAGAGAAAATACGGCATCTACTGTTATACCATATAAGGAGGGGACATCTGAGACCCTACGTAGGATTCTCAATAAAACAGGAATTAGAGTGGCATTCAAACCTACAAACTCACTCACGGACAAGCTCTGTAGGTTAGAGGACCCAGTGGACCCAATTAGACAAAATAATATAATTTACAAAATACCCTGCAATGACTGTGAGGTCAACTACATAGGTCACACTAGTAGGTCGGGAGTAGTCAGACTGTCAGAACATAAGAACTTAGATAAAGGAAGAAGGGTTAACCCCGAAAAGATAAGTAATTTAGAAAAAAGCTCAGCAATTGCACTTCACGCATTGACAAACAGCCATACAATAGGGTTAAAATTCTAAAAAGTAATCTAGGTAGGTGGAGAGAGAGGTTGATTACTGAATCCTGGTTCACCGAGTGTACACTCAACACATGCAACAGGAATGACTCAATATAAATACCAGAAAAATGGAAGATATTATTACCGCCGGTCAAACCAGAAGAGGATAATACATCTTAAATTTCTGTTTAAATTCAAACACATCACAACATTCTAACAAGTAACTTATTATAACTATAAAAACACTCGTCTTATTTCCCATCTAATTGTAATTGATCAATACACTCGTATTATTATTTATGAATGTACATTATCTCATTTTTAATAAGATTATAGGTTTCCAGGCCGTAGGTGTTACGAACTTCCTGAAATAATTTCAGCGCCGAGTCAGATTGATTCATTATAAATTACATACATATTTTCTATTGGTAAAAATGTCCATAGACAAATGACCTTCAGACAAACTGACTGTAATGTATGTAAAAAATTTTTGACTATATATTTTGATGATTATTAAAATCCGAATAAATCTGCTGAAGAAGCTGTGGCTTACACAGCGAAACGTTCAGAAAAATCTTGTTTTGATTTTCTTAACACGCTGGGATTAATTTAAATAATTTATAATGTACATTATCTCATATTGAATTTTATTCCAATATCTACTCGATGTGTATTAATAGTAAGGAGTTCTCGGCATTCTGGAGCTACTACAACTTGTGGATATGCGTCAGAAAGATCCAGTTTTACAAATTAAGAGCCATTATTTAAAACAGTGAATAAATCATCCGGGCTAGGTAGAGGATAATGGTACTGTTCTAGTGCAGCATTCAACCCAGTAGAAAAATCATCGCAAATACGTAGGGACCCATTTGCTTTCTTGACAACTACGATGGGTGTTGCCCATGCCAAGTACGTGACTGGCGCTAATACGCCTTGTTGTTGTAGTCTCTCCAATTCCTCGTCAACTTTTGCTACAGATGTATATGGGACTGGTCTCTTTGGGACGAAAAACCGGTTTTGCGTCTGGTAATACACGAAAGGTAGCTTTCGTCGAGGTGCAGTGACCTAAACCAGGTTGAAAAACAGGTGCAACTAGCTTGCATAAATCAGAAAAAGAGTTGGCTGGATTTTTATCCTTGTTGACTGCATTGCATACAGAATTAAGTGGGACATTAGCGAGATGTAACCGGTCGAACCAATCAAGTCCCAAAAGATTTAAATCACTCTGGGTGACGTAACAAATTCCTGTGAATTTGATGTTGCGGAAAGACACGGAGCACTCGAGTTCGCCAGTTAGTTGAAGGCGCCCGCCACAGGCGCTGACAGCAATCTGCGAAGTGTTTGTGATAGGTAGTCTGCCAATATCATTCCAAAGTTTCTCTGATATAACCGTAATGTAAGAGGCAGTATAGAACTGCAGTCGTGTATTGTGACCATTTATCTGAAGATCAATATATTTCCGCATACCAGGTATTGTGACTTGACAGGTTGCGAGTAGACTCATTGATCTTCTTGGAGCTTTAGGACTAACAGTTGATCGAGCTTTCGTTTGCTTATGGCATTTGGGTTGGCATGGCTGACAAAATCCGGCTTTATGACCGACGATGTTACACTTGCTGCAACGATGATTTTTGTATGGACATGACTTTACAAAGTGCCATGCGCCTCAATGCCAGCATGGTGATGGTGGGGTCTTCTTTGCAGTATTTTGTGAGGTTGGACGAGTATGTGTAGGGTTACGCGGAACATTTGGAGAAGGTGGGTCAGGACTGGATGATGAAGAGAGATTTTTGCTCTTTCGTAATGCACGAATGTCAGAGCTTCTCGAAGTTGGTGATTCGACCAGGTGCGTATCTTTCTGCAAATTGATGAGCCGTTGATATTCATCAGCTATATCATGTAGAGTTAACTGATTGAGCAGTCGCGTTCGAATATCTGTGAAACGAGGAGATTGAAGACTGCATATGAGAATCAAGGCTCTGAATTGATCATCTGTTAAGGACCTAAGTCGAAATCTTTCACATTCTTGGTTGACTGTGCCAACATGACTAAGAAAATCATCATTTTCATTCATTGTCAGCTTGAGGCGACGATATCGTATGCTGAATAATGAGGAGTGGTCTCCACAATGTTCACTCAGAAGCTTTATTGTGTCGTCGAAACACTTGTCACGTGGCTTTTGGGGTAAAATTAGGTTGCAGTACCTTTCATATTCTGCAGGACCCAATTTACGTAGCAACAATTGGACCTTCCGAGCATCGTCTTGCGAGGTGAGATTAACTCTGAATAAATCCTCATAGCGCTGATACCATGTGTCAAAAGTGACATTAGCATCTGGATCATAATTGAATTGCGTAATACTATTCACTGATGACGCATGTTTAAGTAAATTCAAAGTTCAAAGAGTGAAACTACAACACTATAACTGACTTGTAATTTGAGTTGAATTGGATATAACAACAGAGATATCCAGATTATATCAGAACTATAGTATATCTGACATTTAATTGATTTACTACAGATAATTCAAAATTATCGCATGGTGATAGGTGTCACAAGTAAATATCTAGACAAACTTAAATGAGGAGATTCAAAGCAACAGTCTTCAATCTGAAGCTTTAGTTCATCAAATTAAGTTAATCTAAAATAACTTATCGGAATGAGTCTTTTCACTTGACTATAATTATAATTGTGACAAATAGAAGGAAGACATGTACGTTCACACTACTTTATATCTCGTTCTTATACAATATATAATTATACAAATATATACACGTTTTTCTCCTGTCTATGGGCTGAGAAAGACAGGGATAATTTTTATGTTGCAGAAATCATACAAATTAATAGAAGTATAAAAGAAATCCAGTGGATTATCAAAAAACAAACAAACCGCATAAACTAGTGAAAAAATAATGATCGTAGATAGTTTCGTTCAGACGATGATGATGATGATGACGATGAAGAAGAGGATGTTTGTTGGCGTTGTCTCAAGAGATTAACAACCTTATGTAAACACACTGTCTCTGTAAGCATTGATATAAATTCGTTGATTGCTTTATCTTTTTGAGATTTTAAACCTTCATAAACTAGTGCTAAGTATACACGACATTCTATTTTTTTAATGTAATATGTATGCGATAATTTTTCATCGTATACATAACGTGGTGGTTTTAGCAATTCATTCAGATTATCCTTTTCATCATCACTGCCATGATGAAGTGTACTGTTGATTTGCATAACAATTGTATACACGTCGACTGGAGATAAACAACTACCCTGTAAGATATAAGAAAAGAAAAAAAATGTAGTTTTATACAACTAAATGTGTCAAACATGATATATAATCTCTCTCACTATACATACATATACAGAAATACAAGAAATGTTGCAACAAATGTTAACTGACAATAATCTTGAACAGAAACAAAAACTCTAAGCGATGACCGACCCATTTCTCCAGTGAATAAGGATCATCACTACATGCTCCTGTCTTTGACAACAGAACTGGCATATGCATGTGGTGAAAACTATTAACAGAGACAAGCAATTGATGAAACTGGTACATCACTTGAGGTTGACTGGTTAACATGATTATTACAAATAGCACGACTTGTAGTGAGTATAGCGCTTATAAACAATTGTCTCATCATTTTTAAGGTATTACTAACTAGTAAGTGCACCATTTCGTTTTGTGAAACCACTTGCAGCTCCTGCATTTGGCGATGAGCTACACCTGGTTGCCCAAATCTCAGTAGGCGGAGTGGGTTTCCAGTCGGTGACTTATTGGTTTCAAGTTGAGTGCCTGGGCCGATGAGCCACAGCTCTATTTTAGAAGTGGAATCTAAATTTAAACTTTAAAGCCGTGAACAGTCATGTGAATAAGAAAGGAAATATTTGATGAGCTTGACCTAAATTTTGACGACCTGTTTACATCAGCGGGTTATCCATGTTTCTACACTCAGCATGATGCATCAACTTGCCTCCATTGTTATGGTTTCAATGATCTAATTATGTCCTCAGTTGGCAATATGTACTCACACATACTATAAATCAACTGCCGATCCACTGATTTACACTTTTCGAAGGAAAAATACCGTAATGGATAGAATCTTGCTTCAGACTGAAGATGGTTACGTCACATGATATACTGGCGATTACCGTTTCCTCTTGACAATCCTGAACGAAGAATGCAATATGATGTAGGCTAAAAATTCAGTACTGTGTGGAAACCTACTGTCCAGACTACAGCTATTATAATTTATTTTTCCTATATACCTTGATCCAAAAAAACACCAACAACACTATATGCTATTACGCAACTACCTTATCTCCTAGACGATCAGCAACTTGTGGAACAGCTAGTGTGATACTAACTATTCGACCATGATGAAGTAGATGATGCTGGATTTGAATTCATAACTTATTTCACGAAAACCAAATGGTTGAACTCATAAGGTTCTTTTTCCATAATATAATGTACATTTCCTATCATTATGATTCTTAAGACAAATTCGGATGAAATATGCAACGATAAATTATATATGACATTAAGAAACACACAATTAACCATCTAACACAATACAAGTTTTACAGCAATATACTGAATCAGCTCATAATTATGATAACGCTAATGCAGTTACAATTAATCAATACTATCTCTTCAGTTTTCGCAATTTTCAATGACGGCTATACTGACTTTCAAAAGTGTTTAAACCGAATTAGCAAATATAGCTAACTCGGTTAGTGAAGCCATCTCTCATAACAGTGATTTAGAGACTAATTACCACACATACGAACCTATATACAGGCCTCAAAAATTAGGGTTATTTAATGACAGTTCAATTAGTAGCTTTGCAAAGAATTGAAGTGGTCATTTAGCGACGCATAATAACTCAGAAACCAGAATTGAATCAGCAATTGTTGACGAATAATCAAAATTAGTGTAACTCAGGGGAGTTAGGATGATGGTCAGAATAACAAGAAATATACAAATTAGTGAGTCTAAATCCCGTTGAATTTTTTTCATGGAGTAATGAAGCCTTCCCGCTAACAATTATTTTGTTAATGTTAAATCTGATCTTCACAAAGTTTCAAAGTTGTTCCTTTAAGTTAGGGTTCGATCCCCAGCCGACGCGCTCCTTTACCTCGCTAAGCCAGTAATAAGACTAGTAAAGAGGGAAGCTTGAGAATGAGGCTAGCAACCTCATCGAGTAAAAATAAACACCACTGCTACCGAAACTTCAAGCCTCTAGCTTGAAGCCCTATGTTCCACTGGGAATGTAAAGGAATAAAATAAGGTTGAGTAAACTAGGGATCTTAGGGACGTGTATATCCTACGTATAGAATGAATTAATTTATGTGAATAAACAAAAAAAGTATGAAATATATTTATCATGTACCAGTGGAGCAGTAAAAATTGGCGGAATACTACCGATGCCTTTAGGTGCATCACCAACGGAACCTCTCAAAACATAACCATGTCCAAGGAATGCAAACGACTGACAAGTTGTATCAAACAGTAGGGAAATGTTTAACGCATTAGTTTCTCGTTGGAAATGTATAATGCTAAAAAAAACAAAGAAAAAAGGCAGTGAGGATTTCTCCATGAGTATGTCGTATGAAGATGAAGGGTATTTCAAAATAAATCCAATATGTATGATTGATTAATTAATTAAATGGCAGACAAAATCACGAATCACGCACACATAATTTGTTAGAACAACGGTAGACTGACCTGCTTGTTAATTTGTAAATGTATAAAATACTTGTCTACACGGAAGTGAATTTTTAACTCCTGCACATTTCGTGGGCAAGGTAGTAAAGATAAAGAACAGAAGTGGTACTGGGCAAACGGAAATATTACTTTGAGAAAATTTCGTGTTTCAAACACTGAGATGTCAGTAGATCAGTCTACACTTTCGTAAAGCATAACTCATACAATTCGTTTTCCCTTTTGTAGTAATAATAGTGCAATTTTATTACTACCAGTTGAACAATATGAATACACAGATTGTGTGTACACGAACAGCGAAACAGTAAATCTTCAGATGTTTAAATCGCAATAGCGTTAATAAAAAGAAAGTCTATCATAAAGGAGACTAAGCCTGGCAAAGACCTTCTCATATATACCGAAAAGATAACCACATCAGTGTTCTTCGGACAAGCAATTGAAATTCAACAATCGTAAAAGGATATGATTTGGAAAATAATGAGCTGAATTACCCTTATTACATGTGTTCAGTGTTAATAAGATTTAAAAAACCCGGTTAGAAACCCGCTCCCAAGAACATTTTATAATTGAACAACCAAACTGATTTCGCATTACAGTAAACTATATTCACTTAACATCATATAACCAGGTAACACAGTTTAGCAGAACAACCTCGTAAACTCTAGCTTGAAGAGTAGGGGATCATCACCGGATGATAAATTTAAATGCGACTAGTCAACCCTACTCTTATAGAAGACTCCATATATCTCCTTGAAAAAGTAATACTACCGAAGTTTCAAATTCCTCCTATTTTGTTGCCATCTGGCTGTAACTTTAAAACATTATCATGAAGGTATGCCTTGAGCAAATGTCTTTATTCATAAATGAGAATTTCTGACTGTGACTAGAATGTCCTAGAGATACATAAAATGTATCTGTAAGAAAGTAATAAATATTGACTTAACGAGGTAACATGTAAGAGTTCGGATAAACTTATAAACTACCGGATTATGATGAGTGTATTTTTACTTAACAAACATTACAGTACTGACCGAACCAGGTTTGATCAAGAGCCGACATCAGTTAGAGAATCATTTGAAGACCCGGAAGTACTGAAGCTGTTTTGCACTGGTTTGGAGCTATTCAGACACATCCACCGGGGTCCAAACCTACCGGTTACACGGCAAGCTCGTAGACCGTACAGCCAATTTGATCCGTTTCAACGACCCATGAATCCCAACTTCTGCTAGAGCGATCCAAGCCAAGTAAGAGGACAGTTATTCGTCCATGACACTGGCCGGAGGTTGGGTTATATATCGAGAATTGGCAGAAGTTGAAATTCATGGGTCATTGGATCACATCCCAGTGGTTGAATGGTTTACGAGGTCGCCTTGTAACTAGGAGATCTTGGGTTCGAACTCTCATGCATGCCTCCTGCCGAAGAGTCCCAAACTAGGATGAATCAGCTATCCAATACTCCCTGTTCTCCCAATAGTTCTCTAACCGACGTCAGCTCATGATCAAACCTGAAACCAATCAAATCGCTGCAAACGAACACTTGGAAAGAAAATACATTATCAATCTTGCTTAGTGAATAAAGTAATCCACCTACCTATTGACTAAATCTGGATTCTCCGAATTCACTGTAGCTTCGATTTCATGAAGACCAGATGCAGAACGAGTTAAAATTTCAAACCAGTATAATGTATATTTACTTAATAAATTCGCGTAAAAGCCTTCAAGCCATGAAACAATCGCAGGTTGTCTACCGAGTGGAATAATGCCCTGTAGAGAAGAAAAAAAAAACAACAACAACAGCAGAAAACTAAGTTCACTAACCAGCATAGTTTATCGACAAAATAATGTGATCAATATTTCTAAAACGTATTACATGTGTATACATATACGCGTAAGTTGCATATGACACAGAAAAGATATGATTTCAGATATCTTTCTAAAAGTACAAGAAAGAAAAAATACGTACAAATAAATTTTCTCAACAAATGAAGATAACAGGCATAAAACACATTTGTGCACTGGATTAATAACTATCACACTCGACGTGTTATGAATAGTTTATGTGATAGTATTCAGTTGTTTAAGCTAAATTGATTGATACAAGTAACACAATAATTGATAATCTGAAATATGAACTAATGCGTTACTGTGCCACTGCAATTCATACGCTGTGGCGGATAGTTTGAAAAAACGAACAAATAGTAGAAACTAATTTCGGTAGTCTCACTGGATGAACGTACTGAATTTTCATTAGTTTATTAGTAATTAAAAAGAATGTATGCTAGAGGTACTTATTGAAAGATTCAACAACCCAAAGGGTTAAGCAAGGATATCATTCCAGTGATTTCCTTTTTTTCTATTGGCGAACGAAAATGTATAAAACTGTTATTGTATAGTCGTAGAGAATAACAGAATCATTGTAAAACTCTGATAGACAAAATGCATTCTTACGGGTGATTATGGTAGTAAAGAAAAGATAAAAAGTTAGGCTAAATGATAGTACTAAGTCATTTACACAACTCAGTTGAACCGACGCAATTTTAGATGGACGTAATATACACAATGGATAATAGGAATTATTAAAAAGATGGTTGCAGCGAAGAAAATTTTCTTTTCGACGAAGTCATCAACTAGGCTGTACATTCGTGTATTTATATTAAATGTGTGAGAAAGTTCCAGAATTATTTCCGGTCAGAGGTCAGATTGTGACCACATCCAATCCAACAGCATCGATGTCGGTATACCGATCCATTACCTAAAAGAACTGTCACTACGATATACCTTCAACGTATACTTTAGTTTCAACAACGAAATATGCAGGCAAGTAGATGGAGTAGCAATTGGTTCTCCCCTAGGACGCCTCGTGGCCGACTGCTTTATGGCTAGCCTAGAAAACAACTCCTTACCATCAACTATCGACGACCTCCATCTCTGCAAGAGATACATCGATGGTACTTTCATTATTTGTGATGACAATTGTGATCTAAAAAACCTACTTCAAATCTTCAATAACGCCCACCCAAACATCAAATTCACCCTGGAAGTTGAGTCGAACTCAATGTTTCATTTCATCGACAATCAATTACGAAGGAATGCAGACAACTCGCTAAGAAGATCCATCTACAAAAACCCCACATAGAACAGACAGTTCATTAACTTTCAAAGCTGTGTGCCTCTAAGCAGAAGGAGAAACCCAATATACTCTCTTTCCTCGACGATCCGGAGGATTTGCACTGAAGAGTCAATAGATGAAGAATTACGAAATCTCCGAGGGACCTTGATTGAAAATGGATTCCCACCCAGATTCATAGACAAGAATCGAAAACCAAGGAAAACACTTGAAAAGGTCCAAGTTGGCCTCAAAAGATGCTGATATTGAACCTCGAATTTAAAAGTGATAACGAAGCAGAAATTCTCCATAGACGGCTTTCGAAGTCTCTCAGTATAAAATACTTCGCCGCCAGCCTACGAATAACATTCTCCTGCAAGAAACTACTCACCCAGCACGTGAAAGACAAGCTGTCGCATTGGGCCACTTCAACATGCATATTCAAGTTCACTTGCTCTTGTGGAGCTGAGTACATTGGCCGTACCATGCGTTCGCTTGTAAAACGAGAGCGCGAACACTATCCAGCATGGTTGGCACAGGTAGGACGCAAAGGGTATACAGTCCGAACATCTGGTGAATTCTGGACATTCAGTCTCATTTGAAAATTCCTTCAAAGACGTATACAAGATCCGATCCGACTGACCAAACGGATTTAAAACAAGACATCTAGGAATACCTGAAGCACTGGCGATCCAAAACCTCAAACCTACTCTATGTGTCCAAAAGAAACACGTCGAACCGTTGTTTCTATCGTGGCCATCATGAAAAGTAAGTCTCGCCAATAATGAGTATCTATCCTATTACCTTTCTTGTCCAACCTCTCCATTTATTTGTTCTACTAACCTTTTAAATTTGTCTGCATTATTAGATTTGGTTGCTGTTTTTATCTTTATGTGTCCGAACCTCTTACCCATTTCGTTAGTACTACGTCCTTAACCCGTAATTATACAAACTGATGAGTTTTCCAGTAGTTATAATCCTATTTTGTCTTTTCTACCCGATCTTCCTGTTTATTACACTTTGTAATATTATCAATCTGACTTCTGACCGGAAATAATTCTGGAACCTCCTCACACATTTAATATAAATACACGAATGTACAGACTAGTTGATGACATCGTCGAGAAGAAAATTTCCTTCGGTGCAACCGTCTTTTTAATAATTCCTATACACGTAATACTTTCTTCTATAAACAGCTGGAAAACAGACGACAGAATTTAGCTCAGTTACTTTTGGTTTGCGAAAAATTAACTTTCTCAGTCACACAACAAGTGTTACAACAATTGCAAAGAATTTTTCATTCCTTTACGTTCCCAGTGGAAAATAGGGCTTCAAGCTAGAGGCTTGAAGTTTCGGTAGCAGTAGTGTTTATTTTTACTCGATGAGGTTGCTAACCTCATGCTCAAGCTTCCTTCTTTACCAGTCTTATTACTGGCTTAGCGAGGTAAAGGAGTGCGTCGGCTGGGGATTGAACGCCGGACCAAATGCGTGGTCTGAGAGCATTCTACCGCTGTGCCACCGACATTGCAATCAATGGATACATGGAATGATTGTTCTTTCCGGAAGTTCTGGTGAGAAACTACAATTCATGCGGCCTATCGATTCGATTGTGAAAATAACTGCTCACTGATGAGTTCATGCATAGCAAGATAGTAGAGGTTGAAAATATGAACTATTTAATTTTGACTCAGTGACTGAACAGTAGTCTGTGCACCTTCGATTGTGACTCAGTTACTTTAACAGTTTTGAGTATGCTGTGTCAATGAATCCAAACTAGAACTAAACAGCTGTCTATCGGTTTCTAATTTTTTAGCTATTTTCTAGGTGATATCACTTTGTCACTAAATATCTGGAAATGAAAATATCAACTCTAGTTATGATTAGAAATGACTAAGAAACTAATTGATTTACCCGTTAAAAACTATATATACAATGAAGCTAGAGGGCCACATTGAAAAATATACCGCAAACCATTAATGGATCACAAATCGATGTCATTTATAGTCTCATTTAGATGAATATTTGTATAGGATGTGGTGTAACTTTTCCATAGATACTCCTACACTAAACTGGAAGATGTTTTTATCACATGTGAGAGAAAGGTGTCGTATGAAACATTTATTTACACAGCTTTTATGCACTTCTTTCATAAATATATTTGTATTCCATACCCAAAAATGCCTCCATCATGGAATTGGTGCGTTCAAAGTCATTCGCTCGGTGGTAGTTTGTGGTGGCTTAGAGTTTAACTTTGCCACACATTGATTAAATAGTCGATACTTTAATAGTCACCAACCAATTGAATTGTATTCAAAGTCGTGAGTGAGGCGAAGGAAATAAAAACAACAAAGTGGCGTGTGTTAGGAAATTTATGACTATATGACACAATCATTTAGTACTTCTCTCTTATACTTAGTCGTCTCGCCAGAAGTCCAGTACATTAACAATTATGTAACACACTACATCATCAAGTTTAGATAATTTTTTTCATAAGTACGCAGTATATATGTAATTTTTTTTAAAACTTACCTGAGAAACAAAAAGTTTGTTGAATTCATGTATACCGGTTTTTGCTCGATCTAAACAAAGCAATGACTCCAAAAACATCAGATCTGATATTGCATTTTGAGCACTTATCAATTCACGAAGAATAATAACTTCCTGTCTAAATTAAACAATTACGTTCATATAACCATAGTATAAAATAATCTAACTTGATTATTTGTGAAACATAGGAAAACGCTTTTGTGAAAGCATTCTCACCAATAGTAGAAAGTTTACTTAATATATCTGAGACAGATTTAATCGCTGCAGTACACTTTGTAATCAAAAACAAAGGATTCTCTGTAAAAGTTCGATATCTAATGCAAAAATCATTAAGGATTATAATAACCAACTGAGCAATTAATTAGTTGAGGAAAATCCTACAAATAAAAACACTTTACCTGACTGTATTTACTGCAACATACATGCAAACAGAAAGAAACAGCGAATAACTGTGTCGAGCTGACAAATCACCCTGCAACAATGGATGAATACAATTCAAAGACATGCTTGACGCGTTATTATTATTATAAATGAATACAAAAAATGCCATGTCTCTACAATAGAAAATCTCGACTGACCAAAGCACATATTGAAAATACAACAAATAAAATATGCAGCGGTAAGTTCAGTAGCAGAATGCTCGCCAGACACTCGACAGGTCCACTTCCGATTTCCGACCGACGCACTCTTAATCCGTGCCACCAGTAAACCAAGAAAAAAGAGAAGCTTGGATGTAGATTTAGCAGCACTACCGCGCCACTAAAACCCCTCAGATTACAAGGCAATGAAAACAATGATAAGCCTAGGATATAATTAACTAGTATGACACACAGTAAGTCTTTAGAAAGAATTGTTAGACTGTCAATAAACAGGATATTTCAGTTTTGCAAGTAGTGAAAAACAATATCATGTTAAAAATAACAACCAGATAATGCAACGGAGTTTGACAGTAGTACCCTGGTCTTATTTCAATGTGTTTCTTTTCTCTCTACCAAACACAACGTGCAATACGTAAATCTCACTACTTTTATCCAATAGTGACTATGAAATAACATTCTTGAACAAGTTGATACTTATTTGAGTAATGAGTAATTAAACAACTGACCGGCTTTCATAATGCCTTTTCATATAACAACATTGGGAATGAACTTGCAAGAGGTACTAAAACTAGATTTTACGCTTATTGGCATCATTACCAAGAAATATTTAAAACTAATATCCTCTAAAAGGTCTAAACCTATGTTAACCAGTGCTGCAATCACAAGTCTCAACTGTGAGCTATTTAAGAAAATATTTTGCTTATTTATCGTAGATTCGCCAAGTATAAAGCTGGATAATTTGCAAAAGAC
Organism: Trichobilharzia szidati; assembly: GCA_944472155.2. Taxonomy (NCBI): domain Eukaryota; kingdom Metazoa; phylum Platyhelminthes; class Trematoda; order Strigeidida; family Schistosomatidae; genus Trichobilharzia; species Trichobilharzia szidati. The sequence continues at coordinate 63,215,881 of OX235274.1, read as the reverse complement.
AAATAGCAGACTTCCAGTAAATTATATACGCATAAAATAGAAATTTCCTGAGAACCATATGAAAACCTATTGAATCTTATTGTATTTTTCATACCGAAAAAAATAAATTAAAACTGAAATGTTCAAACCTAAAAAAATTTTTCTCCATAAGCTAATCATCACAGAACAAAACCACTTTTGACCAAACAGGCAGAACCGTATGAGTTAACTTATTTTTCAATACAACTGTAAAACGTAGATATCCCTATCGTTCTGATATGTTTACCGCTAGAACTCATCGGATTCATCTAACAAGAGCATAAAAAGAAGGTTTTAACGTGAAGAATATGTCAGTTGATGACATTTTAAACGTCGGTTAATGAGTGCTAGAGATATACGCCATTTTCCCACGATACTTGCTCTCATAAATAAAATGAGCCAAATGAATAAAGCCGTTGATACCAACTCAAAAGGTTTGTAACTGTTTGCATAAGCCAAATAGCATGACTTGGGATAAGTGCATAGGGTTTTCAGGATGCGAAGAATACCTCTACTGGAGACTTGGTGGAGTTACTACTGATGATTCAGATTCCTTGTTGTTGGAGTTGACTTGCGCATATTTCACATGCATCTCGTCATTAATATTATGATCCCTATCGCTACTATCATTATTTATTTTATTTTTACATTTCCCTACATATTTCTTGACTAATTTAACGGGTAATTATTAAGTTTCAAAGCTTCTTTTTTGTGTATCAGTTCCTGTTTTAGATTTTCCTTTGTACTACTTAGTTTTTGTGCTCTGTCATTTAAACATTTCACCAATCCTATTTTTACTGACATAGGATGGGATGATTGGAAGTCCAAATATCTGTTTGAGTGTGTGGGTTTCCTGTAAACACTAGTGTTTAACTTCCCATCTTCTTTCCTCTTTACGTTGCAATCTAACATTGGGAGCTCCCCTTCCTGATTTTTCAATTCATAAGTGAATTGAATTGCTTCAACCTTCGAGTTGATATGTTCGAAAAACCTATCTATATCTTGTGTTTTAAGTACAGTGAATGTGTCATCTACATACCTCCACCATACTTTTGGGGTGGGGGTGAACGTTTCAATCGCTATGCTTTCCCACTTATCCATGAATATATCTGCTACAACTGGGGGTATTGGTGATCCCATGGCAACTCCTTCAGTTTGTTTGTATATTTTCCCTTTAAATTTAAATACAGTGGAAGTCAGGCATAGCTGTACTCCCAGCATTATGTCTTCAAGTGGCACTTTTGTCCTAAGTTCGAGTTCTTGGTCAGAAATGTATTTATTATTTATTTAAACGCAGAAAAAAACTTGGTACAGTATGGCACCAAGAAAGATGCGCCACACTTGTGTGAGGGCTGAGATACCGCCCGGGCGCCCAGACCGAAGCAGGTGGTTTTCTTAAGGGACCATCCCCGAGCCTTTGACTTGGAGTCTAATCCGCAAGGCAGCGGAGTTGCGTTCCCATGGTTGCCGGTGACCCATATGGGTTCATACGCCATTTGATCCGATTGAATTCTGGAGCCCATGTACCCCATGGTAACTGCTTTTAGTCTAACCGCTATCCAAACAACCTTCCTGACATGGTAGGACCTGCAGGGACATGAGTCCCAACCAGTTTAGCTTGTTGGGTCACTGCGGCATTCAAGCCCGACCACCACGGCAAGGTAGCAGTTGTCGGCCGGGACGGTCAGAAATGAGTTCGTTTCTGACTGCCTCCATAGGCATATTTATTGGTATACGTGTGTATAAACTGACAATGTCAAAACTAACCATTTTTTCTTCGTTATCTAATTTTAAATTATCTAATCTATGTTTTAGTTCATAAGAATTTGTTAGTCTAGATTTTGAGTGTCTTTTAAGGGGATTTAATACCATGGCTAAATATTTAGATAATTCATAAGTAGGTGAATTTCTCAAATCAACTATAGGCCTAATAGGGTATCCTGACTTATGAACTTTAACAACACCATACATCCTACTGGGGTTATTAGTTTTGGGCATTAAATTAAACCACTTAGACTCACCTAGAAACGGCTTCATTCGGCGTATAAGGTCCGTTGTGGATTTCTTAACTTTATTCATAACTGAACTGTATCTATTGGTTTATTAATTTCCACATATGGTCCTGTTTGTATGTGAGTATTTACCTTGTCCAAATAGTCTGATTTGTCTAATACTACCGTTGCATTTACTTTGTCTGACTTTGTGATAACTATATCCTTGTTATTCTTAAGGTGTTTCAGGGCTTCTATCTCTTGTTTTGTCAGGTTGGGTTTTCCACATTTTTGTCGTTTTAATGTCAGTGCACATTGTGCTCGTATTTCATCAGCCGTAGTTTTGTCTATCTCACTTAGTGCTATTTCTATTTTAGGGATGACATCCTCAGGTTTCAGCTTGTCTACTGATACATTGAAATTTAGTCTCTTTTCTAATACACTTATTTCCGTAGGACTTAATATATGTGTTGAGAGATTGATAACCCACTTTGATTTATCGATCGCCGTTGACTTTGGATTGTTGACTTCATCATTCTGAAATGAAGATTTCTTTTCTAATAATTTGTTGAACTTTTTGATTTGACTATTTTTTGACTTTTTGAAAGTTGCTGATTTTGCATTACTGGAGGATTGTGTTATAAGATCATAATCTGCATTGGTAACTATTCATTTTATCTTTTGTTTTAATTGCTCAATTTCAGATCTGATATGTTGCAATTTTTCACGATTCTGTGGATCTCTTCTTTCAGGCATAATTTTTGTAGGCCTTCTATTCTGCTTCTAACTCAAAAAAAAACTTATCCAAATTTTACTACTATGTAAGAAATGAACATATTGTACACTACTTTGTTTTAACCATAAACTCTGTACTTTGAATTTTACCTCGGGTTTTGAATGAATATATAATTATGCCTTCGACTCTCCGTCTTCTCCACCATCTCAACTGCCGTCGAACAATTTTAACCACCTGCTTTCTATCTCGAATTTTTGCAGGAGCACCGTAGTTTCTTCCTACGTACTCTGGTCGACCTCCGGCAACGTCAACATTGGAGAATTAGTACTGGAGCAGTCTTCCCGCAGCACCTGGAGTCTATTACGTTTATTGTGGACTTTGGATCTTTGTAAACCCAAGTAACGAAACTTTGGTATATTCTTCCCGTAACTAAACTGATTTGGTATTTTATTTTCTATTTGAATTTGGGTAACTAAGCTAACAGAGTAAAAGGTCCACCACAATAATTGGTGAGCCCGTTTACGAACCTCTTTTTTTAACAGTTGTTTGCAGCTCGAGGTATTACGTCGCAGATTGCCATGTATGGTTGCGTATTAGCAACAATACCCACGGAAGTACTACGAGAGGTTATCGATGTCATAGACAGCAAACCTACAGACTCTCAATATGACAAACTAAAAGCTGCACTCATCCAGCGGACCACCCTCTCCGATGAGAAACGCATACAACAACTACTTACTTCGTGTGATCTAGGTACAAAAAGCCATCTCAACTACTTAGACATATGCGTCAGTTGATTGGATCACACAAAGTAGATGAGTTAATTCTACGTCAGATGTTCTTACAACGTTTACCACAAAACGTTCAACAAATCCTAACAATATCTTCTAGGACGACAGACCTTGAAGAATTAGCTAAGATGGCAGACGATATCATGGATGTGTTATCAAATAATGGCATAAATAGCGTGTCTACAGAGGTAGTACCACCAAGCCCTTCCACATCTATGAAGGACGCACCAATGTTTTGGGTACTTTCCCAGTTAACATCTCAAATGCAAGACTTACGACTGGAAGTATCTGAGCTTCGAGCACAGCGGAACCAGTCACAGATAGTATCCAAGCAACGGCGATCAAGATCTAGACGACGTTCTAGAACACCGTCTCAAAGCCGTAACATTTGTTGGTATCATAGGAGGTATGGGCATAATGCCCTGAAGTGTGTTCGACCGTGCATGTACAACAGTGGTAACGCAACTCAGGGAAACTCCCCAGCCAGACAGTAATGGCGACGGCTGTTACTGGCAATCATCCCAGTCGCCTTTTCTATGTGAGGGATTTGACTACCGGCACATTATTCCTGGTAGATACAGGCGCCGAGGTCAGTGTTATTCCTCCCTCACTATCCAGGCGATCAGCCAAAATACCTGGGAAACTTTCACTCCGTGCTGCCAACCAAACCAACATACAGACGTATGGCGAACAGTCAATGATTTTAAACTTAGGACTACGCCGACGTTTCACATGGATCTTCATAGTAGCTGACGTACGTCACGCTATACTAGGTGCAGACTTCCTAAGTCATTTCAATCTGTTAGTTGATATCAGCAAGAAAAAACTGATTGACAATTGCACCCAACTCAAGATCCACGGTATTACATGTGACTACTCTGTTCATAGTATTTGCATAGAAAAGCCGGAGAGTGAAATGTTCTCTACTTTATTGCAACGATTTCCTAAAATCCTTAAACCGTCATACAACGTCGAAGATATATCTCATACAGTTACGCATAAGATCATCACAACAGGACAACCTGTGAAGGCACGTCCACGACGGTTACCACCCGATAAACTAGCAGCAGCTAAGTCGGAATTCGAACATATGATGCAGCTAGGCATCATACGACCATCTAACAGTCCATGGTCTTCACCTTTGCATATGGTACCCAAAACTAATCACGACTGGCGACCATGTGGAGATTATCGAGCTTTGAATAACGCTACGGTCCCAGACCGTTATCCTATACCTCATCTCCACGACTTCTCCTTGACGTTACATGGAAAGACCATTTTTACTAAAGTTGACTTGGTCAGGGCATATCATCAAATACCAGTCGCTCCAGAAGACATTGCAAAAACAGCAATTACCACGCCTTTTGGATTATTCGAATTCTTGAGAATGCCCTTCGGACTAAAGAATGCCATTCAAACATTTCAGCGTTTCATGGACCAAGTTACCCAAGGTCTTAATTTCGTCTTTGTATATATCGACGATGTCTTAATTGCCAGCTCATCGATGGAAGAACATATGCAACACTTAAGCTTGTTATTTCAAAGGTTTGAACAATTTGGAGTTGTTATCAATCCAAAGAAATGTATTTTTGGTTCCCCTTCCATTGAATTCTTAGGGCATCGAATAACTGCCGAAGGCATCAGACCTACCGAAGATAAGATAAAAACTATTAAGAACTTTCCCGAACCAGATTCCTTAAAGAAACTTAGACGTTTTCTCGGGATGTTCAACTTCTACCGACGTTTTATTCCATCATGTGCCTCCATAGTTCAGCCACTGACCGACCTACTTAGATGCAATTTGAAGAAATTTCAGTGGTCTGAAGAAGCAAAAGCAGCATTTAATAACGCAAAAGATGCCTTATCCAACGTTGTAATGTTATCTCACATCAACCCAGAAGCTTCACTCATTTTATGTACAGATGCATCGCAGGTAGCAGTGGGCGCAGTTTTACAACAAAAGTTCAATAATGACATCACTCCACTTGCTTTCTTCTCCAAAAAGTTGGAACCTGCACAAACTCGTTACAGCACTTTTAGCAGAGAACTGTTAGCCATCTACCTAGCAGTTAAATATTTCAGCTTCTTACTACAAGGTAGACATTTTACTATCTTAACCGACCATAAGCCTCTTTGTTATGCTTTCACCACTTCGTTCAATAGACACTCTCCGAGAGAAGCCAGACAACTGGATTACATCTCACAATTCTCAACAGACATCCAGTTCATCAAAGGAGATTCCAATATCGTAGCCGATTCTTTGTCTCGATGTGACGTTAATCACCTTCTACCTTCGATAGATATTAGCTTAGACAATATAGCCAAGCTGCAGAAAAATGACGCCGAACTTCATACTTGCAGACGAAACTCCTCCCTACAGTTGCAGGACGTACCTATTCCCCTGTCTGATACAACCATCGTCTGTGACGTTTCAACTGGCGTTCATAGACCTTTCGTCCCACTAAGTTGTCGAAAACCTTTGTTTGAGCATCTACACTCCTTATCTCATCCTGGAGTCCGTGCTACGGTCAAGTTAATCAGCGAGCGTTTTGTTTGGCCCAAGATGAACTCCGATATTCGGAAATGGGCCCGCCAATGCTTGCAATGTCAAAGATCCAAGGTACATCATCATACCGTCACACCTCCAAAGCAGTTCAATTTACCGGATAGACGATTCCAACACGTGCATATAGATATTATTGGACCATTACCGCCATCCAGAGGGTTTACTCATATACTTACTGCTATTGATCGATTTACCCGATGGGCTATTTCCTGTCCGCTCAACAACATATCTGCAGAAAATACCGCTTTGGTTTTCTTAGATCGTTGGGTGTCAAACTATGGAATACCAACAACTATTACAACAGACCGAGGAGCTCAATTTCAATCAACTCTGTTTCGAGAGTTTACGAGACTCCTTGGAGTGAACCATATCTCCACTACAGCTTATCATCCTGCAGCGAATGGTCTGGTGGAACGTTTCCATCGACAACTGAAAAGCTCCCTAATGGCCCAAGCTGACTCATCTAAGTGGAGTGAACACCTACCATTAGTTCTTCTCAGTATCCGATCAACTGTCAAAGAAGATTTAGGATGTACACCAGCTCAACTTGTGTATGGTACTACCCTCACATTGCCTGGTCAGTTCGTTCCATCTAATGATTCAATTGATGTAAATATCTCCGTCGAAGCTGGAGCATTTGCTGGGTAAGGCGGTTGGTGAAATCGGAGATATTTACATCAATTGAATCATTAGATGGAACGAACTGACCAGGCAATGTGAGGGTAGTACCATACACAAGTTGAGCTGGTGTACATCCCAAATCTTCTTTGACAGTTGATCGGATACTGAGAAGAACTAATGGTAGGTGTTCACTCCACTTAGATGAGTCAGCTTGGGCCATTAGGGAGCTTTTCAGTTGTCGATGGAAACGTTCCACCAGACCATTCGCTGCAGGATGATAAGCTGTAGTGGAGATATGGTTCACTCCAAGGAGTCTCGTAAACTCTCGAAACAGAGTTGATTGAAATTGAGCTCCTCGGTCTGTTGTAATAGTTGTTGGTACTCCATAGTTTGACACCCAACGATCTAAGAAAACCAAAGCGGTATTTTCTGCAGATATGTTGTTGAGCGGACAGGAAATAGCCCATCGGGTAAATCGATCAATAGCAGTAAGTATATGAGTAAACCCTCTGGATGGCGGTAATGGTCCAATAATATCTATATGCACGTGTTGGAATCGTCTATCCGGTAAATTGAACTGCTTTGGAGGTGTGACGGTATGATGATGTACCTTGGATCTTTGACATTGCAAGCATTGGCGGGCCCATTTCCGAATATCGGAGTTCATCTTGGGCCAAACAAAACGCTCGCTGATTAACTTGACCGTAGCACGGACTCCAGGATGAGATAAGGAGTGTAGATGCTCAAACAAAGGTTTTCGACAACTTAGTGGGACGAAAGGTCTATGAACGCCAGTTGAAACGTCACAGACGATGGTTGTATCAGACAGGGGAATAGGTACGTCCTGCAACTGTAGGGAGGAGTTTCGTCTGCAAGTATGAAGTTCGGCGTCATTTTTCTGCAGCTTGGCTATATTGTCTAAGCTAATATCTATCGAAGGTAGAAGGTGATTAACGTCACATCGAGACAAAGAATCGGCTACGATATTGGAATCTCCTTTGATGAACTGGATGTCTGTTGAGAATTGTGAGATGTAATCCAGTTGTCTGGCTTCTCTCGGAGAGTGTCTATTGAACGAAGTGGTGAAAGCATAACAAAGAGGCTTATGGTCGGTTAAGATAGTAAAATGTCTACCTTGTAGTAAGAAGCTGAAATATTTAACTGCTAGGTAGATGGCTAACAGTTCTCTGCTAAAAGTGCTGTAACGAGTTTGTGCAGGTTCCAACTTTTTGGAGAAGAAAGCAAGTGGAGTGATGTCATTATTGAACTTTTGTTGTAAAACTGCGCCCACTGCTACCTGCGATGCATCTGTACATAAAATGAGTGAAGCTTCTGGGTTGATGTGAGATAACATTACAACGTTGGATAAGGCATCTTTTGCGTTATTAAATGCTGCTTTTGCTTCTTCAGACCACTGAAATTTCTTCGAATTGCATCTAAGTAGGTCGGTCAGTGGCTGAACTATGGAGGCACATGATGGAATAAAACGTCGGTAGAAGTTGAACATCCCGAGAAAACGTCTAAGTTTCTTTAAGGAATCTGGTTCGGGAAAGTTCTTAATAGTTTTTATCTTATCTTCGGTAGGTCTGATGCCTTCGGCAGTTATTCGATGCCCTAAGAATTCAATGGAAGGGGAACCAAAAATACATTTCTTTGGATTGATAACAACTCCAAATTGTTCAAACCTTTGAAATAACAAGCTTAAGTGTTGCATATGTTCTTCCATCGATGAGCTGGCAATTAAGACATCGTCGATATATACAAAGACGAAATTAAGACCTTGGGTAACTTGGTCCATGAAACGCTGAAATGTTTGAATGGCATTCTTTAGTCCGAAGGGCATTCTCAAGAATTCGAATAATCCAAAAGGCGTGGTAATTGCTGTTTTTGCAATGTCTTCTGGAGCGACTGGTATTTGATGATATGCCCTGACCAAGTCAACTTTAGTAAAAATGGTCTTTCCATGTAACGTCAAGGAGAAGTCGTGGAGATGAGGTATAGGATAACGGTCTGGGACCGTAGCGTTATTCAAAGCTCGATAATCTCCACATGGTCGCCAGTCGTGATTAGTTTTGGGTACCATATGCAAAGGTGAAGACCATGGACTGTTAGATGGTCGTATGATGCCTAGCTGCATCATATGTTCGAATTCCGACTTAGCTGCTGCTAGTTTATCGGGTGGTAACCGTCGTGGACGTGCCTTCACAGGTTGTCCTGTTGTGATGATCTTATGCGTAACTGTATGAGATATATCTTCGACGTTGTATGACGGTTTAAGGATTTTAGGAAATCGTTGCAATAAAGTAGAGAACATTTCACTCTCCGGCTTTTCTATGCAAATACTATGAACAGAGTAGTCACATGTAATACCGTGGATCTTGAGTTGGGTGCAATTGTCAATCAGTTTTTTCTTGCTGATATCAACTAACAGATTGAAATGACTTAGGAAGTCTGCACCTAGTATAGCGTGACGTACGTCAGCTACTATGAAGATCCATGTGAAACGTCGGCGTAGTCCTAAGTTTAAAATCATTGACTGTTCGCCATACGTCTGTATGTTGGTTTGGTTGGCAGCACGGAGTGAAAGTTTCCCAGGTATTTTGGCTGATCGCCTGGATAGTGAGGGAGGAATAACACTGACCTCGGCGCCTGTATCTACCAGGAATAATGTGCCGGTAGTCAAATCCCTCACATAGAAAAGGCGACTGGGATGATTGCCAGTAACAGCCGTCGCCATTACTGTCTGGCTGGGGAGTTTCCCTGAGTTGCGTTACCACTGTTGTACATGCACGGTCGAACACACTTCAGGGCATTATGCCCATACCTCCTATGATACCAACAAATGTTACGGCTTTGAGACGGTGTTCTAGAACGTCGTCTAGATCTTGATCGCCGTTGCTTGGATACTATCTGTGACTGGTTCCGCTGTGCTCGAAGCTCAGATACTTCCAGTCGTAAGTCTTGCATTTGAGATGTTAACTGGGAAAGTACCCAAAACATTGGTGCGTCCTTCATAGATGTGGAAGGGCTTGGTGGTACTACCTCTGTAGACACGCTATTTATGCCATTATTTGATAACACATCCATGATATCGTCTGCCATCTTAGCTAATTCTTCAAGGTCTGTCGTCCTAGAAGATATTGTTAGGATTTGTTGAACGTTTTGTGGTAAACGTTGTAAGAACATCTGACGTAGAATTAACTCATCTACTTTGTGTGATCCAATCAACTGACGCATATGTCTAAGTAGTTGAGATGGCTTTTTGTACCTAGATCACACGAAGTAAGTAGTTGTTGTATGCGTTTCTCATCGGAGAGGGTGGTCCGCTGGATGAGTGCAGCTTTTAGTTTGTCATATTGAGAGTCTGTAGGTTTGCTGTCTATGACATCGATAACCTCTCGTAGTACTTCCGTGGGTATTGTTGCTAATACGCAACCATACATGGCAATCTGCGACGTAATACCTCGAGCTGCAAACAACTGTTAAAAAAAGAGGTTCGTAAACGGGCTCACCAATTATTGTGGTGGACCTTTTACTCTGTTAGCTTAGTTACCCAAATTCAAATAGAAAATAAAATACCAAATCAGTTTAGTTACGGGAAGAATATACCAAAGTTTCGTTACTTGGGTTTACAAAGATCCAAAGTCCACAATAAACGTAATAGACTCCAGGTGCTGCGGGAAGACTGCTCCAGTACTAATTCTCCAATGTTGACGTTGCCGGAGGTCGACCAAAGTACGTAGGAAGAAACTACGGTGCTCCTGCAAAAATTCGAGATAGAAAGCAGGTGGTTAAAATTGTTCGACGGCAGTTGAGATGGTGGAGAAGACGGAGAGTCGAAGGCAGAATTATATATTCATTCAAAACCCGAGGTAAAATTCAAAGTACAGAGTTTATGGTTAAAACAAAGTAGTGTACAATATGTTCATTTCTTACATAGTAGTAAAATTTGGATAAGTTTTTTTTTGAGTTAGAAGCAGAATAGAAGGCCTACAAAAATTATGCCTGAAAGAAGAGATCCACAGAATCGTGAAAAATTGCAACATATCAGATCTGAAATTGAGCAATTAAAACAAAAGATAAAATGAATAGTTACCAATGCAGATTATGATCTTATAACACAATCCTCCAGTAATGCAAAATCAGCAACTTTCAAAAAGTCAAAAAATAGTCAAATCAAAAAGTTCAACAAATTATTAGAAAAGAAATCTTCATCTCAGAATGATGAAGTCAACAATCCAAAGTCAACGGCGATCGATAAATCAAAGTGGGTTATCAATCTCTCAACACATATATTAAGTCCTACGGAAATAAGTGTATTAGAAAAGAGACTAAATTTCAATGTATCAGTAGACAAGCTGAAACCTGAGGATGTCATCCCTAAAATAGAAATAGCACTAAGTGAGATAGACAAAACTACGGCTGATGAAATACGAGCACAATGTGCACTGACATTAAAACGACAAAAATGTGGAAAACCCAACCTGACAAAACAAGAGATAGAAGCCCTGAAACACCTTAAGAATAACAAGGATATAGTTATCACAAAGTCAGACAAAGTAAATGCAACGGTAGTATTAGACAAATCAGACTATTTGGACAAGGTAAATACTCACATACAAACAGGACCATATGTGGAAATTAATAAACCAATAGATACAGTTATGAATAAAGTTAAGAAATCCACAGCGGACCTTATACGCCGAATGAAGCCGTTTCTATGTGAGTCTAAGTGGTTTAATTTAATGCCCAAAACTAATAACCCCAGTAGGATGTATGGTGTTGTTAAAGTTCATAAGTCAGGATACCCTATTAGGCCTATAGTTGATTTTAGAAATTCACCTACTTATGAATTATCTAAATATTTAGCCATGGTATTAAATCCCCCTTAAAAGACACTCAAAATCTAGACTAACAAATTCTTATGAACTAAAACATAGATTAGATAATTTAAAATTAGATAACGAAGAAAAAATGGTTAGTTTTGACATTGTCAGTTTATACACACGTATACCAATAAATATGCCTATGGAGGCAGTCAGAAACGAACTCATTTCTGACCGTCCCGGCCGACAACTGCTACCTTGCCGTGGTGGTCGGGCTTGAATGCCGCAGTGACCCAACAAGCTAAACTGGCTGGGACTCATGTCCCTGCAGGTCCTACCATGTCAGGAAGGTTGTTTGGATAGCGGTTAGACTAAAAGCAGTTACCATGGGGTACATGGGCTCCAGAATTCAATCGGATCAAATGGCGTATGAACCCATATGGGTCACCGGCGTCCGCTGCCTCGCGGATTAGACTCCAAGTCAAAGGCTCGGGGATGGTCCCTTAAGAAAACCACCTGCTTCGGTCTGGGCGCCCGAGCGGTATCTCAGCCCTCACACAAGTGTGGCGCATCTTTCTTGGTGCCATACTGTACCAAGTTTTTTTCTGCGCTTAAATAAATAATAAATACATTTCTGACCAAGAACTCGAACTTAGGACAAAAGTGCCACTTGAAGACATAATGCTGGGAGTACAGCTATGCCTGACTTCCACTGTATTTAAATTTAAAGGGAAAATATACAAACAAACTGAAGGAGTTGCCATGGGATCACCAATACCCCCAGTTGTAGCAGATATATTCATGGATAAGTGGGAAAGCATAGCGATTGAAACGTTCACCCCCACCCCAAAAGTATGGTGGAGGTATGTAGATGACACATTCACTGTACTTAAAACACAAGATATAGATAGGTTTTTCGAACATATCAACTCGAAGGTTGAAGCAATTCAATTCACTTATGAATTGAAAAATCAGGAAGGGGAGCTCCCAATGTTAGATTGCAACGTAAAGAGGAAAGAAGATGGGAAGTTAAACACTAGTGTTTACAGGAAACCCACACACTCAAACAGATATTTGGACTTCCAATCATCCCATCCTATGTCAGTAAAAATAGGATTGGTGAAATGTTTAAATGACAGAGCACAAAAACTAAGTAGTACAAAGGAAAATCTAAAACAGGAACTGATACACAAAAAAGAAGCTTTGAAACTTAATAATTACCCGGATAAATTAGTCAAGAAATATGTAAGGAAATGTAAAAATTAAATAAATAATGATAGTAGCGATAGTGATGATAATAATAGTGACAATAATAATCATAATATTAATGACGACACCAGTAATAAGGAATCTAAATCATCAGTAGTAATTCCATACAAGGAAGGAACCTCGGAAACTTTACGCAGAATTCTTAACAAGGCAGGAAGAAGAGTGGTTGGCATTCAAACCCACAAACTCAATTAGAAACAAGCTTTGTCGGTTAAAGGACCCTGTAGAGCCTTTAAAACAAAACAATTTAGTTTATCTCATACCCTGCAATGATTGTCAGGTCCAATATATTGGTCAAACTAGTAGAACAGGGGCAGTCAGACTGGCTGAACATAAAAACCTAGCGAAATCTAGATTGGTTGACCCGAATAAGATAAGAAATATAGAGAATAGTTCAGCTATAGCACTACATGCAGTTACACACAACCATACAATAGAATGATGGGATAGGATGACAGTTTTAAAATCTGATGTCACAGGGTATAGGGAGAGATTGATAACAGAAGCTTTGTTTATCGAATCAACTACAAATACATGTAATAGGAATGATTCAACACCTCTCCCCGATATCTGGAAAATTCTACTACCCATACGACAAATAGGAGAAAACAAAGAAAACTATGAAACTCAAGTGTCAAAGTCGTGTGATTACAACTGATATGATTATGAACAATAAATTTTGTTCGAAACGTCATCCAATAAATAATACTGTTTCACTGTGTGATATATCTAATAAATAAACTAATATGGAACGGGACATTACTTGTTCCAAAACAGAAATTTGAATTCTTGCGTTTATAACAGACGTGAAATATGAGTTCATTTGTCAAGAGAATACGGGAAGACGGAGTGCTTTCACGCCACGAGACGGTTGGGCGTCTACTAAACGCGTTTGACACCATTCCTTGGTACGTGAAGAAGTGATATGGATGGAAGGGAACAACACAACCTCAGTCCAGTCCCTGGAACTAGTTGTAGTTCTGTGAATTCTTAAGTTGACGAAAATAGGAACGCAAGACAATTAAAGAGACGTCCGTCCAGGCATTATGCCAAAAAAGTAGCAACCAAGGGCCTCACCTTACAAAAACACAAACAATGAAGCGCATAAGGAAACAAGCAAAAGAAAACGCCCACATTTAATTGTTTTGAAGCAGGTTCTTTTCCCTGGGAACAGCAGTATTCCACTTTCGCACACAGGCAATTCCCCGAGTAGAGAAAACAAAAAGACGAATATAGAACAGACTTCGACACATAAATCCGTTTGGAACAATCGAAGTCGCAGATCTAAAAAATTCAGAAGTTTCATACAAAGATTAGGTACAGACTCCCTAATGGTTCCAGGTGTTGTTCTATCTATTTTGAATGAATTCGATGAATGATAAGGCCAATTCGCAACGAATTATGTAGGTTTACTTTGAAAGATATATTTGAACTAGGGGACTGTCTTGTAGATATGAATACAAAAGATAGGAAAATGTATTCTTTTGATGTTAATTCTTTGTTTACTAATGTACCACTGATTAAGAACGTTGATATTCTTTGCGACTATATATTTTCTAGTTGTTTTTTGTTCCCTTTTCCTTCAACCTATTTGAAAGATTTAACACCATATGTACTGACAACGTCCATTTTATATTTGAAGGTGAACATTTTCGACAAGTGGATGGTGTTGCTATGGGGAGTCCATTAGGACCTTTGTTAGCGGACGTTTACATGTCTTATGTTGAAAACTTGTTCCTTGATTTAATTTCTAAATTGCCCTTCTATAGGAGATATGCAGATGATATCATTTTGATATGTGACGATCATGAAGATGCGAGTCGTCTATTGGACAGACTTAACTCTGTACAGAATCATATTAGTCTTACATGCGAGGAAGAAAGTCGCAACCAGCTCGCATTTTTAGACATACTTCTGAGTCGAAGAGATGATGGCTCAATAAGACGGTCTATCTACAGAAAGCCCACTTGGACAGGGCAATACCTTAATTTTCACAGCTTCTATCCATTACTATATAAGAGAGGCCTGGTGAAGTGTCTGTTTAAGAGGATTCAGCGAATTTGTATGGCTGATGCTATAGTGAAAGAAAATGAAATATTGATGGATACTCTTGTCGAAAACGGATATCCTCTAAAATTTTAAACAGGTGTAGAAGACAGATAGTCTTTAAACCTACAATCTATGCTGCCCCTAAGAAAAAATTTTTTCATTAAATTACCATAGAACGGTGAAATAAACAGTAGGATTTTGAGACAAAGGTTAAATTCGGTCATCCAGAAGACCTATCATGCAGCTGGAATTGTAATTATCGAAAAAGCCAAAAATATACTTCACTGAAAATCTCAAAAATGCACAAGTGAATATGTCACATCCCACACTATTTACCAATTTTCGTGTGTGTGTGTGGACATACACACATAGGGAGCAGTAATCGTGCTCTGTATGTGAGGGTGGGAGAGCATATCCCGAAATGGTTAGAAAGACAAGAGAATTGTGGAAAATCAATAGACGCAGGTATCAGACTATCAACTTCGTCTAGAGCCAAATATCTAATCGAGATGAACCATAAGATGGATGTTAACACATCTATAAAAATGGTCAAGAGTGCTTATTGAAATACGTTGAGGCCATAGCTATTCATAAACTTAAGCCCCCCCTCCCTGTGTGCTCAAAAACGGGTTTATTGTAACTCTTAACTACCTTGGCCATTCTTATTTGATTGGATTACCAAACGCTGTGTTAATTATTCTTAAATCCTTTTTGTCTCTTTGTGTAATTTAAATACTCCTAATTTTTTCATATGTATCAACTTGACAAGTAAATGCATGATCAGACTGTTCGAAATGTATAACGCAAATACATCACATTTTGCAGATGATCTCCGTCTTCCAATAACACTATCCAAATTTATAAAAGGTATCAACCTATTTAATTTAGCAACTATGTTTCTTGAGAACTCACCTGCACTTGTTTTACCATTTATTGAATTCATACTAACTTCCAATCAATCCCTATAATTTTCTGTACTATCCTATTACTAAATGCATCACAACCTTGAACTAAGTTACTGATTTTTCCCTACATTTTATGAATCTTTTATGACTGTATCATTGCTGCTTTCACGGTCGTATAGAAGTTATCACATCTTACACAAAAATATTAATTATCTAAGATTAAAACCAGGCTCAATTTTAACTTGAAATTCAAAATCAGATACTACCTTTAAAAGTAGTCGCCCTATATAAATGACTATTATAATGATATAGACCTTGGTTTCATGACTTTAGAAAACTGAAGAGAATTTGGTGAAAACAGTAGTCTTCACTGATACTGACATGTAAAACATGTATAACTATACATTTTGATGATCAAAAATGAACGGAATATATAAACTATTCAAGAACTAAAAACTATTGAAACATACTCAAAATAATGGGAAGCGTTTAAATGCGGATACTAACAGAAATCGTAAATCGTTTTAGCCAATCAATATTTGTGGAATGGAGGCTCAATATTGAGACTATTTGCGCACTTCCGCTCCCTAAGCATATCAAACAAATTACCCCATTTGGTTCAGGAAATCACTTCAAAGAAGGTTTTTAAAAAAGTGAAATTATTCTTTTATATGTATAGAAAAGAAGGCGAATAGACCTATTTACTTACCAAGATGAAACTGTTTATGATAGGAAAAAAAGACTAGTAATCATAAAGGATACAGTGTTACTAACTGACCTCGAGCGGCAGTGAGCGTCTGCATATGAACAGCAAATTCATACTCAATATTTAGTGAATTAGGAATGTTACAAACACTATCGAATCCATTTCGCAGCGAATTGTACGACGTTAGACAATCCTGTTATATGAAATTTGTATTGTGGAAAAAGTACTCACATCTTTTCGGGAAAATAAAGATTTGTTTGGAAATATTTGCAAGGATGAGTAATCACGTTCAAGACGACAGAACAAATAAAGTGCTTCGCCGTGAGTAATTTTCGAGTCGGCAAAGTTTATTTTTCCCACAATTGGTATTGCACTCTACAAAAACAGATAAACCGAAACATGAACTTACTGAAAGAACTTTAAGATCTTCCAATTTAGCGGACAAAATACCGCGAAAGAGACGATCTAATAACTCTTCAATGTGCTGGATTTGAGTGGAATTCACTGACATCTATAAACTAAAGGAAATGCACCTAAAATACTACAAAATACAATTTTGACGAAACAGAAACAAATAATATATACGAAAAGCAGGTGAACTAGATTATCGCAAAAGGCATTATTGTGAAAGTATTTATTTTTTTAAATGTCCACATATTTCTTAAGGCACACAACAGAGCAGCCTATCAAAATATGTGATACCAACAGTGGAATAACAAGCAAAACAAGGGAAGATAAATGTGTAGAGAAATAATAACTAAACCTGAACCACACAAGTGAATAAATTCACGAGAAATGATAAATACACAAGAATTCGGATATAATAGCAAAATGCACGGGAAAAAAAGTTGTTATACTATTTCATAAATACAGGGATTGCATTCTGCCTAACACGATACCTTCTGCAAAAGCAAATTTTGGTTACTTATCCAGACAACATACATAAAAACTAGTGAGGGTATATTAATAATTACTCTTTATTTTAAAACTGTAAGCAATAACAGAAGATTAACACTAGAAAACTTATGTTGACTACATATATAGCCGCCTAAACATTTTCCAACGAAAAGACACATGGGAAACAGGATGCATATTCGTAAAGATACGAAAATCAAACACTGGCGACATGAAAGTTTAGACACCCGACAGGCGCAAACGCAGCAATGAAAATGCAACTCTCAGTCAAAGCAACGTAACATATATAACATTATATCCACGAATATTGAATTAAAGTGTAATGATATTAGAAGGGATATCTGGTTATTTTTAGGTAAGATTACAGATATGCGACAAACAGGTTAAAGGTTAATGGGATTGGTTGGCATAAATTAGATTTATGGTCAAGTATGAGGTCCAGATTTGCTTTTCAGCGCAACTACTCGTTCCAAGGGCAATAGTGCATCCACCCCTGTGGAGTGGCCAAAGTTGAACTTTGACTAAAAATTCAGTTTCGAGTAACGGTTTTGCGGTTAGACCAAAATATTTCAAGTTATGGTCATATACCACTTCTACAAATCGCACAACAAAAATATCGGTAGAAAAACTACAAGTAAAATCACGTAATCCCTAAATAAATAGGCCAACCTACTTAGGGAACACAACTAATTCAAAACCAATCACCTGAGCTACGAATCTTCTCTAATTTCTGAAATACTTAAAAAGTATCTTCTGATTTGAGAGATGAGAATAAAAAATTCCTAATTTATGCAACACTGCATAAATTGGGTAGGTAGATGGCATTGCCGACTGTTATGTGAAGTGATCGGAAGTATCCATTTGAGACTCCTGAAACCGAAGTATAGCGTGTTTAGAAATCTCTATCATAAGTGGCTACAGAAATTTCAGATTCAGATTTGTTGATTGCGGATAGACGGCTTGAGGTCTATGCTAATCCTTTTCTAGTAAATTTTCGTGCTTGTCCAAACCCTTCTTGAATGAATCAGTTGAGGTTGCAGACACCACTTTTTCTGGGAGTCGGTTGCAGGAGTTTATGACTCGGTGTCAGAACCAGTACTCCACAGAAATATAGTTTCTCTTCGGCTTTCAAACTCTCCTACCATGTCCTCTAAGGTGTTCCGACCTGGTGGGAAGGAAAAGAGAGAATAGATCAGGTCCGTAGTTATTATTTAAAATTTTAAACTTTGTGATTAAATCTCCTCTCTGCCTACGGTATGATAGGGAGAAGAGATTTAAACTGTCTAGCCTTTCCATGTTAGTTTGAATTTTAAAACTCAAGTTTCAAAGTCGTGTGATCATAATTGATATGATTATGAACAATAAATTTTGTTCGAAACGTCATCCAGTAAATAATACTGTTTCGCTGTGTGATACATCTAATAAACAAACTAATATGGAATTACTTACTACCACAGTCCCCAAGTTTCACACGTACATTAATATGTCTAGTCTTTCCTCTCATGATAAATTAGTCATGCCGAGAATAATACATGTCGCCTTCCTTTGAACCCTTTTTAGAATATGTAGGTTCCTTTTAAGACGAGGACTGGCTGCCTGGATACAGTTTTTCAGTCTTGACCTCACCAGAGATGTATATAAGGAGGTGAACATATCTCTGGGAATTCTAGTAAAGGCTCTATGAGTTGCCCATAAGGATATGAGACTACGAGCAGCTGCCGCGCGACAATGTGATAAAATCACACGGTGTCATACAGTAATATTTACTGATGACCACGTTTCGAACACAAATTATTGCTCATAATCATATCAAGTCACTCACACGTTTTGATTCATTTATATACATGAGTAAAAATTGATTAGACGTACCCCGCAGGTTTGTTAAAATGCTGTGAAACAATACCTTGTAGTCACCACACCCGTCGGTGATTTTTTGGGGGGGCCTGGGCTATGTGGGTAAAAACGTGGAAAGTTTTGCGTTCAAATTTGGGCAAAGTGGGAGAGGGTGGACTGTATTCGGCTGTAACATGGGTTAGGTAGGAAACAGTGGGACAGTAAAATTTTTCCGGACATGGGCAAACGAGGAAAACATAGACAATATATGTAAAGAGTTAATTCTGTAGCACTTTAACCACATTTTGCCCACATCTTTGCCGATCAAAATTACCCATTTAGCAAATATAACCAAAATGCATTCTCTGACTGGGACTGCATTCCTTCTTTAACTGGGAATTGACGGGCATACCTTTAAAAAAGGAATCGGGACCACAGGATTAAAGCATAACCATAGAAGAAAATTCCATTGGAACCAGAGATAAAAATAAACTAATGCGTTTATGGATATGGAGATTATTATCTCCATATGGAGCTTGCTATAATTCTGAATTAAATCTCAGTAATTCTGAAAAATTCAAGCATCCTATAGTGAGTAAATTCTGAATCTGTTCTGAAATGGATTGTTTAATGTCACAGACTAGAACTCAGTGCTGGTTTTCAGCATGACTAGCGCTAATTCAATACCGTGTTCTTTCTTAGGCATTTTCAGAAGTAGATCAGAACCTACTGGGTTAGCTTATCAGCTTTATTTCAACCCTTTCAGATCGTTTTCAGCACTGACTGGCATTACTCTAGGTAGAAAACACGCAATTCAGCACATAGTGGCAATTTTTTCAGCTTAATTCAAGCCTTCGCAGCTCATATTCAGCACTGACTAGTATTACTTCAGAACGAAAAGACTGCTACTTATGATCATCACCTGTGCCCTACGCCGGCGTAATTGATTTAGTTTACAGAAAAAAATCAGTTTTTATAATTGAGAGACTTTTGTATTTATAAACTGTAGTACAATGTCACTGCAATTCCGTCAAGTGAGATCCACTGGTAGCATCCTTTAAATAAGCGAAATAAAAGATTAGTTGATGAAAAATTGTGCTCAGCACATTCTAAGCATTTACATTTATAAAAGTTTACTTACATAACTGCCACTGTTATATCCCCTGGTATCTTTTTCATTTGCCTAAAAATGAAAACAATGTTGTGATTACTACATGTTGAATAAACGTTGACTTATAAAACAAAGCGGGCGTTTCACAATATTACCTGAATTCCTTTCTTCAGGTTACGCCTTTGGACACGATCTTTCGAATTATGAAAGTACGATTTCGTGGCCTTATCCATTATGTCACCAACCTCTCTCGACGTCATTAGTTGGCCGGAGAATTCCGCCATAATTACATCTAAAGAACTAAGTACTTTATAAATGAACCTTACATCTCATTATTTTATAAAAGGTATAAGGCACAATGCTGGACTTTGTCAAAGTCCCCTGAAATGTAAACTTCAAAGCCACTTCAGGTTTTAGAACATGGTGCATCATGACCTTAAGTGATAACTTTGGATCACTCTGAAGGCAGCTAACCATCTTAGCAGTCTACAAGAAATAAGAATTAAATATGTCAACTCACATATTGCTGTTTGTACTTTTCGTCTCTTAAAGATGCTTCCAGCATCTCTAAGTGGTCTTCATTCTCGATCGGAAACTGCAGTGTGAAGTCATCGTTTGCTGGAAGGGAGGTTTGTTGTCGAGATTTTCTGTCAATAGTCATAATGTTCAACATTTTCGTGCACAGGTTAATGAGTTCCATATTTGTATCTTTAAATAGATAATTATTTTTAAGTAATTACCGAGTATTTTCTGAATTTTGGAATCAGTGGTATCTTCGTTAGACGGCAGTCTAAAGCACGAATAAAAATTGTAACAATTATTCCTACCGGTCAGATACAGTTGTGTTTTTGCCAATAGGAGAGGAAGAATGGAATATGGGAGCACTGGAAGTACTGAAAATGAAGAGCTTTTAATTAGGTTAATACCTTGGAATTGGGGCTACGAAGTCATCAAATGTATTATAATCTAGATATTGTGATTTTATGCAACCAACTTCACTGGCGGCTACATCAATATCCATAGAGTTGTAAAGGAAATTCTTCTGTTTTCTTGGCATCCCTGAAAAATATGTTAGACAGAAAACGGTACCTACCTTTTCGGTCTCTTACTAGGCATTGGCAACGTATCATCGTCCATGTCTACCTTCTTGGTGCCTTGATCATTGCTTCTCAAAAGCTCTACACCCTTTTTACAATTCTCATACGTATCTAGAAGGGTGATTATGAAATATGCCAACTTACCAAATTCCTGCAGTTGACGGAATTCAAACACTGACCATCCAGCCCCGGTAAACACAGGCTCTAGATGGTTTGCTGTGCTGCTGTACGCACATAAACAACTTCGCACAACCCAAGTGTTTGGGATAGCGACTACAGTGTCATCTTCTAGCGAACGGACGACGATATATCTGATTGGTGTAGAATTCTGCAAAAGGATATGTAATGAAGTGAAAGGTCGTGGGTTCTTAGGCAGAATGAAGTTAACATATCTGTTGTGCTCAACAGTGCCAAGTTTTCTTAGTAACAATCGGACTCTGGCAGCATCATCAAACATGTAGCATTCAATACGGAAAACGTCTTCATAACGATTGAACCATGCATCAAATACGAGACCAGATATTGGGTCGTAGTTGAACTCACTGATGGAATTTGAGATGCTTTCATATTTGTCTGAATGAGATGTTGAGGGAACTTGAATGGACAGCTTCTGAGTGAGAGCTTCGATTAATTTTAGTTGAGCTGCTTCATTCTGAACTTGCTGCTGCTGCAAGATGGATTTGAGATCGTCCAGAGAGATAGACATTGTATTTGGGTTGTAATTAACACAGTCAAAAATGTTCTATAGCTGCGCTGAACAGAATAAAACCCGTCGTCGCTTGCTTGTTATAACTGCAATGAATTAAGGTAAACCCCGTCGCCAATTTGTTATAACTGTAGGGAATTAAATGAGGACGTTGTCGCCTTGTTCTGTCTGCGCCTGACTAATATGCCTATCTGCTTGTGGTACCTTCCGATACAGTGAACCACGCAAATATCAAAAGACAAAGGCTGGCCTGTGACTGTATATTGCAGTACAACAACTACGACAAAGAACTTATTTAGGAAAACAACACATGGTATTTATACATTTTTACAACAATACAGACAGCTAACAGCATTTGAAATAATTGATCGTAATAATCAATAACAAAGTGCGTGGGAAATGAGGATATACCATTTATGCGAGATTAACAGCCGTTGAAATAATTGATCAGTAACAAAGTGCGTGGGATCCTATCACCTCTCCCCGTAAAAAGTGTAGGACTTGCTTTTTGGATCTATTTGAAAAGGTTTCGGAGCTCTTCTTTGTCGAGTTGACCTTCGTGTGGTACTGGATAGAGTGTGATCTGTGTCCCGGGCTTCCGGCTGCGGAAGATTAAATGTATCTACTAATACTTCTAACGTGAGGTCTCGTCTCCCATTGTCGGGTCTATCTCGTATATGATTCGTGTGTCTGACATATAACTGTCCTTCTACATTCACTTTGTATAAAACCCTTCCTTTCTGCCCCACTATTTGTCCTCGAATCCATCTCGGAGGTGAATAGCGAAAATCTCGTACATAAACTTGCTGATACAATTTGAAAACTCGACGTTTAGCTCCATGATGGCGATTGAATTGGTTTTCCATTTTTGTATTTCTGCAGCCCTGCTTTACTTGCCTAGGCTTAATTGAGTCGAGGGCAGTTCTGATCTTTCGGCCAAACATAATTTCCGCTGGGGATAACTGATTTGAGGCGGAAGGATTTGGCGTAGCACGATAATGCAGCAAGAATCTATCCAAAATTTCTTCTGTTGTTCCCTCCCCTTCGCTTTTGCATAAGCACGCTTAAAGGTGTCGACGAAACGTTCAGCCTGTCCATTCGATTGGGGATGATACGGGGGGCTACGAATATGTTGGATGCCAAACAGTTTGCAGAAATCTGAGAACAGTGATGAGGTGAACTGCGATCCATTATCGGACACCAGAACATCAGGCATACCAAAACGACAGAATAGTTGACGTAGGTGGAACACTGTTGCAATTGATGTGGCAGAATGCATAGGAAATATCTCTGGCCATTTGGAAAACGCGTCGACACATATTAAGAAATGCATACTATTGAACAGTCCAGCGAAGTCAACATGAACACGGGACTATGGTTTGTCCGGTCGTGGCCAGGAACATAGTTCTGTCTTGCGTGGGCACTTTGATGCTTGAGCACATTTACTACATTTGCGAACGAGGTCTTCGATATGGTCATCGATGTTGGGCCAGTAAACATAGCTGCGAGCGATCGCCTTCATTTTCCCAACACCAGGATGTGATGTATGAAGCTGACGGAGCACATGGTTACGAAAATTAGCTGGAACCACAACACGATCAGCAAACATTATGCATTCATTAACGATGGATAAGGATTGGTAAAACTGTTTTAAAACATTTGAATGAACATGTGGAGGCCAGCCAAATCGGATGAACTTTGATACTTGCTGTAAAACTGGATCACGCAGTGTGTGGCTGGCAACCTCAACTGCAGTCACCGGAAGAAGTTGAGTCGCGCCTACCAGAACTCTGTTTACATCATCTTCAACAGAGATGGATGCAATAACAACATCCTCGCTTTCCAACTTCTGATGGCTTAGCAGCCATGATAATGCATCTACCTGGCCAAATTCAGAGGTAGGTTTGTATTTGATATCAAAATTATATCCCAGTAACATGACAGCCCAACCTTTGAAGCCGATTCGCAGTGTACACTGGAATGCCATTTTTCGAACCAAATATCGACAACAGGAGTTTATGGTCATTAAATAGAGTGAATTTCCTACCATGAAGCATTTTGTGAAACTTTTTGACTGCGAAGATATGCGCCAAACCTTCTTCCTCAATTTGGTTATATTTGCGTTCGGTTGTACTCAGTGTTCTAGATGCATGTGCAATAGCTTTCTCCCTTCCGTCAGGAAAACGACGAGATATAACAGCACCAATACCATAGTCGGATGCATCTGCAGCAAGGATGATTTCAAGACTTGGATCATAATAAGTAAGCAGCATGTCTGACTGGAGTAACGATTTTACTTTTTTAAATGCATTTTGACATTCAGGTGACCAATTCCATTTTGCATTTTTCGAGGATAAATGTACATTTTTCATGGATTCAGTAAAATATCTTGGGTTCATTTCTGATGAACATGGACGTCGACCAGACCAAGAAAATGTACATGCTATTCAGTATATATGGAATTGGTCACCTGAATGTCAAAATGCATTTAAAAAAGTAAAATCGTTACTCCAGTCAGACATGCTGCTTACTTATTATGATCCAAGTCTTGAAATCATCCTTGCTGCAGATGCATCCGACTATGGTATTGGTGCTGTTATATCTCGTCGTTTTCCTGACGGAAGGGAGAAAGCTATTGCACATGCATCTAGAACACTGAGTACAACCGAACGCAAATATAACCAAATTGAGGAAGAAGGTTTGGCGCATATCTTCGCAGTCAAAAAGTTTCACAAAATGCTTCATGGTAGGAAATTCACTCTATTTAATGACCATAAACTCCTGTTGTCGATATTTGGTTCGAAAAATGGCATTCCAGTGTACACTGCGAATCGGCTTCAAAGGTTGGGCTGTCATGTTACTGGGATATAATTTTGATATCAAATACAAACCTACCTCTGAATTTGGCCAGGTAGATGCATTATCATGGCTGCTAAGCCATCAGAAGTTGGAAAGCGAGGATGTTGTTATTGCATCCATCTCTGTTGAAGATGATGTAAACAGAGTTCTGGTAGGCGCGACTCAACTTCTTCCGGTGACTGCAGTTGAGGTTGCCAGCCACACACTGCGTGATCCAGTTTTACAGCAAGTATCAAAGTTCATCCGATTTGGCTGGCCTCCACATGTTCATTCAAATGTTTTAAAACAGTTTTACCAATCCTTATCCATCGTTAATGAATGCATAATGTTTGCTGATCGTGTTGTGGTTCCAGCTAATTTTCGTAACCATGTGCTCCGTCAGCTTCATACATCACATCCTGGTGTTGGGAAAATGAAGGCGATCGCTCGCAGCTATGTTTACTGGCCCAACATCGATGACCATATCGAAGACCTCGTTCGCAAATGTAGTAAATGTGCTCAAGCATCAAAGTGCCCACACAAGACAGAACTATGTTCCTGGCCACGACCGGACAAACCATAGTCCCGTGTTCATGTTGACTTCGCTGGACTGTTCAATAGTATGCATTTCTTAATATGTGTCGACGCGTTTTCCAAATGGCCAGAGATATTTCCTATGCATTCTGCCACATCAATTGCAACAGTGTTCCACCTACGTCAACTATTCTGTCGTTTTGGTATGCCTGATGTTCTGGTGTCCGATAATGGATCGCAGTTCACCTCATCACTGTTCTCAGATTTCTGCAAACTGTTTGGCATCCAGCATATTCGTAGCCCCCCGTATCATCCCCAATCGAATGGACAGGCTGAACGTTTCGTCGACACCTTTAAGCGTGCTTATGCAAAAGCGAAGGGGAGGGAACAATAGAAGAAATTTTGGATAGATTCTTGCTGCATTATCGTGCTACGCCAAATCCTTCCGCCTCAAATCAGTTATCCCCAGCGGAAATTATGTTTGGCCAAAAGATCAGAACTGCCCTCGACTCAATTAAGCCTAGGCAAGTAAAGCAGGGCTGCAGAAATACAAAAATGGAAAACCAATTCAATCGCCATCATGGAGCTAAACGTCGAGTTTTCAAATTGTATCAGCAAGTTTATGTACGAGATTTTCGCTATTCACCTCCGAGATGGATTCGAGGACAAATAGTGGGGCAGAAAGGAAGGGTTTTATACAAAGTGAATGTAGAAGGACAGTTATATGTCAGACACACGAATCATATACGAGATAGACCCGACAATGGGAGACGAGACCTCACGTTAGAAGTATTAGTAGATACATTTAATCTTCCGCAGCCGGAAGCCCGGGACACAGATCACACTCTATCCAGTACCACACGAAGGTCAACTCGACAAAGAAGAGCTCCGAAACCTTTTCAAATAGATCCAAAAAGCAAGTCCTACACTTTTTACGGGGAGAGGTGATAGGATCCCACGCACTTTGTTACTGATCAATTATTTCAACGGCTGTTAGCTGTCTGTATTGTTGTAAAAATGTATAAATACCATGTGTTGTTTTCCTAAATAAGTTCTTTGTCGTAGTTGTTGTACTGCAATATACAGTCACAGGCCAGCCTTTGTCTTTTGATATTTGCGTGGTTCACTGTATCGGAAGGTACCACAAGCAGATAGGCATATTAGTCAGGCGCAGACAGAACAAGGCGACAACGTCCTCATTTAATTCCCTACAGTTATAACAAATTGGCGACGGGGTTTACCTTAATTCATTGCAGTTATAACAAGCAAGCGACGACGGGTTTTATTCTGTTCAGCGCAGCTATAGAACATTTTTGACTGTGTTAATTACAACCCAAATACAATGTCTATCTCTCTGGACGATCTCAAATCCATCTTGCAGCAGCAGCAAGTTCAGAATGAAGCAGCTCAACTAAAATTAATCGAAGCTCTCACTCAGAAGCTGTCCATTCAAGTTCCCTCAACATCTCATTCAGACAAATATGAAAGCATCTCAAATTCCATCAGTGAGTTCAACTACGACCCAATATCTGGTCTCGTATTTGATGCATGGTTCAATCGTTATGAAGACGTTTTCCGTATTGAATGCTACATGTTTGATGATGCTGCCAAAGTCCGATTGTTACTAAGAAAACTTGGCACTGTTGAGCACAACAGATATGTTAACTTCATTCTGCCTAAGAACCCACGACCTTTCACTTCATTACATATCCTTTTGCAGAATTCTACACCAATCAGATATATCGTCGTCCGTTCGCTAGGAGATGACACTGTAGTCGCTATCCCAAACACTTGGGTTGTGCGAAGTTGTTTATGTGCGTACAGCAGCACAGCAAACCATCTAGAGCCTGTGTTTACCGGGGCTGGGTGGTCAGTGTTTGAATTCCGTCAACTGCAGGAATTTGGTAAGTTGGCATATTTCATAATCACCCTTCTAGATACGTATGAGAATTGTAAAAAGGGTGTAGAGCTTTTGAGAAGCAATGATCAAGGCACCAAGAAGGTAGACATGGACGATGATACGTTGCCAATGCCTAGTAAGAGACCGAAAAGGTAGGTACCGTTTTCTGTCTAACATATTTTTCAGGGATGCCAAGAAAACTGAGAAGAATTTCCTTTACAACTCTATGGATATTGATGTAGCCGCCAGTGAAGTTGGTTGCATAAAACCACAATATCTAGATTATAATACATTTGATGACTTCGTAGCCCCAATTCCAAGGTATTAACCTAATTAAAAGCTCTTCATTTTCAGTACTTCTAGTGCTCCCATATCCCATTCTTCATCTCCTATTGGTAAAAAGACAACTGTGTCTGACCGGTAGGAATAATTGTTAAAATTTTTATTCGTGCTCTAGATTGCCGTCTAACGAAGATGCCTCTGAATCCACAAATAAGAAAATACTCGGTAATTACTTCAAAATAACTATTCATCTAAAGATGCTGTAATGGAAAGTATCAATTTGAGTACAAAAATCCTGAACATTGTTACAATGAACCACAAATCTCGACTGCAAACCAACCTTCCAGCAAACGGTGACTTAACACTGGAGTTTCCGATCGAGAATGAAGACCAGTTAGAGATGCTGGAAGCATCTTTAAGAGACGAAAAGTACAAACAGCAATATGTGAGTTGACATATTTAATTCTTATTTCTTGTAGACTGCTAAGATGGTTAGCTGCCTTCAGAGTGATCCAAAGTTATCACTTAAGGTCATGATGCACCATGTTCTAAAACCTGAAGTGGCTTTGAAGTTTACATTCCAGGGGACTTTGACAAAGTCCAGCATTGTGCCTTATACCTTTTATAAAATAATGAGATGTAAGTTTCATTAATGAAGTACTTAGTTCTGTAGCTGTAATTATGACGCAGTTCTCCGGCCAACTAATGACGTCGAGAGAGGTTGGTGACATAATGGATAAGGCCACGAAATCGTACTTTCATAATTCGAAAGATCGTGTCCAAAGGCGTAACCTGAAGAAAGGAATTCAGGTAATATTGTGAAACGCCCGCTTTGTTTTATAAGTCAACGTTTATTCAACATGTAGTAATCACAACATTGTTTTCATTTTTAGGCAAATGAAAAAGATACCAGGGGATATAACAGTGGCAGTTATGTAAGTAAACTTTTATAAATGTAAATGCTTAGAATGTGCTGAGCACAATTTTTCATCAACTAATCTTTTATTTCGCTTATTTAAAGGATGCTACCAGTGGATCTCACTTGACGGAATTGCAGTGACATTGTACTACAGTTTATAAATACAAAAGTCTCTCAATTATAAAAACTGATTTTTTTCTGTAAACTAAATCAATTACGCCGGCGTAGGGCACAGGTGATGATCATAAGTAGCAGTCTTTTCGTTCTGAAGTAATACTAGTCAGTGCTGAATATGAGCTGCGAAGGCTTGAATTAAGCTGAAAAAATTGCCACTATGTGCTGAATTGCGTGTTTTCTTCCTACAGTAATGCTAGTCAGTGCTGAAAACGATCTGAAAGGGTTGAAATAAAGCTGATAAGCTAACCCAGTAGGTTCTGATCTACTTCTGAAAATGCCTAAGAAAGAATACGGTACTGAATTAGCGCTAGTCATGCTGAAAACCAGCACTGAGTTCTAGTCTGTGACATTAAACAATCCATTTCAGAACAGATTCAGAATTTACTCACTATAGGATGCTTGAATTTTTTCAGAATTACTGAGATTTTATTCAGATTTATAGTAATCTTGGGAAGTGTTATGTTTTAAGAACACACTCCACATGAATGAAGACTCAAAACAATGAAGATTAATTCCAACTAATATAAGCTTATTCAAAGTTAATTTAAAGATTTTTAAAGAGCTCTAAATATGCCAATATCATACGAATAGCCAATAGTGCAACAACAACGTGCAAAACTTTCTGTAATAGAACAACACAAGCAATTATACAGGTCAAGCACGCCGGGTAGAGCGGAGAAGCAGAACACGACTTGGGAAAAAGCACTTTATAATTGACACTGAATTACACCAACAGAATTCAAAAAATTATATACATGCAGATACAAAGAGCTAGGCTATTACAGGCTATTACAGCGTGCGCCAGTTGTTGAACTGACGCTTCCTTTCAAATTTGAACCATTACACTTACTCTTGTTTAAAATTCGCGCGCTGAGTGCGAACTACTGTAACAAGCAAATCATCAGACAGGTAATGAAAACAGAACACGAGGTGTGCAGGTTAACAAAATCAACGGCGAAGTTATTGTTCAGGCTCTGCTATTCTTGTATCACCTGGTCCAGGTAGTTGACTAGTTTTTTCCTGCAAGTAAAGAAAATGAAACACTGATTAATGTTATAATATAGGTGTTGTTTTGAATACACTACATCAATAAAATATCTTCAACAAATTTCCCGGGCCTATTGAGGCAAATTTTAGGGTTTCTAAGAAGGTATCTTTTATTTCCTACTATATTTTACCTTACTTTATCATTAAAGTACTACCAGATCCTGGAGGCTTTAATGTTTATAAGCTATGTCGAGCACTTTCAACATCTGACCTTTAAGAACCGATCAGACACGCGGGATTCAATGAAATACCATACGAAATCAAGTTGCGTCACCTTTTTTCAATTGGAGAAGATAGATACATTCTCCTATTTATTTTCTAGGTGCTTCTGCACATCTACACTCTCAGTTGGATTTCTGGCTCCCGAGATTTTAAGGTTTTTGGTCAAGGGTGAAGGTTAGGTTTAGGGTTAAATTTGGGATTTGTAGTTAGGATCATGGTTATATTTAGGGGAATCTTGAAAACTTGTGTCAGAAATAGCAATGGATCTCGAAGTACCATGACATACACTCACATGGAGGATTGTTTATTTCGCGTATGGTAAGATCTCCCTATAGATCATATTTGTGTTGACTGGGATACTTTCTTACAGCACACAGGCCACAACTATACGGTGCATTATGAAGTTTCCTACATCTTTTGTACCTGAATTCTGATTAGTTTTTCAAGGTTCACTGTGGTAGTTTAACTTTTCCGAAAACTTTTTCTTCTGGTTAATCACCATACATTTCACTCTGCCTCTCAAAATGATCCAGTATTATGAAAACCTGCATGAAAGAAATTATCATGAGGCAATAATTAGCCGCTAAAAATGTGGGCTTGAAAAAACCTGGAAGTATATAACTAGGATTGCTAATTACTGACCGAAGATCATTCATGTAGCAGCATTTTTTGTATTTTCGGAGTCGTCTGATCTCTGTATTCAATGGAGGATTAGAGAAAGTTGTGTTTGGCGCCGAGAGTATTGTAAATCGATTGTGCGGAAGCAGCACGTACGTCAGAAGCTGCGAACGCATTGGAGGACTTTCAAAATGTAGGGACCTTAAAAATTGCTAATGAAGACGACCTTTTTCACATACCATTATGTGGCCACGTTCACATGCAGGGGAAAAATCGGTGAATTAGACATGTTATAGTAATGAGACAACTTCGTGGAACCTTCATCTAGTCTGTATGTTTCGCTCTAGTAATTTTGTCCCTCAGACCACTAACACAATATTGTTAAATGTATTCTTGTAGTATGATTCGATTGCACAATTACTGGCAGTTAATAATATTATGTATGCTTAATATTCATGATATTTTCTGCACCATTAACCTGCTCCGCATTTCAAAAAAAGCGTAAACTGAGATGACTCAGTTTACTGAATACTTAAGTCATATATGGTCATGCATGTTAATTATGGAAATGCGTAATTTATGTAAGTGAATTTAATCTGTATCACTTTTAGGAGTGGCAGGTGGTAATGAGGTCTGTCAGTTAGTTAAATTCAGTGGAAGTAGTCGCTTTGGGACAAAGACATCCGAAAAACACTGGTGATTGCTTAACGACTTATGACCAGATACATTTGCATAATCAGTTGTAGGAATTGATTCTACATACAACAACAAATGAAGGTAAGTTAACTCATTCACTTATAACAATGCAGATATTCTTTGTCCCAGTTTGTGATACCGGATAACTTTGGATGTGGGTGCACAGTTCAGTGTACTTGAATTGAGGAGAAATTTAAACGTGACGCGATTTGGACACTAGGCAGTTTCCATCGAATAATGGGAGATATTTTTCAAACAAAGACTTTCATTTTGACTGTGCTCAGCTTTTACATAATAATAAACTTGTTTGCGTTGCAGCGAAATAAAGTTTTCTATCTAATGTTCCTGTGTTCTATTTGTTCTGCATGCGGTGGGAGTACGGCGTGCTGGACCGGTACTTCTTAGGATATGAACTCGTTACTATACGTAAGTGTAATTCTGTACGAACACTATCGATCGACATAAGTCTAGCCTAAACATTTGCCTAAAGTCACGCGAATACGTCTCCTAGCCATGGGTAAACAGCATAAAATACAATTATGGATAATACATCATTGAAAGTACACCGACAAGATATATACAGCGAGTGGCTATAGAGTCCTTGGAATGTAGTATAAATTCACAATGTTTAATGCTAACCGCATTGGTCTTATCATGGAAACCATTACGTGTCCGATCAAAATATTGCTTTGTTTTGGTGTTTTTCATCAAAGCAACCAGACCTTAAGCAGGCAGCGAATATGAACAGAGAATAATTTTTAATAAAGGCCTAGGTACATACTTTATCTCCCTGCTGAGCGTAAACTTCTATATACCTCCTGGTTGAGGTCGAACAACCCAACATCCAAACTGAAATGACCATTTATGTAAATTCAAACTCAAATTCCATGAACGATCCGATGCAACCACTTGAAAACGCTGGCTAACATTCTGTACAAGGAGTATTCTTGATCTGAAATAAAGAAGCAACTGGTTTTCAAACAGTTATCAATGTATTACTCAACTTACATGTACAGTCTGCCATGCTGACGCAAATGGCGCAAATGGAAAGTTCTAGAATTGACCCCATTTGATGCAGTAAAACAATCTAACATTACCTTATCTAACTTTCGTATCAAAGATCAAATTTCTTTCCTATTGTAAAACTACGATAAGACTGCTGACAAAAATGGAATAAATACATTATTGAATCAAAATAATACATCAATAAACTTTATCTCACGGATGCTGTTCACAACAAAGTTTTATAGGAGAATTGACTTCAAGCTTTATTTTTCCCAGGTATTTGTATCACACTCATCTGAAGTCTGGGTTTTTTGTTAATGCGAAGACAATATTTCTATATCTCTTTATGTGTTACACAGACAGACTATTTTGCAGACTGTTCTGACTGACTCTAATGTTAGATTGAACAAACAAACTGTAATTTATATAATAACTTATCCATCCCTGTACAATTGGTATGTTCCTGCATAAACAGGAATAAATATAAATATAAGAGTATAATATTGCGTAAATACAAAGATTATTGTGAGGTAGATGAGTGATATTTCAGTGAGGAGTGTATTCAAAGATCTGGAGGATTAGAACTTGTACGACAAGCTGACCTCTTAGAACTACCACGCATTTCTTTATGGTCCATATGGTAGTATTGATGTTTCGGCGCGATTCTGAACTATGAAAGTTGGTTTAAACATCTAAAAGATTCCAATTATGGAAACTAGAGTAACACTTTCTATCTGTTCGGAGTATTTCCCTTGACGCAGTTTCTTATCAACAATTTGCAGTATTCCTAGTGATTTTATAGGAAGCTTGATTTCTTCTTCATTTTCATCAACTATCCCTTCAAGTACAATATCATGCAGTAACTATATATACGCAAGCATTGTAACCTGAACAGGTGTAGTATTTGTAGGTACTAGGTACTAGTAAACAGAAAGCTGATACTAGTTTTAAGCAGTCTGACATTTTAGAAGGGCCATCTATACTATTCTTCTCGCCCCAGTGCACACTGATATCAACATAATCTGATTCTGTTTTATGCACTGAGGAATTACGGTCCTCCGAAATTCCACGTGGCAATATAAATTAAACTTCTATCACATCTTCGCTTGAGCAATTTTAACTGGGAACTTCATCGAAATGGATATAATCACTAGGAAATTCAGCAGCTTGTCTCATTTATCGCATGATCTCTTTAGTGTTATGGAATATTTCAATCTTCACGGGTGATAATAAAAGTGTTTAACATCTCAAAACGTACATTTAACTTATGTCTGTGGGCTACTTCTCTTTCAAGTGCATGATTCTCATAGAATAACTGATATGAAAACAACCATTGCTTGTAGTCAATTTACAACCTTAAGATCCCAAACAACCCACAAATAGCAGAGTTTTAAGGCTCTAAAACGCAAATAATAGTCTTCCTATGCGAAAATTCCTATGAAGGATGACATTTTAGTAATAATTCGTCTGGGATATCAAGACACTTTTACGCATTAATGCGAAAACAATACAGGAAAATATTTCCTTTTGCGGCTACAGAAGCCTGAAACTAGTCAAATATAATCTATTTTCACAAAAGTGAACGATTATAACGTCTCAGTAGGCATGAACGCAATAACCCATACAGTGCGCGAAAATACACCGCGATAGCGTTTATCCTCACCTCCTTAGGAATGGTGCTTAAATCCAAAAAAGGCGCAAAATACAAGGAGCAAGATAGAGGTAAAAAAGATGTTGAGGCAGCTCATCCATACGGACTGCTTATCAAGAATCTATTTAATCTCCGTCGTGTCATAAGTTATAGTAACTAAAGCTAATGGCATCGCCTGAACTCAATTCAAAATCGTACGCCAGTTATGTATGGCAGTATCGACTTTCGGAAAAAAGGATACATTCGACGAGAAATAATTGGGTATATGTACATAAATATTTGTCTTAGTAATTAAACAACTTATACAGACATCAGTCCCACTAAAAATGTGGACGACCGGATTGCTACTTCTTTGGGTATGATGGGATGCAGTGTGATAACTGCAACCTATGGTTTCACAAAGATTGCAACGGTTTATGACCACCAGTCTAAGGGAGATATAGTGAGTCACCGTCTACGTGAGTGTGCAAGTTTTGTAGCAGCCCGTTATACTTCCTGATCTATGAGGCCGCTGAACTTCTTATGTCCAGAAAATTGACAAAACGCCGGATGAAGGAAAAAGGCCACCATCGGGAATCGATGCCAGGAATGTTGTTTCAGGACTGAATTATAAGACTGGGGCAGAACCATATCCCGAAGTGATGTGCACAAAAGCGAAACAGAGGGACAAAACGTCTGCAACGGCACACAAAATGTCCCAAAAATCTAAGAGCGCAAGTAGTGTTGACATTGTAAGACCACCAGGTGATACTACAATGACGAAACATTGCGTATCTGGTGTTTGCATGGCTTCTAGCTGCGGTGAAAACGAGGTGGAAGAAGCTAATTCCACTTGAATAATGCCAAAAAGCAGGAAACTAAAAAGACTAATGAAAGAGAATACGATTGCTCTTAGTGATAAGGTATCAACGGCCGTAAGCACTAATACGATTGAGAAACCTTCGGACTCAAATTACAGTATCATAATTCGGAACTTAGAGAAATCAACGAAAGAAGATTCAGCTGCCTGACTCTCTAAGGATCTCGAGGCAGCCAGCTCCGTTATTCGTGATATGCTTCCTGGAAAAACAGATAACGTTTGCGTAAGCAAGGTCATCACAGTCGGTAAACGAAATGCCGATACAACGGAAAGTTCCGGACGACCGCTGAAGATAGTACTGAGGAACGAGATAGAGAAAAGCATTATTCTTAGTAACGTATTTAAGATGAAGGTCAAAAAGCTGAGTATAAGGCCCGACTGGCCACTGGAAGACAAAATTAAAAGAACAGAAGACGTGGCATAATTAAAGCCCTGAGTAGAAAAAGAGAAAAAAGACCTTAAACTATTGGGTTTTCGAGTGGTGAGGTCTCAGAAGCCTATTTTTTCAAGACCTCTGTCCATGAGTCTAATGAACACGTACGTTTTTAAGCCTGCTGTACGAAAGAAACAAGCTCCCTGAATTCAAGTATCGTCTGAAAAACTACAACCTGATGTGATTTTTATAACTGAACATGGTTGTTTTTGGGTGAAGACTTACCCACTTACACCTGGGTATATCTTCAACAGGGCAGACAGTAATTAGTTGGAAAGGTGGCGAGGTTGCCCTATTTATTTGGGATGATAAAGGAATGAGGTCGACGTTATCGTAAGCAAGTGATAGAGGCACTAGTGAAGCCGCAAGCTGTGTCATTGGCTTAAACAAGGGCACCCCGACAATTGGGATTACTTATAGAAGTCCTGCCAGCCAAGCTGACGATTTCTTACTAAATCACCTCGGGGCGTAGAATAGTGAAAATAGGTGTCTAATAGTAGGTGGCTTTAATGCCCCACATAGAAAATGGGAGGAATTAACATCCACTAGCTTGTGTGATTGTTTCAACAGGTAGCTCACACTGACAGTGCTTTAATATGCTGAATATGGATGCACTTACACCATACCACCCTAAACATAATAACCCACCAGAAGGAGGATGTTGGCGACATGAAGGGCCTTCCGCTGCTAGATAGTAGTGACCATATAGTTATCGTTTTTATCTTCAAGATTTATGCTGCCATACACAGGTTGACAACTGCTTGTCCAGAAATTTGGAAAGCGGATATACCTGCAATTCGAAACGCAGCAACTCCAGCTTACTGATCAGTCGAGACAAATCGGGCTGTGGAGGAACTTTGGGTGGGATTTGGGAGCACACTAGATTGTGTCAATGCACCTTTTGTACCATGGTCTACACCTCAAAGACTATTGCATAAACCGCCTTGGATTAGTCATGAAATGAGATTATTAAGACAGCGAAAGAACTTTTAGGATGAGTCTACTCTGAAAGTTAGGGAGGAGTTTCGAATGAAATACCGCAAAATTATAAAGCTCTGTAAGTTTTTGATTGACGTAGGTGGTATAGAGTATGAGAGACAGTTAGTGCTGGACTGTGTACATTATTCAAAAAGAACGTACTCATATATCAAACGTAGGACTAAAACCAGCGGTCGATAAGGTATCCCATTTAGGTCTCCTTAGTAAACCCGAACGTTTTCGATTAGACCAATGCCTATGTGAGTGGTTTAGTGACTGCCAGATGGACAGAGGGCAGAAGGTAAAGGTTAATGCTGTAATTTCAGGGTGGAAAGCGGTATCGAGTACCAAATACTCTATGCAACATATATCAGACCTTATCTAGAATACTGCACAAAAGCAGTGAGTTCATGCTTCAAAAAGGAGGCACATATCATGGGAAGAGTACAGAAGGTAGGAACCAAATTAGTTAGGGGTATCTCATGCCTTCCTTGTAATAAGAGGATAGAGCACTCAAATTACTTCCCATTATCATACCGAAAGAGACGCGATATAATTTCTGCATACCATTAGAGAGTGGTTTAAGGATTGACTTTTCAAATCTTTTCTCTCTCTGAGGTACACTTACGAGGTCACCACAAAAAGGTGCTCACACCGAAGTCGAATGAAACACGTGTAGAATTTTGATTCTCTTACAAAGCGGTGAACGAATGGAACTCCTTACCTGATCCAGTAATAGCAGCTCCATAGGTGAACGCTTTCGAAGAGAAATCAGATCTCTGCAGAGATATGTATCGCAAGGATTAACATAGGTGACAAGAGCCTTCTGTCCTTATAACAATAATAATATATTCTCATTTCTCGTACATGGGGGACGCCAGTTTACAGGTATCATCAATATGATAAATTACATATACGATTAGTAAACATATTTAATAATAATAGTATAATAAAATACATATGTATTCCTACCCGTGTAGGACACACCAACTGCACAGGTATAGATAAGTATTATTTAAATTACATAAATTTGGTTTATGGTGAAACTACATGGTTGCTGTCATATTTGTCTTTACTTTGTGGGAACAATCTGCTAACTAGTCATTCAATGGAGCACATCAAGAAATATAGAAATATTGTCTTCGCATTAACAAAAGAACCCAAGCATGTTTTGGATGGATTACAAATACTTGGGAAAAAAATTAAGCTTGAAGTCATTCCCCTATATAGCTTTGCTGTGTATCGCATCGAAACTTATTCTTGGTTTATATTGAAATTGGGTGTTAATTTAAAACAAGTGATATACTTGTATAATCTTGTCAGCATTTCCATCATAAGTAACACCAGAAGTGAATCGTACTAAGTGCAGACTAACAAAAATGATAGTTTATATTTTCTTATAAATGGGTGTCTATAAGAAATGCAGGCTATTTTTACAGGCACGATCAGTTATGTTATAAATTGCAATCGTGAAGTATTATAAATTAATGCTTTTTCATTGGTATAAAGGTATATTCCACAACTGTTATCTAGGTTGCGTCGTGGGGGAAGGTAATGCGTAATTCACGAGGGAATTGTAAGATATGGGACCAATAATGTTTGCGGATCATTTGTAGTTGTAAATGGTCAAATATCCACATTCTTCATTCTTATTCAAAAAGTCAAATGGAAGCTAAAATGGTGAGAGAAAAAAGAAGACAAACAACAGCAACGCGCGCGCTCCTTGAATACGACGTGCTTTTTCCTCTCTAACCGGAAAATACCTATTTTGTGAATTATCCGCTTGGGAAACCTGATCTTCCTAGCCGGTGAATTCCATTCTGTATTATAAGTACTGTTTTTGGAATAAAGTAAATTATTATTATATTATTGCTGTGAAGCCGGTAATCTAGAAAGTACTAGGTAAAGTCGAAAACCTTTTCTTTTCCTTGTCTTGTACTTTTTCAGTCTTATTTTTGTTCTTGCGGGTAGATACTGTTGCACTCTTATTCTTATATAGCATAAGTTTTAGTGTCGAAAGTAGCCTTAGAAAAGGCACTAAAACACCTTACTCTGCAGTCACAAGGGCTTCAGCCAGAGAAGGCGGAAACCCAGGGACATCAACTCCTTCCCGTATACCAGTCCTAAAGACTCGGTTAGGTCTCATCTGTCCTGAAACTACGCCTGCATTGCCACAGTCTAGTAGTGAAACGGCACAGGCAATATCAGGGGGACAGGATATTACCCCTGCATCAACTGAAAGCCAGTGTGTGAATCACAGCAAATCTTTAAGGAAACGCTCAAGACGTCATAAGACTTCGAAGGCGTCATCAAGTAAGGGAGACGAATGCCAGGTATGCAGTATCATAGTTTCTAAAACTGACTCAGCGTTTGAATGCAATTTTTGCAAACGATGCGTGCACTGCCATTGTGACAAAGAGGTGCCGAAAGCATGCTACGAGTTTATGAGAAATAACGCATGTCCGTGGTTTTGGTACATCTGTCCACTTTGTCGCCCTGGCATAGTCCCACAGAGCGTGTCTGCGGATAGCAGAAACAGCACGCCGCCCATGTGTCCAAACAAAGTCTTACGCAGCTCCCCACCTGCTAACACCACACTGCCAAAACTTGGCACAGACGGTAAGAAGGACACTCCAGTCCTACTGACTGAAAATGCCAATTTTTATAAGGTGAAGATTCATAAGGTTGGATCCACAAAATCAAAGGAAGAGAGAATTAGAAAAGTACCACTTGCATCCACAAGCAAGCTCGGCAACACAATAAAGACTAGCCAGAACCCGATGAAGCCTAAAGTTGCTTATGCTTCAAAGGAATACGAGAAGCCAAAGGCCAAACCTAAGTCTGAGGTTAATCGGTCTAATTCTCTTATCCTCTTTAACGTACCTGTGAGCAAGGACAGCTTGCTTGAACAGCGGGCCCTGTTTGATCAGGAACAGTGGTCCAACCTGTGCAATAAACTAGGTCTGAATATCAGTTCAGTGAAATTGTGCAGGCTGTACAGGGATGTCCACACACCTCAAGGTAAGCCACCCCCATAAAGGTTACACTGGACTCTGCCGAAGAGGCCGAAAAGGTACTATTGATGGCTCAGGTACTAGCCATCGACAGAAGTTCGAACATAAGGGTGAGACAAGGCAGACCACGAGCTGTCAGACAAATGGCGAGGGAGTCACCGGAAGTGTTGCCTTCTACCTCCATGGTGGTACACGGTGTTCCGGAGCTGGAAACGAGCACTGCCTGTGAAAAACACGTGCATGACGTACAGCAGTGGAGATGGCTGTCGCCTCAGATGGCCCTTGGCGCTTCTGGAGCCATCTCCGTTTACCGACTACCTCGCCCCGCTCATCTCACACTGATTAGCTCTCCAAAGCTGCTAAGTGTCACATTCAACTCCCCAGAGCAGTTGGCCATAGCACTTCAACGGTGGTATGAGATCAAGGGGAAATTGGGAGGACACATCCGATGCTGCGAAAGCAGACCTCGAACCATAAGGAGGCAGCAAACGGAGGCTTTAATACGTCCCCAGGCTTCAATGACACTAGAGCGATGCAGTTCTGAGAATAACAGTCTGTCACCCAAGTGTCCTGCCTAAATTCGGGTGCGCTCCCACTTCTTTTCCCTGCGGGTTTGCCTTCCCTGGAATTCCTTACCGGCAGATGTAGCTATGGCATCATATCTGGATGCCTTCAAGCGAAGGCTGGACAACCATGCAGCGACACAAGGACTGCATCAAATGGCCTATCCCCTTAAAATCGCATACACCATTCAAGGGTACACAA
The DNA here is from genome assembly GCA_944472155.2 of Trichobilharzia szidati. Classification (NCBI taxonomy): domain Eukaryota; kingdom Metazoa; phylum Platyhelminthes; class Trematoda; order Strigeidida; family Schistosomatidae; genus Trichobilharzia; species Trichobilharzia szidati. The sequence continues at coordinate 63,175,803 of OX235274.1, read as the reverse complement.
TTAAACTTGTCGTTTTACTTCTTTACATTCTATTCAGTATTACTCTCCTGACAGCTTTAACTACACCTATTATTATTATCATTATCCCTGCACTACTCCTTCCGGAGTCAACCAAAGCTACGGCAGTCGAGTGGCGGGACGAGCTACGCAGACGTTTACCGAAGATCAGGAACCTCTACCTCACAATCAGAGGCGAGCGCAAAGAAATTAAATTGGTTTATACTAGCTTGTTAAAACGATATTTGATATTCTTCCAGACTCCCTAATCCCGCTAACTCATTAATGATTGGAACTGTCTCCAGAAGTGACGTTCTTTCCGTTGAAGGGATGAGAAGTCAAAAAAGGACAAAAATGATCTTTATAATAGTAAGAAAATGGATGTGAAGTCTTTTCACCACTATCGAATATCGCAATTTGATTTCAGCCCAATCTGAAACATTACGCTTTAGTCTACCAAAGCTACGGCAGTCGAGTGGCGGGATTTACTACGCATAAGTTCACCGAAGATCTGGAACCTCTACCTTACAATCAAGAAGTGAGCTCAAAGAAACCACTGGTTTATACTAGCTCGTAATCAGGATATTGGATGTTGGATACGCACATTGGAGGTTGAGAGTTTACCATGGGGTAGGTTTAAAATTTGACCTTGGGACAAATGATTGAAAACAAAGAGTAGGGACTACTCATTTACCTTGCCGCTTATAAACTTATCATGTTATTGTCACCTATTGGGTATAACGTTTTAAGGAATGTCAAGATAAAATCAGTCTACCATTCTTTCGGGGTTTTGATTGGACTGTGCTTTGATATTTACTATGCTACTAGACACAGTGTAGAAAACGCTGTATGCTGTTCATATTCAGGTGAGTTGTTACATAGATTCTGGATTTCAAATTTGCAGTCCTGTTTGCAGCTGTCGGATTATACGTTGACATTCAGCTACTTAGGGGGCATTGGAGAGTTTGGCCTTGCATCCTTCGACGTTATATGTGGTTGGGGATTGCCGGGTCAATTCTTTCAGCTATAATGTTATGTGCAAGTTTATACTACGAAATAAGCTATAGCAGTAAGTTGCCCAGTTGACTAATGCCCCTTAGAAACACCTTCAATCCATTCTGTTGTATGGTCGCTCTTGTCCCTACACTGGGCCGTAATCATGGCATGTGCATCCAAGAAGTATCATGTTTTATTGACAGATGTGTATACGTTATCTAAAAGTCTAAGATGATATCAGGCAGGAATCTTGGTAAACTAATATTATGATTTGTGATAATTTTCAAATAATATATCCAGTTGTACATACGAGTTAATGTGCACCAGGATACTTAACTTTCTAATTACTTTATGAAGTGTTGGATGTATATCTTTGCTACTGTGAACTCAGATTTTGCTTTTTTTATTGCTTTGAATGGACCCGAAAAATAAATTTGAAAATAGCACAACTTAATTTTTTTGTCTTTTGTCTGTTATTTAAAAATAAACGACTTCAGGTAATGATTACTGTGAAGTTTAGGGTTGTTAATGTCTCATCATAGTATATTAGTGTGAGTGGTGACACAGACATAAGAATTACTCTAGGTTAAAACTTCGTTGGCCAAAAATCTTAGACTGACAGTCATAGAACTCATAATTTGGTGTCTCTGTGTGCCTTGGCTGCTTTCACACTTTTCCAAACCTATCCGGCTTCAGCAGCTCTAGTTGTTTTTGGGTATCGTGACATAGAATGTATAACACGGTTCCTAGCCTCATTACTTAGTGAATTTCTGCCAGGTTGTTTAGTGTAACATTTTCCTTACCTAATAGTATGTCTATTCTCAAGGTGGCTTATCCTGCACTTCAATCTAACGTGAAAGGTGAAGCGCAAAAATTTGTCGAGAGTCTGTGATCTCTTCATTTCCACTTTCTCCAGTCCCGAGATGTGTAAATATTTGAAGCACTACTTACGGGAGTATTGAGAAGGCTCAAGAATAAACAGTTAACCATTGAGAACATTTTTAGACGCATTCGCGCATCTGTCTGGATGATCCTGGTACTGTTTGTGTTACCGAAAACTAGTGGAGATAGACTATCACTGGTTCTAATTTGGGATATGCCTCCATCGTATCACTCATCCCCTGGTAGAACTTGTCAGGAAGCAAATTTCAAGGCGTTTCCATTGTAACACTGCTCTAAAGAAGTAAGAGTAGGTGATAAACATATCACCTGATTTGGAATCACTCCTTGCAAACGTCTTGATTGCACAAACGATTTACCTTGTTTGCAGATATATGCAGTATAACAACTTGGATGTTAAAACACCGACCTCGCGGTTAGAATAACTCCTCCCGTGTACTTTTGGTGTCTTTCCCACAGCTACTGGCGGCAAAGCTACTTAGGTATGGGATCACCACTAGGCCTATTACCTGCAGATTATTTTGTGGGGAGTTTGGCAAACGGTCCATTCAAATCAACGACTGATTGTTTTCTGCTGCACAAAAAGTGTTTTGATAATTATTTTATCATATATGATAATCTCATCTAAATGATTATCCTCAGGCTATTAACACTTGGCACTCAGTCAACAAATTTACTGTTGAGGTAGGAATGTGTTAGACAATTTCTCAGTGTCTGGCTGACAAATAAACCTGGCAGAACATTGGGGTGATCAATGTATACAGAGTCCATGTAGAGTGATTAGCTGGCAAACTTTTGTAGTGTTTCTGCCTGTAATTCGGAAAAGTAATCCCTTTCAAAGAATTTGTAGCTCAGAGTTGTTAGGTGCGGTGACATTTCTTCTGAGGAAGAAGCTATTTTTAAATGAATATCCTGACGGCTCATACAGAAAGAAATAGAAATGAACAAGAAGAATTCCAATTTCATGCCAAAGAAGATTATATGTATGTAAGCTTGAAAAGCGACGCTCTAGAAGATGAGAATATGAAACCCACTGGGGTGACTATTCTTAGCCTCAACACTAAGACTGCATTTCTTCTGCTACTTGTTTTTTTCTAATAACTCAAAAGATAACCATAGCATTTAGCAATTTCTATGTGTATCTGCCAATTCCTGTGGAGTGAGACATGTAGGTTTTTCAATGAGAGTTTTATCAGAGTCAGTGGACGTTATCGCGCATTGCTATAAAGAGGTCGGTGTGTGTGTGTGAAAACGCAGTGTTATAATTGGGCACACTATCATCCATTCTTGAAGGAAAACTCATTCACAATTATTTACGTTAGTCAGAAGAAACCTCCCAAAAGCAGTGTTCTCTCATTCTTTGCGTCTCTATGGAGAACACTGATTTATGGATACAAGCCGAATAAAGAGGAGTAACCAAGTCGAATGATCTTAAACAACCAATCAGATTAGTAGTATAACAAGTTAGAAAAATATATGTTAGATGACTAGATGAAAAGAAATTGATATAAACAGGTTGAGAATCCCTAAGATGCCGTAAAATGTCAGTTTTGGCGAACAGTCACTAAATCTAATACTACTTCCTGAATCCTTAGTCCAAGTGATACGAGATCAAGATGGGGTCAAAAGTGTAGATATCAATTGTTACGGATATATTTGTGCTTTTACGTGTGTTTTTGTTTTATGATTACTAGCAGCTCTATCCATTACATAATACATTTCGGTACCTGCCTCTTTGTACTTTCCAGTAACACCTAGTCTTTTAAATTTTTTCGTATCATACACTCACCTATGGTCTAAGCTCACTAATCTTCACGCCTTTTGTTACATCATGATCAATCTCGACTATTTTGAAACTTTTTGATTATGTAAACGATATTCTAAGTTGGTTTTTTGTAGCCACCCTTGACAGACTGAATATAATTACACACAAAAATATAATTATGTATGATTGCGATTGTGCAGCTAAGCAAATGAATTCGTCTAAAAGAATCTGCTGGCTGAACTATTCGTTCCTATTTTGCATGTCTAGATAGGTATCTTTTGCGTTTTGAATGTATTTTCGTGAATTTTGTCATTCTACTAGCTGTACGATTTCTGTATAAGTTACGCGAACTGCTGCTGTTGTCAATGGCGCAGATGTATTCAGTCTCTTTAGCCTTCATATTCCTTTCTACCACTACTCATTCTGTTTCACTCTTATACTTATCTAAATTCTATTGATTCTCTTCCCTCATTTTCCTGTCTACTTTTGTGTGCTATTTGGAACGTGGCAACTCGAACTGCTGCACTTCGGTGCCAAGTTCTATGTTGAATCCAGCAGCAGCAGTATAAGTTACTGTAGGGGTGTGTTAGCGGAACAGTGTAACAAACGATGTATCAGACTGATAGATCTTAAATGTCGACTTAAAAGATTAGGTGTAAGTGGTTCCGTAAAGATAGTTGTTACAGAGGGAAATACCATAACAGTTGTTTTATTGCGAATCTCTAATCTAATTCTTCTTGTTCTGATGTCATTCTTTAATTCAAATAACCATAAAGTATGACATTTAAGATTGTCCTTTGATTCATCTCAGTGTATATGTTAGGAATTTGTTTTGTTTTTTCGTCATGTAAATATTGTCAAAGTGTGTTGCAATTCGTGATTTATTCTTGAAAAATTAGTTATCATGTAATCTTACTAAATTGATTTGGTGACTAATACTTTTTCAGGATTACTAAAATCAGAATGTAGCTGATGGAATGTATTACCGTATATTTTATGGAAGGTAAATTGAAGATATTGTCTTAAGCATTTAAGTCCCCACAGTGAGTAACTTAATTGATTTTTGTTAACAGAAGTGGAAATTGTATACAGTAACTTCAGAAAAAGTAGTTGGAAACCACTGACGCCTAGTTTTAGTGCAGGGGTAATCACATAAAAATAATCTAAATACCTAGTAGTTGTTCAATTCGTTTACTGTCGAGCCTTTCATCAATGTACATGGATCCGAATCAGTTCACAGCCTCAGAACTCTGGCTAGCTACTTGGGTGAGCTGGTAATACCCGATTTAAATACTTTTGAAAACTATCTGATAAGGCTGCTGTGGCACGATTAAACAATACAGTGTAGGCAGCTGCAGAAATAAGTAGGATACTAATAGTACTAACTATATACTAGATGATCGGCAGAATTTAATCAGCAAGTTTAACAATGGAAAAATTAAAAACAATCTATTTCTGAAAGATCAAATTATTAAGTAAGTATAAAAATCTTTTATCAAGAAGAAAGAAAACAAAAATAAATTGAAATATTACTGTCATCATAAATATTGGATAAGTTAGCTTTAAAATAATAATAATAATAGTGGTTTGAAACAATTAGGCTCTCTGTTATTGAATTTCGATAAATTGATTCATCGAAATAACAAGTTATCCAATCAGATCACTAGGCATTTACACAGTCTCTGTAGACTCTTTGCAGGAAAACTCAAAGGATAAACAATTATATAGCGAAGTCCATTGCTCATAATTTGAAAATGAAGACATAAAGAGTACTTTTAAAATTATATATATATATATATATATATCATCAGAAATATATGGAAGAATGAAAAGAAATTATTTTCAAATCTAAATATCAGTGAATTTCATACTACTATTTGTAATGTTTGAGTATGGATGTATACCGGAAAGTTCCAATGTCTGCTGAATGCTCCAAATAGCTAGCGGGCGCATATATCCTGGACAACGAAAACGTCCATCAGTCATGTAAGCTTCAGGTGTTTGAAAATGCAATCCATAAAGATTATAAATTGTATTATAACATTTCTCAGCGATAGCAAATCCTTCATCAACCATCCCCTGAAAACAAATAACAGGATATAGATTATTCACTGCTATTAAATGGGCTTAAGTAAATCAAGTATAGAAAAAATTTTATCCTCTTTTATAGCTGCAAGTAAAACCAATGTTTGCCATAATTTTTGAAATGAAAAGACAGTAAATATATATATTAAAATATGGATATTTTTGTTTAAGGATCACCCTAAAAGCGTTGTATTTATAGCATTTTAGTCCTCAAATTTAGTACAATTTGAAAGTTCTCTAGAAATGGGTCTTTCCTTCAAGTAGTAATGCAAATCTACCAGTTTGGATAGTCTTTGTAAAATTGAAATTTGAATTCAAAGCATACTGAAGATGATGGTGTTAGGATTTAGTGAAAGCACCTCAATGAGAATATATCTATATTTCAAATCATGTATATCCGAGAATTTTACCAAGCTTGAACGATAGTTAGTACAAAAAAGAGCTGATTCACTAACAGAACAACGTAAGACTTTGCACACAAGTGAATCGACTCAAGCTATTACACCAAAGAAAAATAGCGAATAAGAGGAGAAACCAGATGAATAACAGTGTATGAGAAAGAACAAATAAATAAAGACAATTGAAAGTATCCTAAATTTGTACTGTCTCTTAAAACGATGCTTTAAATTTCACGAATGCGAAACGTATGTCAAGCATATTCAGACTTTTGCTAAGGGCATACACTACTAAGAAATGTGTCAACCGCATCTTCACTCAAAATGACTGACCATATATCTTTTCCGCACTCTTAATCAACTGTCTACTTTTCTGGTGGTAATCAGGAAAGACAATAACATTGTGAACATGATTACAATGGTGTAGGCAAATAAAAGAATTTTTTCGATCAACTGTAGAACATTCATTATGTAGCACGACACAGTTCGCAAACAATCCAAAGAGAGGTCTACATAGGGAATAACTGAATGCATTAGTTCAAGTAGATTGTTGGTAGACTTCTGCAAAAAACTTCTCGCTTTGTACGTACTGGCACGGTGAATGAAACTGCTGTACAACATAATGACAAAATCTGCAGTGAAAAGTGTGTACTCGCCAAATACACAAATCCTGTGCAGATGCTTTAAAGTATAATAACAAGAGAAAGCATACACGAATGTCTCCATAGATTCACCCATTATTTTAGTAATTATTAATTAGAGTATTAATAAAATTAAAATACATGCTTTACTGGCGGCGACAATGCGATTTTCTATAGACTAACTAGGTGACAAGATTGAACGCTATTATCTGAGGTGGTTAGCTAAGGCATTATACGATTCTATATTTAATTGAGATTGATCACAAAACGACTGAGGGGGGGGATAAAGGAAAAACTTAGCAGTGATCTTATGTGGAGTTCAGGATTCAACAAGCATCTGGATAGAATGCCCTGAAGTATGTCATTACCATCAGATAATTTCAATCTTTGTCTACACATAAATCACAATGTTACGTACACTGTGTTTCAGTCTCATGAATCAATGCATTAAACTCACCAAAAGCCTATCGCTATTAAGACTTCATGACTGATAAAACAATTTTCATTCCTTTGCTTTGCTCCTGTCTTGATTTGAGCACGTCAGTCGCAGAAAATCGGGATACTAAGCATTAGTATTAGATATTATTATTACTATTATTATACTTTTTACAAATATCTTTCATAAAATAACGATTAGGAAGGAAGTTACTTAATCACCCGAATCTACTTTCAAGTTATTGTTAACACAGTTTATGTGATAACGCCATTACAGATAAGACTTTTGAACTATTTGACTTACTGGAATTTAATCGATGATAAAAAATCGTTTAGACATATCAATCAATATTCATAAAGACATAACATGCATGAAATTCAAATGCTTGTATCCGCTTCACTTACCTCCGCTATCATGAGAGAGGCAAGTGAATAATTAACACCAACCCAAAATTCTTCAGCTTGAACGTTGCTAACATCAAGTTTTGAGCCTGGAAAACAACCGTTTATAGCTCCTAAATCGCCATTTTTTACACCATGCCAATTACAAGTAGATATTGTTTCTAGACATTTTATTACATGATTTCTAGGTAAAATCTGAAATGAATAATAAAAAAATTAAACATAGTATACTTTACAAAGTGAAATTCGTCTTTTTACGCTAAGTCACTGTTGAACATTAAACAAATTCAACTACACGAAGGTACAAAATACTGGGATAGTAAACACTCGGTATTATCTTATTTCAAACACTCTGTTGAATCAGACTGAAGAAGACAACCATGATAGCAAGTAGAAAGAATTGAAAACAGCACCATCTATTGGACACTGGTCCTACTGTGGACAATCTGAAAGCGTTCAAAGTAATCAACAGGCAAAAGAAACCTAACTTGTTACGTTTCGCTGAGGCAATCGTTATCAAACGATTAAAACTAAATCTATATGAGCAGAAAGAGACAGTTTTAAATCTTGTTTGCACTACCTTGCGGATTTATTTAACATAACAAAGTGTAGAATTCTGTTACTTCATGTTATTCTCCTATATCATCTGTCCTGTTTAGAAAATTCTATTGTTTCATCTAAGCATTAATCACTCAAACCCTCTATTTTGCTATTTTTCAAAAACATATTTTCTGTGATTACGTAACCCATTGTATTGTTCTACTCTTTCTGCTTAAACTTGGTCCATAACCAAAAATGTCTCCGGACTCTGTCTTTATGTTCCCAAGCCTATTCATCTAATTATCCTGTGAACAGTCAATCCTCCAAACTTTTAATTATTAGGCACTTAACATCATTCAGGACTTATACTACTCTTAGTTTCAATCAATTACACCTTGTTATCGCGAAAAATATTCAAATCTTTAATGTATTTTATATTTTTGTATTGTTCAGGTTGTAGTCAATTGAGAAGAATCCTCGAAATAATTTTTTTTAAAAAGAACTCATATTGTGGTGAGAGCTGGCTGCTAGCCAAAGTTGGTAGACAGTAATTGACGTCAATGTTTATGTCCCCAATATTGGTGGTGAGAAAATGAGAACAAAGGCTTTGCGTAGGCGGATACAGTTAGCACATGGATGATCTGACACAGCCACAAAGAGATGCAAGGTTAACTTTCTGTGGGAAACAACCAATCAAAAGACTGTATTTTCTACTAACAATAATCTACAATAATGTACTTTAAAATCTATAAATATGTGTTGATTTTCCTTAATAAACGATCTGTTGCCTGGCTCTTGTCTTCTGTTGTTACAATATTATCTTGATACATTTATTGTTTTTGATATGTTCAAATGTTCTAACATAAAACTCTTCAAAGTATATAGTTTAGATTATTGCTAGTACCAGTTTATCAATATTAAATTTTCACATTATTCGGTGATGAATTTATCTCAAAAACTTACTAAATTTGGTGGTACTCCAGTTACCCGCGCAAACCAATAACCACTCAATTGACCGGCCATAACAACTTCTTTACTAGATTCATTATTTGTTTGATACGCATAACACAAACCTTAAAAGTCGAAACATACGAACAAAACCTAATGAAGGTTGAACTTTATAAACTCAATAAAAAAACATATTAATCAGAGTAGTAACTTAGGCATTCAATGGTTAATTCAGTATTTTCTATTTGACGTTAATAATTAGTCTTCAGAGTGAATCAAATCTGTAACTATGCTACAAAGAACGAATTCCTTTGAAACACTGGTTTTCCGTAAAGTTAAGTTTACCTAAATTTAGATGGATTTGGAAGCGTTAACAAAGAAAAAATATGTGACTGTTTGTTGTATCAGCCAATCATCCGCTGTAGATACAACAAGTAGATGTGTTACCTGATTGACTAATATGGCGAAAATCCTCGCCGTTGCAAATGCTTATATAACGCAACAACTGAAAAACTGTGATTTATATCGATCCAAACAAGAAGAGTATAAAGACAGTTAATACCTTCTTTCTAAATTTGACATCCCGAGGAAACCAACCAGGCAGTCTACACCTCCCTAAATGGATCAAACGTAATCTCATGTCGACTAACATTACCCGTCGAGAAAGATGATGGCTCTACATGCGCAACGTGTCCTAGTCATCTGAATCTATGAAGCTCCATAACCTTATCAGTTAACTTACCCTCCTTACCTAACTAGCACTTTGTGTCTAACCTCCATATTACTTACCATATTATACCACCTAACATGAGAGACAGAAGGCAGACACCTATGATCAAAGACAGCTAGCCATTTCATAACTTCCACTTTTGATGGCCGCGTCTTATACCTATATAGGATAAAAGGATATCACATTTGTGCCAGAGGTGATGTAAATCAGTGAACGCAACACGAGCTGAGATTTCATCAGCAATCAATGCATTGGGGCTGATTTAAATTCTAAATAATCAAGTAGTCAACACGCTTTACCACCTCATACCCGATTTTTAAGCTAGTAGTCGGTGCAGTCCAGTCCTGCAGCATCATCTCATATTTGACAGAGGTGAATCTCACGTCAAACATACTAAGATTTCAGTTAAAGATGCTTAGACGACTCTACAATTTATCAGCGTCTCCACCTAGAGGGTTAATATCATCTGCATATAGTCTAGTTAGACAAGAATACACATTAAATTCAGTACACACAGATAAATTTGTCTTTCATGATATTATTGTTTATGCGTAAACTAAGAAAACAGATCAGATTAATTAAGAAGAAGCTGGTAGGAATTTTCCATGGATAAAATGCCAATCGATTGTGACATTTATTTCGGATGTGGATGTGTTCTCGGAGCTTGGTGGTTCATTTGCGAAGCTTTCATTATTTTTCTACATAACATCTTCAACGGAAACTGCAATATGAAGTGAACTTATTTGAATTCGCCATGACTGATTTAACTGTATCTCATGACAACCTTTGTCCAGATTGACTGTTAATTTGCATCAGTATTGATCATTTTTATTGACTTAGAATTTGACTTCTTTTGTTATGTGGCTTAGTCTTTATTAGTTGATAAATTTGATCTATAGTAATAACGAGTATGTTGATAGCCAGTTCATCTGAGTACCAAGGCTTCTAGGAATTAACTGTTTAAAAATTTCTACATTTATTAGCCAATTTGGTGTCCATAATTGTCTACATGCATCGATATGAAGGGATACATATCGTGTCTCTGAGTGTCTTGCATTCAGAGTCAAAGGAGACTGTCGCTCTGACCAATATACTGCTTATCACAACAGTTGATGCGATTTACTTCGTAGATCCTGTCTTCTTTTAATCTTGGGTCGTCTTTTGATCTGCATAATATTGAATGAAGTGATGATTGTGTTAGATATCTATTCCGAATAGTTTTAGTACTTAGGCTATTATTTCAGAAATTTTCTCCATTCTAAGTAGGATAAATTTTCTTTTGGTTTCTCAGGATGGTTTCTTACTGTTAGTTTGATTTTAGTTTAAACATTTTGTGATGAAATAATAAAGGTGTCCATTTTTTGAGGAAAGTTAATAAATGTTTCTCCTAAGGAGAAGAGAAAAGGACTATTTTTTTTTAACTGTCTTCGAGAAAAATGGATACTCCTAGAGCAGACACGATATTATTGTCGAGAGTTGATTCGTAAGGATTTGATTTGTTTATACGAGTTTGACCACGGATTGATATTAGTTAGAGAACCATTGAAAAATAGGGAGTAATGGACAGCTGTTTCATCCTAGTTTGGGAATCATCGGCAGTACGCACCCACTGGGGTTCGAACCCAGAACCTTCCGATTGCAAGGCTACCGAGCTGCTCGTAGACCATTCAACCACTGAGATCCAATTCAATGGCCAGCCCATGAATTCTAACTTCTACCAATTCGTGATTTTAGCGTGACTGGCACCAACCAATGTCATCAGCGGGAAATCCATCCTGACACTTGACTGGATGGACCTCACTGGTCACGACTTCTCACTAGATCAGATTTATCAACACTAATGAAGAATATTTTCAAGTGAAGAATGAGCCACAAGGGAATTCCAATAACCATATGATAGAAAAGAGAGGTGAAATATCTTTTGGTTTTTTTTCTTATTTACTTGTTTGTTTATTTTATCCACTAATCTCTTTTGAATTTATCAACGCTGGCTGATATTTTATTTTCCGCTGTTATGAAGAAAATAAAAGACAGATTCAGCGAAGAAAATTTTCTTTATCGACGAAATGATCTTCAGAGGCTGCACAGTCGTATTTATACTTACAAAAATATATAGTGGTCTATTATTATTATTATCAGCTCTGAATTATTCGAGCAAATACGACCCTCTGGTTCCGTGATTCCCCGGTTATATGGTCTGTCGAAAGTGCACAAAGAGAACATGCAACTACGTCCAATCTTTGATATGACAAATTCCCCATATCATGCTACCGCCAAATGGCTCGCAGAAATCGTCCTACCTATCAGAAATAACCTCTGCAAGCATAGTGTTTCTGATTCGTTTGAATTCGTCGATTCAATAAGTGATGCTAATGTATCCGGGAAGAAAATGATATCCATGAATTTTACTTAGCTTTTCACCAAAGTTCCCCTCACTGAAACTATATGCCTTATATGCAAAGTCATTGAGGATAATAATGTAATCGTATGTGTTCCGATCCACTACTTAAAGGAACTACTATTGAGGTGCACTCTAAATGTCCAGTTCAAGTTCAACAACACGATGTATAGACAAAGAGATGAAGTGGCAATGGGGTCACCATTGGGTCCTTTACTTGCAGACTGCTTCTTGGCTAGTTTGGAGAATAGTATTTTACGGCCTACTATCGACAGTTTCCATCTGTACCAAAGATACATGGATGATACTTTCATCATATGTGACGACAATACCGACATCGAATTGATAACTAAAGAGTTCAACAGCTGTCATCATGCCATCAAGTTGACGACGGAATCAGAGAATAACTCGGAATTCCATTTTTTGGATGTTTTTCTAAAGAGGAGATCTGATGATTTTCTTCAAAGATCGATCTGCAGGAAACCAACATGGAATGGTCAATACACAGATTTCCATAGCTAGGTCCCTTTGAAAAGAAACAGAAATCTGATCCATTCCTTAACCTCAAGAATAAGGAGGATATGTTCAAGTGATACAGTCGATGGGGAACTGGGGCGACTCAGACAAGTCCTCATAGAGAATGGATATCCTCCAAGATTTATCGAGAAAAACATGAAGTTAAGGGAAAAGCCTGAAAGAATCCAGACGGTGCCAAAGAAACTGCTATTTATGAGTGTTGAATTTAAAGGTGATACCGCAGCTGAGATCCTAAAGAATCGCTTATGCAGATCACTGAGGAAAGCCTTCTTTATGGCTGAGCTACGTATCAATTTCTACAGCCGACAAATGATCAACGGATGTGTGAAGGATAAACTGCCGCTTTGGGCCACCTCAATGTGTGTTTATAAATTCACCTGCTCGTGTGGAGCTAGTTATATTGGCCGCACAAAGCGCACGCTTTCCAAACGCATCTCTGAACATTATCCGGCATGGTTAGCAAAGGGACAGTGTAAGACAATTACTAGCTCAATTCTCGAGCATTTGGTGAACTCAGGGCACGTAGCTCCACCGGAGTCGTCTTTCAAGATCATCTACAAAGTGAAGCCAAATGGTACGAAGGGCGTCAGGTTTCGGCTTTTGTGTATGGCGGAGGCGCTGGCAATTCATCAATACAACCCTGAACTCTGTATACAGAAAAAGTTTGTCCAGTCTCTTATTCTACCTTGGTCTTAACCTTCTCACTAATCGTTCCCTGTAAAAACATTTTGATTTTTTTCTTTTCTTTTTTGTAATTTTTAATCTTACTTTTAGTTTGCTTTTGCTTTAATAATTAATTCACTATTATCACTCTCATATGCTCCTTTTGTATATTTTCACACCCTCTTCACACTTGTTAAATTGACACTCAAATACCTTTATTCTGACTCAATAGCAATTTTAACCTTATCAAATTTCTATCTTTGTGCCGTTGAGTACCACGTAATTTACAACTTTTAATTTTCACTTCTAAAGCCACTTCTGAGTAATTATATCAATTATGTCACCCCCTATTACTCAATAATAGACCACTATATATTTTTGTAAGTATAAATACGACTGTACAGCCTCTGAAGATGATTTCGTCGATAAAGAAAATTTTCTTCGCTGAATCTGTCTTTTATTTTCTTCATGACTCAATGGGTATTTTCGGTGATTTTCCGCTGTTAGTTGTTCTTTGAAATCTTTTGGTGTTATCCAAGCCATTAATTATTCTGTACACTTAAAAGGTTTGTTATTCACATAACTAATCGTCTGATTCTTTTCCAAGAGGTAATGAAAACAGTGATATAACGCTGGAGGCTGTCCTAATAATGATAGCAACACTTGTAAAATAATTCTGCCTTAATATTCATACTTAAATTTTCAAGTATTGGTTTTGTAGGGATTCATTTCATGAAATCCTCCATCCAATCAAACAAAATTCCTACAAAACCAATACTTGAAAATTAATCTGATGCTCACTAGAGATACTTGCCCTATTCAGGCAGTGACCTGGGATTCTAGTGGGAAGCCGTGATCAGTAGGGTACAGCAGGTTGAAAATGAGGCAGTAACTCATCGAAGAAGACATTGCGAAATGGTCGCGCTATGTCGCAAATTGGCAGAAGTTAGAATTCATGGGCTGGTCATTGGATCGGGTCCCAGTGGCTGAATGGTCTACGAGCTCGCCTTCTAACCAGAAGGTCCTGGATTCGAACCCTGGCGGCGGGTGCATACTTATGAAGAGTCCAAAGCTAGAACGAAACAGCTGTCCAGTACTCCCAGGTTTTCCAGTGGTTCTCTAAGTGATGTCAGCTCATGATGAAATCCTCCATCTAATCATACTTAAGTTGTGAGCTACAAGTATTCAAATATTATTTCAAGAGAAGTATCTCTCAAAGCATAAGTTGTCTGCTTAAATCACTGGGCTACCGGAGTTGGTTTTCACAAAAATGCTTAATTTCATCTGGATTTATCGTTGTTTTAATGTTCCAGTTATATCAAATGACCTACATATGAACTTGCACGCTAATTTAACTTGCATCCAAGTAAACGCTGTGCAATTCTTCAACGAAATGAAGACATACCTCAGATTATTACTTTACATGTAAATCCTGTATGAGGAAAAAAGTATTTTGGAACTAAGTACGCTGAAAATTTTTGTACCATATGTTCGCATATTGTATGAAATAAAGCTTTATTATTATTATTCTTAAACATCTATCAACTATCTTGAAAGTCGACTTTTTTTTCTTTGCCTAAACAATGACACGAAAGCTTACTTTTTACTGTGTTATGTATACTTTTTGTTATTGACCTACTAGTTTCACATACATGACTATATCTTGAAAATTTTACGTATTATTTACAATGAGTAACCACTAATCTAGTATGTGTTGGCAGCTTTGTGTAGCAACACTTTGATTGTACACACATACATACACATGGATAATAATAAATCGAATAAAGTAACGACACAGGACTGAATCACAGTGAAACCAAACTACTCTACTACAGTTAGTAAATACAGTAAGTAAGCACATATAATTATAAAGACTTTTACACTACACAAAGCCAAATTAAATTATTTTTAAAAGAATTACTGTCTATGTACATTACCGATCGATAATACACCTAGGGGTGCATTTGTCATTCAAAGCAACCGACTTTTCTATAAATTAAATAATGTAACACTTACAATAAACTGCGAAATTTTAGGCGCTCGATTTCCAAACAAAATGGCTCATGGGGTTAGAACCCCGCTACATCTACCGAGTCTTCAGCAACTAGGTAACATTTTATTAGCCTTCACACGATAGATGTAGCTCATAGCCAAATGCATGGAGATGCAAATAGTTGTTGATTGGCGTTAAAACATTTAGAAAAAAATTAAAAAGCATCTTGAAGACAGTGAACTGAATAAAGAAGGTCCAGAAAGGACAGTATTCTGACAATAAAAGATTGCCTATAGGTGAAGATGACAACTATGATTCAAATGACGTGATATGAGCATCAGAAGGACTAAAAAAGCATACAAGTTTCTCCTTTTACATAGAAAACAGGTACCCCCATATAGGTTGGCCACGAAAAGATTTTAACAATTTCAGCTAACTCTTGAGTCATTGGAGCCTAGAATGCTTCATCATTTGTGAGAAGTTAATTATACGTCCCACGTTGGTAAGCTTCAACAACAGCTGTTACCGCAAGCACATGGGTTTTCCACATAGTTGAACTTTCTACTGAATGACCGTAGTCCTCTCAGTTTGTCTTTCGGAGGCAATGTATCCGCAACACTGGAGGCCCACTTCATCTTCCACATTCAACATAAGGAACAAGATTCGAATTTTCAACACAAATGTGAAGTCAGTCAGTCAGTTCTTCTATATGGGTCAGAAATATGGTTAGCGCGTCACAAAACGCATTTCCAACAAGCCACAGACATTTATCAACGACTGCCCAATTCGCTGACTGCATACTGAAGATTAAATTTCCCACCGGCCAGAAACAATTAACAAGAAGAAACTCTGGCGATGAACAAACTAACCATGAGCCGATCGCTCAACAAATATGTAGGAGAAAATAGAGATTGGTTGGATATACATTGAGGAGGCCGTCGAATGACATCGCGCTCAATGCAGGTCAACGTTCGAATGGAATCCAAATGGGAAGCGGTGACGAGTGGGTCGTCAGTGCGAGGGTGACATGAAGACCACTTGGGGAAGAGAAGATGAGAAATTATGAGCAATCGTGTACTCAGATGAAGAGGACAGCATAAAATAGAAAAAAGTGGAGATGTATTGTTGAAGGCCAGTGTTCCACTCAAAACCCAATGGAATAATAATTATGTATTGTTAACTTTTTCGACTAAAATGGAAATCCCAAAATGCTAATTCTAAAATCAGTATACATTTAAAGTATTCATATGAGTTTACTCAACAGCATGATGGCAGTGTGTGTATTGTCTTTCATTGACTGAAGCACAAAATTACTAACTAAACAGTGCAACCAACCAAAAGAATTAGGAATCAATTGCCATTGTTGTATATTTACTTACACTACATAAATAGCGTTAAGTATGACAAAACAAAAACACATTTTCACAGCTTCGTTCCTATCAAGTACAAAAGAAATTTAGTGAAGACCTTCAGCCACAGAGTTAGAGCTATATGCTCAGAAGTAATTGAAGATGAATTAAGCATTGTATATGATACTTTGATGGAAAATGGCTATCCCGACAAATTTATCATGAAACACATGATAAGGAAAGCGGAAAAGGACTACTCACTATCTGTAAACAAGAAGCCACTTTATTTATGACTACAATTCAAGGGCGATATGCCAAGTGAGATAATTACGAGGAAATGAAGAAAATCAGTTCAAAGAACTTTTAATGCTGGCGAACTACACGTATTATTCTCTACACGACCGCTGGTGCTACCTCGACTGAAAGCTGAAGTACCTAGACTAGCCACTTCAAACTGTATCTACCAATTCAACTGCGCTTGTGAGGTGAGCTATATTGGCCGTTGCTCTAGGAACTTCATTTTTCGTGCTCGAGAACATATCCCACTATGGTTAAGTAAAGGTGTAGTTAAAACTATTAACAGCTCGATATTATACCATCTGGTGCAAACATGCCACAAAGCCAGTGTGGAAGAATCCGGGTGCCTAATAAATTGCCAAAATCATCGAAGCATCGCATGCTCCAAACAGCAGAGGCTATTGCAATTCGCCTCAAATAACCAGTGCTCTGTGTTCAAAAGAAACAAGTCCAGCCCCTACTACTGCCCTGGCCTACAGTAGAAACTACAAACTCATGAATTTGTAATATTATCTTTCCCAATTTTTCTGACATTCAGTGTATTGTTATGTTGATGCTGTTCAGCTGTAATCTATCAATATAATTGATTTGATGTTATTTAAACATTAATGTTGATCATAACACTAATTCATTCATTCACTATTATGGATGGATATATTGTGGTGAGAGCTGTCTACTAGCCAAATTGGTAGACAGTAATTTACGTCAATGTTTACGTTCTCAAGATTTGTCGTGAGAAAATATGAACAAAGACTGATTCAAAACCGACCACAGCAGACTTTGCGTAGGCGGATACAGTTAACATATAGATGATCTGACATTCAAGAAACAGTCACAAAGAGATGAAAGATTAACTTTAAGTGAGAAACAACCAATCAGAAGACTGTTTGTTTGCTTAACTAATCTATAATAATGTACATGAAAATATATAAATATGCTTTGATTTCCTTAATAAACGATCTGTTGTCTGGCCCTTGTCTTCTGTTGTTACAATATAACTGTAGAGCCTGATGAAGAAGAGGTTATCGAAAAGAATATTCTTTGTTCAGTATCAATTCTTTTGAAAAAACTAATCTTGGGAATGCATTACATTTATACATGTGTGTCTTATTCTGTTTGGCTGACCAGCATTTTCAAATTTTACGACAACTAAAAGTCATTCTTTCTACTTAATCGAAAGTTCAAAGTTGTTAGGAAGACTAGCAAACAGAAGAATGAAAAACACCTAACTAGGTGACTTTACACTATTTCAAAAATGAAATGAAGTTACCAAAATACATTTTGTTTTGATATAGGTTTCTTTACTGTTAGAATACAGTGACAGAAAACTTGGCTTGTAGTGTATAAAATGGTTACTATTTTTTGTCCAGGTTCAAATTCCATTTCTAGGTGGTAGCATTGTGAATTCTGCACAGCAAATATGACCCATAGTACACAAAAACAGATATTATTATTATTATTTAAATAAATTATAATTAATTAGCTTTGATGAGTGACATCCATTAAAGCATGAGAGAAAAAAAGCATATCCATCTTTATTCACAGAGATAAAACTAACCCACCTGTCCATAATTTTGAATCATATGTAACGCGGGCTTTAATAAACAACTTTTGGATTTCATCTTTTACTTCACTCCATAAACGATGAGTATCATCTGTATTACTAATCATTTGATCATACACAGGTGAATCTGTATTTAATGCACAAGACAACATATCAAAAGTAGCATAAAGACAAGCCAGCCAAAGACCACCGGTATAAGCACTAAAAAGCAAAACGAAAAACACAACTCCATTACAGACATCATAATAATAATAATAATGACACTGCATAAGTGGATCATAACTCTTATCTTGATAAAGAGCTGAAGACTGTTTTTATTAAAACCATCGATATTACCACCTTAGAACCTAGTAACCAATCTCCTTGAAAAAAACACTTAGTTATTTTCTTTTGATCATAGCCTGATTCTACACCGTATTTTTGGTACAAGTATGGAATTTTCAGCATGTGATATCGGTAGCCCAATTTTGCAGGCCAACCATTGATATCAGGTGTGCGTCGGCCGGGGGTCGAACCCCGGACCATGCGCATGGTCGGCGAGAGTCCTAACCGCTGTGCCACCGACGCCTAGTTAGTTTCAGCGACATAACCACTGGAACTTGGAGACTTGTGCGTCACAGTGGTTAGGACTCTCGCCGACCATGCACATGGTCCGGGGTTCGATCCCCGACCGAGGCACACCTGATATCTATGGTCGGCCTGCAAAATTTGGGCGACCGACATCACATGCTGAGAATTCCATACCTGTACCAAAAAATACGGTGTGGAATCAAGCTGTAATCAAAAAAAAATTTAAGAAAATAACTTTAGTAAACTGTTCAGATGATACTAAATTCAAGTCTCCTTTGAATTCCTTTTACTCTTCGTAAAAAAACTTAAAAACCAGGAAAATTAATTACTAGTTTACAACTATTGCAGTGAGTAAGGTAACAATCAAATAGTATTTCAACCCTGATTCAATTTGTGTAGAAATTGATATACGGCAAAACTAGATAAAGTCATGTAGAACAGGAAGAGTATACTTTAGACGAACAAACCTCACGTTCAAAATGCTTTTACTGCGTATACCCAATCAAATTCTACAAACGCTGTTTACTACTTATAAAACCGATTAAGTAGGCTATATAATAATCAACTCTTAGTATATTAGGTTGCTTAGCATACAAGGTAAGCTTAATATTGAAGTATACATATCCGTACTAAACTAATTCAAACTCAAGTGTAGCAGTAATACAATACAGTTTTAAAAAAATGCATGAATATAATGAGTTAGAAATAACATGTTACGTCGTTTCCAAAAAAGCGAATGCGTTGTATGCAGATAAAAATTGTTACCATCCAAACACGGTTTAGATCAATAAGTGATGACTACTTAGATTGCGAGAACATCTTTATTTAAATCCGTCCAATTTTTTAGCCTAAATCTAACGCATATAAACTCATTATGCAAAATAAATTAAAGCTCAGTGTATTGCTGAGATCACCTCTAACTTTATGCCAATAATAATAATAATTTGCTTTATTCCAAAACAGTACTTGTGATACAGAATGGAATTCTCAGCATTTTTACTACAGTATTGCATCCAGTTTGTACATTATCAATAAATAGAATTCTACATAGATTAAGGAAATCTCAGTTCATTATGACAACAACATATTGGCATGTCGGTAGCAAAGCCAAAATTGAAGAGTGTTTGAAGGTGGTAGAAAAGTAGATACTAGCATATTTACTGGCGTAAGCGGTAACAAAAAGTCGAGATATACAGAGTCTGTTGTCTGTCTGTCTGTTTCACATGACTGCATAAGTTCAAGTCGCCACAATCCATGTAGCACGCAAAGCAAGAGAAGGAAGTAGAAGAAATGCAAAATATAGACAGACAAGGGTGAAAGAACGAAGAAGAATGTTTTAATAGAGTTCGTAAGGAAGAAAAAAACAAAGCAGCACATAACAGAAAAAAAAGAAACAAAACGTTGTACCTATAAATGATATGAGTTGGAAAGACGAGATCCAGTTGTTCTACTGACTGTTTAATAAGTTATAGGTATCACGCCTAATGCTTTCTTTATCGCACAGAACACGAGCTAAGTAGGGTATGGTTGAGTTTTTGTACTTGCTAGTGCGAGAATATAGTTTTCTATATAGGCTTCTGGTTCTGCCTGATGAGATACAAGGGGAGAGTTGTGAATGAAGAGGGTGGTGTGAGTTAGATAAAATGGATTTAGCCCATCTATTATTTGAGAGGATGGAAGGTTGGAATGCGTGAGACGTGTCCAGACCACCTCACACAATATGAATTTGTAGTTTCTTCAAATAACATAGATCTCCACATCATTTAGTGGTCCTGTAAATTTCGGTAGAATACGTCAATTGACTGTGCTTCCTTCTTTAACTATAGTTGTCGTGTGTCAAAGTCATAGAGTAGGAATTAATGCATTGATAGATATACACTTGTGGAGTCTGGAACAATATGATTATACAGTATATTGTTAAATGTTATTAATGGAAACATTGTACATAACTTCTGTTTAAAACGATTCATGGTAAAATATACATAAATTCTGAGTGTTATCTAAAATACAGTGTGCTACTTTTCACTTCGTCTTCCCACTAGTACATACTGTCTACTTGTTTCACTACTAACCGTGTTGTATCCTCATCCGAAGACTATTCTACAACCGCTGCACAGCTTCTACTAGTAGACACAATCCCAGCAGTGAACGCTTCTGTCGATTATATTAATAATTTGTAGCAACGGGCTTTAAATGTATCACCAAGTAACCATTAATTCATATAACTGGTTACCTGTACTATTTATAATATACTGTTAGAATGTTTTTTCATTAGCTTGGATTTTTACTCTGATATTTTGTACCGACCAAATTAAACTTTAAGCACCACAAACTTCCAATGGAGTGCGACCACACTAATGACCTTGAAACGCTCACTCAGCAAGTCAGTGAAACCTGTCAAATAATGTTGTCATCATCAATGAAATATGTTCATCGAAGTGTTATGCTATTTAATGGGACATCTGGAAAGTTTCAGCTTAGGTTTGAGAAAGATTAAGTTACAGTTTAAGCCAAGGACAAGTTAGGGTTAGGTTAATCTAATAAAGGCGACATTAGGGTTGGTTCGAGTTAGATTACAGTTAGTTCAGGGATATTTTCACGTTAGGGTTAGAAGACTTAAATAATTACATCCCGACCGAAAGCTGCTACCTTGACGTGGTGGTCGGGCTTGCATATCGCAATGACCCAACGAGCTACACTGGCTGGAACTTATGTTCCTGCAGGTCCTACCATGCCAGAAAGGTTGTTTGGATAGCGGTTAGACTAAAAGCAGTTGCCCAATCCAATCCTATGACTTCAAACAAATCACAAAATATCATGCCGGATCGGTCGGGGCCCAGATTAACAACGACCGCGCTTCCTGCTGCCGTGTCACAGGGCAGAAGTGATAAATACGCTACTGAGACACACCAAATAAAAAATAACAAACAAAAACAGACCGTGCGTGACCGGCCTCAAGCAGTTGTCCCCTGGGCTCTGCGGTCACGCAACCAACTTCCACGGTGTGGGCAGCCGGGAAGTAACAATCGCCCTCACAATCCGAAGTGCACGCGAAAGAAATAATTACATACATAGAATGTGGTAAAATTACTCTGCTGATATAAGAATAGAACTTGTGCACTGTAGTAGAGTATAATTCCATTGTGGGTAAAATTTATTTTGACAAAGTCTCACGGTGTTATACAGTAGTAATATTTACTGATGATGTTTCGAAAACAATTTATCACTCAATAAATATTACTTTATTACGCTAAGAAACTTCATCAAAATAAATTTTACCTACAATGGAATTATACTCTGTTGATACTCCAACCTCAAACAGAGCTACTTTTATCAAATATTAGAGAAAGGTAACCCCTGTAACACTATAATACAGTTTTTTTCATAAATATATTTATTCCATACACAAAAATGCCTTCTTCACGCGATTGGTGCGTTCGAGGTCATTTGCTGATTGGTGGTTAGTGGTACTTAAAGCTTAACTTTGCCTACAAGTAAAGTTGAAATGTTATTTAGGATAAGTAATCAGTAATGGTACCAAGTGTCTGGTGAATGTGATTAGATAAGCATATCGACACAAAACGGCTTACAATGTGCAAGAACTACATAATGTGTGATAAGCAGCAGAACGTTTGTATAATAAATATATGATCAATACCATTAGTAGAGATCTGTAAGTGAACGATTCTACATTATCTTCTTGTAGATCGATCTTTTCAAGATTTTTATCGAAAACAGTATCGTAGACTCACTGTCTCCTTCAAAGTTGAACCCTATCTCTAGACAGCATCTTCTAAATGTATCTGATTTATGAACGAAATCACATTTATCCTAAAAAGTGTAAAAATAATGTCGTCAGCAGACATTTTATGGAACTGGAAAATTTCGATTGCTGATTTCAGCCGATCACTTTACAGACTTGTCATAAATCAATCTTTTGGCAATGGAACTAATCACCATCCCATTGCTATTCTAACTTCATGCGGGGCTAGATCCAATAAAATAGGTTATTCCAGCCAATGGGTCTTTGTTCATGCGAGTGCAAAAACGTTCTCGCATACCGCGTGCAAGAACTTCCTTACGGTCCACTTCGATTTCGGGGAACCCTGTCTTTCTATGCATCAATAAAATTAACTGAACATATGCCAGCAATCTGAAATTGTCATTTTCAAGTACGGTTTGTCACGCATATTCCAAAGTGTAAAATGAGATGTGTTCACACGACTGGAACTGTCCAGTAGTCGTTACTAGGATTAATTAGATGCCATCTAAGGTTTTGCAAACACAAATCCTATATCGTGCAACCATCATTATCATCGTTTGGATGTAGCATAACTGTGGTGAGTAGATTGTTGTTATTATTGTAGCGGTTATTGCAATAAAGCAGTTACATTCCCGGACTTCACTTTACACTGATGAGCCTAAATAATACAGAATGTTATGGAGGCGTTAATCCCGTCTGCCTGAGAGTTGGGTGGATGGATTGAAGGTGGTTTACATAGGACTAGTATGACTATCCTAGAAGTATTTTTAGTTGCAGCAGTGGAAATAACTAAGTCTACCAACATTTTCATAATTTAAAGCTTTTGTTAGATACCTTACTATTTTGTGTGTGTTGACCTAAAACTTTCACTCTGTCATCCGTTGTTTGCTACAATATCATATTTCTAATGTAAACTTATATTTGTTATTCATATTATTTTATCATAATTCATTTTGACCTGCGATTCTATTTTAATTTAGCGGCCTAATTGGTGAGTTATTTTGGCAACTACTGCTTTTAATATGTGAGGTATTCCCTGCTAAAACAACTATATCTGAATGTTTTGCTTTTTGCAGCAAATATGACAGTTTCAGGTAGAAGTCATCCAAACTGCAGTCTGTTGGGGCGTAAGCGGAGACGGGTAACGCCGTCCTTACTTATTCTAACGGACCCGTTCGAACGGACCGCATACATACAACTATCTACTGGGATCCAGTCAAGAAATAAGTTTTCTGCCACAACACTTAATGCTACCCTACACCTGCGAGTCCTCGAGAACTAGCTAAGGGGTCTCCTGACACTCTTAAAGTGAATTTTGCAGATTCACCTTGTTGGTCGGGTGAGGTTAAGTTAATGACCACACTCGGGTCTTGTATGCATGTCTCCGAAACACAACATACATCCATGGCTCGACATGCCGGAGTTCTCGCTAGTGATGCTTGTTGTCCAATTTGGCAGAGGGTCCTGATATTAAATTCTCCTATATGAAGTTGGCGACGTGGCTTTAAGAGGCTGTCGGAGGTGTTTCTACGGCTCTCATCGTTGTTTGTGGTCACAGAGTGAATTGGAGGTGACTCACTAGCCTGAAGAATAGTACTGACTGTAGGAGGAAAGTAAGGTGATCAAAGTGATGTGGCTAAAGGAGAATGATGCTCAGGAAGGCTTCGGGTGCTTTTGGAAGTGTGTGAGTGGTTGTTACTTCCCGGCTGCCCACACCGTGGAAGTTGATTGATTCTTCGGGCACCTGAATCAGAAAGAGGGTTAGTGTTGCGTGACTACAGAGCCCAGAGGACAACTGCTTGAGGCCGGTCACACACGGTCTGTATGAACTGGTTTTTTGGTTTGTTTCCGTATTAGTAAATTTACCGTCGATTAAGGACCACCGTAGGGTAAGTCGGGATGTACAATTGTTAGGGTTGACCTTTTCTAATCCCCTCTCTCCGGGGTGGAGAGACAACATAGCTGGCATGCTGGTCATCTGAGGGAAACACCTTACTTCTGTTACATCCCCGTTCCCCAGCAGTACGACTTCGCCCACAGACCCCCAGCATAGAGTAAAAAATTCTTACACTATGCCGGTAACTGCTTTTAGTCTAATCGCTATCGTAACAAAATTCCTGGCATGGTAGGACCTGCAGGAACAATAATTCCAGCCAGTGTAGCTTGTTAGATCATTGCGATATGCAAGACCGACCACCACGCCAAGGTAGCAGCTATCGGTCGGACTGGAGCGACTGGTCTCTGTTGATAAACTTTGACTAAATCCACTTTCGGGAAAAAAGTTTTACCATGCAGTGTCAGAAAGAAATCATGCAAGTGGGGAATGGGATAACGAACTGGGACAGTAGTATTATTCAAGAGTCGGCAATCCCCATGTAGTCACCAATCATGCTCGGTCTTTGGTACCATAAGCAAGGGTGAGTGACGACCAAAGACTATTGGAATGTTGCATGATGCCCAGTTGCAACATGTGTTTAAATTTTACTGAGCTGCTGCTAACTTATCAGGTGGTAGTCGACGTAGACGTGTTCGGACGGGTTGACCAGATGTGATGATTTTATGTGTGACAGAATGATGAATGTCTTCGGTATTGTAAGATGGTTTCTGAACTTAACAGAAACGTCGCAGTAATTCTGAAAATGTGCAATTATCAGGCTTTTCGATGCAAATGTTATAAACGGAATAATCTCAGACGATTCAATGGATTTGAAGATGAGTCCAGTTCTCAATCAGATTTTTCTTGTTGACATCAACTAACAGATTGAAATAACTTAAAAACTCGGCACCGAGTATAACATGATGAACATCAGTAACTGTGAAAACCGATGTAAAACGATGGTGTGAACCAAGGTCCAAGATAAACGGTCGTAAGTTTGCAAACTGGTTTGGTTAGCTTCTCGAAGTGAAAGTTTCCGTGGTCTGCTAGAAGGTCGTCTGGATAGTGAAGGAGGTATTAAACTAACTTCGACTCTTGTGTCTACCAGGAAAAGTGTGGCTGTAGTTTTATCCCTCACGTTGGAAAGGCGACTTGAGTGATTGCCAGTAACAGTCTTCACCATCATCGTCTACCCGGGGAGTTTTCCTGAGTTGAGTCATTACTACTGCAATTGCACGGTTTTACACACCGAATAGCTCAATGTCCAAGCTTTCTATGATACCAGCAAATAATCCGAGTGTTAGAGGATATCCTGCTCCGCTGTTTTGAGAAAGACCGTCGAGATTGCCTTGATCTCCACTGTGGTCTATCACATCGACTGTTACTGGCAATCATTTAAGTCGCCTTTCCTACGTGAGGGATAAAACTAGAGCCACACTATTCCTGGTAGACAAAGGAGTCGAAGTTAGTTTAATACTCCTTCAACTGACATACACTGCATAAAAGGAGACGGATATGTAGTCACTAATTCTCTTTCACGACGTGAAATGAACCAGATCCAAACTCCAGTAGACATCAGCCTCGATAGTATGGCAAAGTGTGCCGAACCCCTAACATGTCACGGAAACTCTTCTTTAGAGTTCAAGGATGTACCTATTCCTTTATCAGACGTGACTATAGTCTGCGATGTATCTACTGGCACCAATAGACCGTTTGTCCCGCTCATTCGCTGCGAAGCCTTATTTGATCATTCGCATGCATTGTCTCACTCCGGAGTGCGGGCGACTGTTAAACTCGTCAGGGAGTGATTATTTTCACCCAGAATGAAATCTGATATCAGGAGATGGGCACGCGAATGTTTGCAGTGCCAAAGCTCAAAAGTCCACAGACGCACGGCCACCATTCCCCGGGAATTCGACCTACCCGAGAGAAGATTAAAGCATGTGTATATTGATATAGTTGATCCATTGCCACTGTACAGAGGTTACACGCACATCTTCACGGCTACTGATAGATTCACTCGGTGGGCTACTGCCTGCCAACTTGAAGACATATCAGTCTGAATTATCGCATTAGTATTTCTAGATAGCTGAGTATCGAATAATGGTGTATCATCTACGGTGACATCCGATAGAGGCGTCCAGTTCCAGTAGACACTATTTAGAGAGTTAACGCGGCTTCTTGGAGTGCAACACATCTTCACGACTACATACCATTCGGTGGCGAATGATCTTGTGCAGAGATCCCACAAGCAACTGAAAAGCTCCGTGATGGCACAGAAAGATACATCTAAATGGAGTGAACATCTACCTTTGATCTTGCTCAGCATTCGGTTAACCGTTAAAGAGGACCTCGGATATACACCAGCTCAACTGGTATACGGCACTACTTTGACTTTGCCTAGACAGTTAAGCCCTTGGCATGATTCGACAGAAGTGAATGTTTCTGAGTTCACTAATCAGATGATCCGATAGATGTTGCAGCTTCAGCAAATAGCCCCCAGACAACCTCTCTGCAAAGAACACGTCAGCAAGCATTTACAAACGTGCAAGTTTGTGTTTATACAAATCGATGGTGTGAGGAAAAAGTTCCAGCCTCCATATGAAGGACTCTTCCGGGTACTTCATTGTGCGGAGAAATACTTCACGTTAAACAGACATGGTAAAACGGTAACCATTTCGGTTGATCGACTTAAACCTGCATTTACTGATAGTGACGGCAATCCAACATCTGCACCGACGGATAACCAACAAGTCTGCACACCTCAAACTGTACAAATTCCAGATCCTCCCACTTACCAGACGCGCAGTGGTCGGCAGAGCAGTCCACAAAATGACCGTAGCGGGTATCACTAGTTAGCAAAATGATTTCAGATTTAGGCCTACACTATAGTGCAAGGGAATTACGATACGACGGTTAGTTCTTAGTCTTTTTGATACGGAAGAACCAAAAAAAATACTCGAACCATACACCCATAACTCGTTAACTCTTTGTAACATACTATTCTAAATGCGATGTGAAGAGAGAAGCTAAATACTGATCTTAGACACACCTATAAATCATAAGTTTCCAGACTGTACATGTTACGAATTTCCTAGAATAATTTATAACATCTATACATTGAAGTCAATAATACCATTTGGCTTTTTTTTCTTGTTTTGCCCTTCTGTTAGTTTACTATTCTCGGATTACGTGTTATTTCTATCCCTTGTTGTGATATTATGAAGCGTTTCTACTTGGATTGATATACACTTGTATCAAAGGTATTTAATCATTCTATCAATGTGAAAGCAATATAAATATATTTCAGTTAGAGTTGCTCGAGTGCAATGATAAGCTACGGAAGCACAATTAGTTTGTTAAGACAACATCCTCATACACTTGTGTTTGCAAAAAAAGAATCAGGAGACACAGTCTAAAAGACCTCACTACAAAGACTGCAAGAAATGATACTACAAAACCTAGAAAAGTCTATTCAACTGAGTTATTCTATAATCAGTTATTATTATTATTATTATTATTATTATATGAATTCATAAATAGCCTTATTTTTGATACGAATTCATTATCATATGATTTATCACTTATAAGGATCAGATCATTAATGAGAGCTAAGGCTAAACTAGATTATTATTTCATATTTGTAAATTAACGAATAAACTGTGCGAGCCGGTAATCAATATGTTTATACCAATGACTCAATTTTCGACTGTGATAAAATTGTAAATTGTACTAGAGGCATCCTTGCTTCTATTTTAATGAAGTTAGATAGATGAGTCATGAGTTGTGGGTGAGTTAATTGTTCAACCATAGTTATATTAAATAATGAGGTGTATTAGAAGTTAAAGTTCCTTAAACTGTATTCGCTGTGAACAGCCCAATAGTGTTGTTAAAGACAAAACACCCAAGATGATCGTTATAACAACCTCATCTAAACCACATAGTTTCTGCAATTGATATTTATTAAATTTATGCAACATCAACAGCAGCAGTAACATCCAGCGCCAATCACCATCAACGGGAGGGATTTGAAAGAGGTTACTTCATTCACTTATCTAGGAAGCATTGTCTCAACTACAGGAGGAACGGACGAGGATGTCAAATCGAGAATCGGGAAGGCGAGAAACACATTCATCAACCTGAAACCAATCTGGAAATCTTCGTCACTCAACCAGCATCAACAACAAAATTCGGATTTTCAATACAAACGTCAAGTCAGTCAGTTCTTCTATACGGATCAGAAACTTGGTGGGTCACAAAGAATATTTCCAACAGCCTGTTGCAGACCTTTATCAACAACTGTCTTCGCTCTATACTGAAGATCAGATGGCCGGAAAGAATCACCAACAAGAAACTATGGGAACAAACAAAACAAGAACCAATCGCCCAACAAATATGCAGGAGAAAGTGGAGATGGATTGGACACTCACTGAGGAGGCCACTGGGTGACATCGCGCGTCAGGCCATAGCTCGAGTGGAACCCGAAAGGGAAGCGACGAGTGGGACGTCGTGCAAGGGTGACATGGAGGAGATCGTGTGAAGAGGAGTTGAAACAGTATGGATTAACATGGATGCAGGTGAAAAGTACAGCAGTAGACAGAAGCAAGTGGAGACGTGTAGTTGAAGCCCTACATTCCACTAGGAACCCAAGGAAACAATAATATAATTATAATAAAATTACGCCATCTACAGTTTTAAAGAAGACATCGAGCTATAGAACTTATTGTAAGAAGTAAAATGTACTCGATATACAAGAATGACAATGAGAATAATTTAGATTAAATAGTCAATATATATAGATGACAGACAATAATATAAAGATATTTTTCAAAACAAAACAATCATTGCACTTACCTTAAACCTTTCGCTGACCATGTATCGTAAGTTTGATCAGGAAAGCCTGAATTCTCAATTATTCCATCATTGTCAGTATCCCAAGCACCCAAGGATTTTCGTAAGATTCTCTTTAAAAAATTAATCAATGCGAAGAAAATTAAACAGTTACAATGTTAAGCAAGTAACACGAAATCTAAGATGGTACAAAAAATCAATCACTGACGTATTATTGGGAAGTTTAACTTTTTTTCTCTAACGGATGTCATTTCATGATAAAATCCTCCAATCAATCAAACAAAATCCCTACAAACCAATACTTAAATATTTTTAAATCACACAGTGATGCCTTATTCACAAATGGATGACAAGGTTTTAAAGATAAATTATTGCTCATAATCATATCAATTTTATTCACACGGTTTCACAATTTGTCTATTGTATATTTTCTCTCCTTCTCTCTCTCTCTCTCTCCAACTTCCCTTTGTTGAGTGTTGCCACTTTCCATATTTCCGGTATAGGCGATGCGTCATTCCGTTTGCACGTGTGCGGTGTAGAATCGATACACAAAGCTTCAGTGATTAATCTCTGTATCTCCACCTAACTATATTACTTTTCAATCCTGTCACCCTATCCTGCAACATAGTTAGGTGGAGAGATTCAACACAGTACACGTGCAATCGGAATGACTTAACGCATATACCGGAGAAATGCAAAGTGGCAACAAACAACAAGGGGAAGTTGGAGAGAGAGAGAGGGAGAGGAGAGAAAATATACTGCCTGATATTTAAAATAAACTTATCTAATATGAAATTACATTCTACCACAGTGCTTAAGTTCTCTACTTAAACTAACTAAGCAAACGTTTCTGTTTTGTTGGACAAGATGTCTATTTATTACATTATTATTATTAGAAGTTAATTGGTGGATGGTGACTGGCAGCGTAACTCAGGATGAGCATTTCGTCCCACTTGGGGCTCCTCAACCGGATGTGCCTGCATCCACATTGAGTGATGATGTTCCCACCGCGGCTCGAACCCAGTGTTCATAGTTTCAAACGCCAAAGCGTTGTCCGCTAGACCGCTTGGACCACGAGAGCCACCTCTTGTGCGACGGGTCATATTAATTATTTAATTCAATTTTGGTTTTTCCCGTCGACTGATTGGACCGAAATGCAGGCACATCCAGCTGACGAGTCCCAGATAGCACGAAATGCGCATCTTGGGTACCACCGCTAGTCACCATCCACCAACTGACTTCTAATTACACCCCCAGATATCGTCGAAGCATCTGCGCAAGAAGCTGATATGCCAACCTGAGACCGAGCACTTCGGTCCAATCAATCGATGGGAAAACCTAAAGTTGAATTAAATTATTATTATTCCCTTGGGTTCCAAGAGGAATACAGGGCTTCAGCAGCACATCTCCAATTCATCCTAGTTCTCTAAGACTTTTTAGCTGACTTTACGAATGCCCATAAGCATTCATTTGCTCCTTACACGATCTCTTCTATGTCACCCTCAGACGGCCAACTCATCCTTTCGCATTCAGGTCCCACTCTAGGAACTGACGCGGGATGCTACTCAACTATCTCCTCGGCATACGTTCACTCCATTTCCATTACCTTCAGAATATTTGTTAGGCGACAGGTTCTTGACTGGCTTGTTGCCAGAGTTTCTTGTTGTTTATCCTTCATGAAATGACACCAGTTGGTGAAAGCTTTCAGGAAGCCAGGCAGTCTCCTTTCGATGGAAGCAAAAATAAGCAGCATGAAAATATAAAATGCCCTCACGATTTTCAAAGATGAGGAGGCCACTGAGGTAGTCAAAGAAATGAAAAGATATGATAACGAAGTGCTAGTGATCTGTGGGACCAAAGAGAATGGGGGTGGACTCTCCAAATTTTTAACAGGAGAGTCAATAATCTATTCTGCTGACTAAACGGCAACCACGATCACACTGACACATTGCCTATCATGATATCTTATGCAGTGGGAACAACAAGGCTTAAGTCGAAAAGCAGGAAAGTTATAATCACTTAATGCTACGCGCATGAAAACAACGCAGATCAGAAGAAGGAAGACTTTTACAGACAAGAACTTAGCCAGGTGGCAACATCAAAGTTCTAGTGATTGATACGAACGCTAGACTGGAAACATACAACACAGGAAGAGAACTCATCATGGGTCGTGAGGCCTTGGGTATAATGAAAAAACAACAACGGAGAACTGTTTGCAGATTTCTGTGAGTTTAATGATTGGGCGATTGGAGGCGGTGTGTACAAGGGCAACGATGATATGTACAAAGCAACATGAGTTTCACTAGACATCTAGTAGTGTTAATATGAAATATGACACTAGTAATTGAAACATATACCTCACTGGCATGATTTATTTGATGTTGTACATACATACATAACAAACAATCTGCATTTAAAGTCAACAACACAATTAACATTTTAATTTGTATAATAACAACAACAGCAACAACATCGATTGATGCATATTCCAAAGGCATCGAGAGAGAGTCTATGACGTACACAAGATGAAGGAAAATTAGAACAATTTTTGCAAGGATAATATCGATGGACATGTCTATTGTTTCTGAAAAAGGCGGTACCCAAAAGGTGAAAACAAGTTCCGCCTAACTGTTAGGTAATAAAAGCACAATAACGTTGTAAACAAAGTCAACCCTAGACTAGCTAATTAATTTCGACATGATGGAGAAATGACACGAAAAAAAGTGAAAAGAAACATCTAAGTCATAGTATTGAAATCTCTAGATAGTCCATCATCGGATAAAAAGTAAAATGAATGAATAAATGAAGGGGAATTTCGAATTCTCAACCTTAAAAATTATACTTAGTCTCTTCAAAACATTTTTTAAGAAATTCATTAAATGTTTTTTATTAATACGAGAATGTAAGATAAATTTATATTTTAGTTGTTAAGTTTCAAAGAATAACCAAACAAGGATATATATATATATATTTAAATCATTGATGTGTTCATGAAAAAGACCGATTCCGCGATCACGTTCACTATCATTAGATATCAATTGGAAAAAAAAAATTGAACGAAGAATATCATTTCCGATAATTTTCTCTTCTGGCTTTACAATGTGTAAAACTTGGGCACTGTGGTAGTAAGTAATTCCATATTAGTTTGTTTATTAGATGTATCACACAGTGAAACAGTATTATTTACTGGATGACGTTTCGAACAAAATTTATTGTTCATAATCATATCAATTGTAATCACACGACTTTGACACTTGAGTTTTATAGTTTTCTTTGTTTTCTCCTATTTGTCGTATGGGTAGTAGAATTTTCCAGATATCTGGGACAGGTGTTGAATCATTCCTATTACATGTGTTTGCAGTTGATTCGATAAACAAAGCTTCTGTTATCAATCTCTCCCTCCACCCTGTGACATTAGATTTTAAAACTGTCATCCTATCCCATCCTATTGTATGGTTGTGTGTAACTGCATGTAGTGCTATAGCTGAACTATTCTCTAGATTTCTTATCTTATTTGGATCAACCAATCTAGATTTTGCTAAGTTTTTATGTTCAGCTAGTCTGACTGCCCCTGTTCTACTAGTTTGACCTATGTATTTGACCTGACAATCATTGCAGGAGGGTATTAGATAAACTAAGTTGTTTTGTTTTAAAGGCTCTACAGGATCCTTTAACCGACAAAGCTTGTTTCTAATTGAGTTTGTGGGTTTGAATGCCAGCCACTCTTATTCCTGCCTTGTTAAGAATTCTGCGTAAAGTTTCCGAGGTTCCTTCCTTGTATGGAATTACTACTGATGATTTAGATTCCTTATTGTTGGTGTCGTCATTATTATTATTATTATCACTATCGCTACTATCATTATTTATTTTATTTTTACATTTCCTTACATATTTCCTGACTAATTTATCCGGGTAATTATTAAGTTTCAAGGCTTCTTTTATGTGTATCACTTCCTGTCTTAGATTTTCCTTGGTGCTACTTAGTTTTTATGCTCTGTCACTTAAACATTTCACCAATCCTATTTTTACTGACATAGAATGGGATGATCGGAAGTCCAAATATCTGTTTGAATGTGTGGGTTTCCTGTAAACACAATAAATTTTGTTCGAAACGTCATCCAGTAAATAATACTGTTTCACTGTGTGATACATCTAATAAACAAACTAATATGGAATATATTATATATATATATATATATATATATATATATATATATATATATATATATATATATTCATATACATAGAATATTCTAGAATAGTTGCCATTAACAATATTGGTGTTTTTAAATACCATCGATTTGTTAAGTAAGATCAGTGGAATTACAGTTCACGAAAGATGCATAAACCATAATAAGCATAAAAATGTAATAGCAAACAGAATATCAAATAAAATTACGAAAATTTCCACAATAAACTGAGGATCATTAAATCCTTGATGACCAAGGAGGTGAGGAAAGCGTTTGAACCAACCAACTTCTTTTGCATACATAAGTAAGGTTTTTCAATGTAGATTCCAACAGCCAGCCGCCTCAGCAACATGTAGTAGACGAACTCTTAACGTAAAGTTGAGATTAGTTGGTAGGCGGTAGATGACTTTGAAAGCTGCCTCGTTGACATTAATCTTGTGTTTTGTATCCACAAAGTGAGATACAATAGACCTATGAATCGACTTTGTTTGTCCTTTACTGAACTTCACACGCTGATTTTCGGAAATCCGACGAGAAACACACCTAATTGTACTGCCTGTTTAAAAACACCAATATTAGTAATGACGCTTATTCTAGAATATTTCACGCATATAAACACATATATAATTGTAGAGCTAGAAGAGGAAATTATCGAAAAGGTTATTCTTTGTTCAATTTCTTTTGTTTGTTTTTTCTAGACAGTTGAAACAAAACAGTATCATGCAGATACTTTCCTCTAACGTTCAGACTGTTAAATCGTTTTTATTTCACCTCTCAAATAATTAATGCTGATTTCATTAATATTAGTCCGTTCATACAAACAATTAGTCATAAAAAGCAACTAACTATAACATTATCAATTAAGAGACATGCTGAAACATTTTTGCTAAACATCATCACTGATATAAACTGATTGGTCAGTAAAAATTAATATGTTGTGTATACAATATGCATGATAAAAATCACTTTATCACTCTTTATTGATTTAATTTTATTAACTACTTTGAATTAAATTTCAGAAATTAGATAATCAATAAAAAAAGAAACCTACCGAAACTATAGGAAGCATATACAATAAGTATTGATAGTCTTGAGTTAGACGCCAATCTCGCCATACTTGTAAAATAAATTTTGAATTTAAATCTTTCCATGCATCTGTAGGAAACATAACATAGGCATTAGGACATCGCCAGGGTTCATCTTCTGGATCACCGTAATCATGTACAACAGAGCATTCTGAGCTACGAAATAATGTTTGCCCACGATGAATAAAGTAGACAGCTGTTGAGTCTTCAGCTATTGCTAAGTCAGCACAATCATAATTTACAGCTAATTGTAATTTAGGCCATAATTTAATAAGAGCCCATGATGCATCATAATGCACATCATATGTATTGTACATCCGATATTCATGACCTAAAAGCAAAAGTAGAGGAGGAGACGATAGGGAATCAAGAAAGCAGTCTATCCTTAAAAGTTTAATTGAATATATATATATATAAAGTAAAGATGTAAACAAATATACCATTATATGAATAACATTTTAAAGCAGAGATGAAGAGTTAAACACTAACAGCGAAAATGTATAGTCTATGTATGGACTTATAGTCTACTACACAAATGTGAAGTTAATTCATGCAAGAAGAATGACAAGTACACAACTTATATAAGCATCACAATTATCAGTGATGTAAGTGAAGTCAATGTTTGTACTTTGTTATACACCCGCTCTATTTGATCATTCTAGTAACATAGAACTCAATTACCTAAAACCGATATTTCATGTAACAGGTTGTGTCACAATTATTGTATGGTGGCCTACGATACTACCCAGTTGTTCAGACTGATATTCAAGTGTTGATTTGTAGGGATTTGATTGGTTTCAGGATTTTATCATGAAATTACATCGGCTAGTGGACCATTGGAAAACCTGGGAGTACTGGACAGCTGTTTCGTTTTAGTTTGGGACTCTTCACAGCTTCAGTAGTACGTACCCACTGAGGTTCGAACCCAGGACCTTCTGGTTACAAGGCGGGCTCGTAGACCATTTAGCCACTGGGACCCGATCAAGCCCCCGCAAACCAGAACTTGGATATCAATCTGATGCTCACTAGTGACTGCCCCTATTCAGGTAAGTAGTTACCTGGATTCTAGTGGGAAGTCGTGACCAGTAGGGTACAGCGGGTTGGATGTGAGGACAAACACTCGCCGATGACATTCGCTAGTGTTCGCGCCATATCATGAACTGGCAGAAGTTGGAATTTATGGACCATTGGGTCGGGTTCCAGTGGCTTCATGGTCTATGAGCTCGTCTTGCAAACAGAAGGTTGGTCGTTAGGCTTATAATTCAACCCTATAAGGAGACAAAAACATCAGTGCTACTCAAACCTCATAGCTCAAGCTTGAAGCCCTATATTCCACTCGGAGGACGAATCAATAAAAAACAACACATTGAACAGACTTATTTTTAGACTACGATTGCATAATACATTCCACATGCACTAGTGAGCATCATCAGTCTGTAACAAAAAATATAACTTGAAACAATTCGAATTCTTTTTTATTTGTCTTACCTTCAAGATATCCAAATAAGCCGATTTCACGTGCCAACCTTGCACGATGATCCCAAGAGTCAACTTTTACCTCTTCGGTTACTGAAGTGGGCGTCTTTATCTTACGACCAGTTAATTCATAGGGATCCAGATCGACACAATTTTTATAGCCTCTAACTAGATCAAGTGGGATACAATTGATTAAATCTGACTGAAAACAATCAACTCGTTTAGGATCAAGCCATACAGTACCTCCGTCACTCAGATAGTATGACTCATTGAATAGGGCAGATTTATACCAATTTGGAAGTGATCTATGGGGTGGTAGAAAATGACATGAATAATCAGTTAATTAAAAGAAAAAAATCCCGATGTAATTTGTCTAAACTCGACAGAAATACATAAAACATTATATATGAGGAAACCTGAATATATATAACCTATGCAATTACTGCTTGTGCGTCGGTGGCACAGCGGTTAGGACGCTCGCCGACCATGCACATGGTCCGGGGTTCGATCCCCGGCCGACGCACTCCTTTACCTCGCTAAGCCAGTAATAGAACTGGCAAAGAGGGAAGGTTGGGCATGAGGCTAGCAACCCCATCCCGTAAAAGTAAACACTATTGCTACAGAAACTTCGAGCCTCTGGCTTGAAGCCCTATGTTCCACTGGGAACGTGGAGGAATAAAAAAAAATTACTGCTTGTATTAGAGGTGCGTCATTGCTCATTCATAAATATGCCTATGTATATATATCGTTTATTGGCCAGACTTGATGACATTTTGTTTCTTCAATAAAATATCCAATAAGGAGGAATGAAATGCAACATTTTGATACTCTTAAAAACTATATAAACTCCTTGCTTCATATTGAAATTGCTTTTTTAATTGAATAACATCAACTTAAAAGTGAATTATGATGGCTAGTTATCTGACTTTATGATATAATAATAATAGCTTTATTCCAAACAGTATTTGTGGCACAGGTATGGAATTTTCAGCGTGCATTACAATATTGCATCTAATTACCTCATAAATTTTACAAGATTTTAAAAACAAAAAGCAACAACAATAAAAAATAGATAAATAAAAAGAAATAAAAAAGAACAGCGTTGCATTCACATTTTAAACAATGCACCACAGGAATATGAAATATAAAATTAGTGTGTAATAGAAGATGTGAACAACAATACAATACTAACACGGAAAGGAAAGTAAAAACTAATGGGAAATATTTGTTAGAGTGCCGCAGTAAGTTGATCGTGTCATATCTAACGGATTTCTCATCACATAACAGCTGTGCCAGATGAGGTATTGTGGAGCTTTTGTACTTGGTATTCCTAGCATATAGCCTCCTATAGCTGCTTCTAGTTCTACCAGATGAAATGCAAGCAGAGAGCTGCGTATAGACAGGATGTTCGGGGTCTGACAATATAGAATTTGCTAGTTTCTTACATGACATTATATGTCTATCCACAATAGTATTAACCGGTTGGTTTAACGACATCCCACTTCCCCTACCAACAGCTTTTAGTGCCCTTCTCAGCAAAGCAAAATCTTTCTTAAATAGTCCAGGAAAGATTAATGGGGAGCAGTAAAGAGGAATGGGTAGAATACAAGAATTGACAAACTGAGAAAGCAAAGACTGCTTTATACCAGACTGCCTTAATTTCCTAACGTAGAAAGTTAAGCGAAACACCTTACTAGTAACTAGCAAGATGTGAGAGGACCAGGAAAGATCAGAGGAAATACTCAAACTGAGAATTCGATCAGAGTTAAGTAATTGACAACACGACATTGAATATTGTCTTGTTTAGTAATTAATTAGTGTGAACTACATTACCAAACATTTCAGTATTCAAATGTCACCGGTTAAACAGATTTTTGTCTTCTTTCATATTCTCGTTATCATAGAGGTGTACACAAATATACAAAGAAAACACCGGTGAAATAGAAATTTGGAAGTATAACTTTGCATACAAGTGTTTCGACTTAAATGGCTACAATTTGTGGTAGGACGAACACAAGGAAGTCAACAGAAATAAGAAAATATTGAAAGCCATAATGAAAAGGCGATGAAACCATTGGGATTTGGAAAATAATGTTGTAGATATCAAAAAATTGTCACTATTCACTTGAATTATCACCTGATTTTATCATTTCGAAGGCATTCATCCAAAGAGATTTATCTCATGACATATCTTAAACCAATGTTTACGGACTCTCCTGATCTGCTCATTTTCTCGGCTTCATTGAAGTTAGTCCTAACGTTGTACACTTATCTAAGCGCTATTGGAACAACACTATGATCACTAAGCAAACAGATTATCACTTAATTATAAAACTTTAAAATATGCTTATGAATAAACATTACTTAGTAATGACATCATCTTAATTAACACACATAAACAACAAACAGTTATGCATTACACATTAATGTGACGCTGATTATTATTATTCCCTTGGGTTTCGAGTGGAACATACAGCTTCAACAACACAAATCCACTTGCTTCTATTCTCTACCATCCTCTTCAGCTGGGTACACGATTGATCACAATCTCTCATCTCTTCCTCCAAAAACGATCTCCTCCATGTCACCCTCGCACCGACAACCCACTCGTCGCCGCTTCCCTTTGGGATTCCACTAGAGCGTCGGCCTGCATTGAGCGCGATGTCATTCAACGGCCTCCTCAGTGTATGTCCAATCCATCTCCATTTTCTCCTACATATTTGTTGAGCGATTGGTTCTTGGTTGGTTTGTTCATCACCAGAGTTTCTTGTTGCTAATTCTTTCTGGCCAACGGGCCATTTGATCTTCAGTATGGAGTCAGCGAAGTGGGCAGCCGTTGATAAATGTCTGTCGCTTGTTGGAAATGCTTTTTGTGACGCGCTAACCATATTTCTGACCCAAATATATGAGAACTGATTGACTGATTGACTTCACATTTGTTTTGAAAATTCGAATTTTGTTCTTTGTGTTGAGTGTGGAAGATTTCCAAACTGATTTCAGGTTGATGAGGGCGTATCTCGCCTTTCTGATTCTGGTTAGCTTTGACATCTTTATCCATACTGTCGCCTGTAGTTGAAACGATGCTTCACAGATAAGTGAAGGAGGTCAAATCTCTCTCGTTGATGGTGATTGGTGGTGGTTGTTGTTGCTGTTGATTGGTTATCTTCTTCACCTCCGTCCTCTCTGTATTCAACTGCATTCCTGTTTTCGCTGCCAGCCTCTTCAGCCAGTTTGTTGGTTTTCGCCTGTAAGTCTTTGAGTTTGTATGACATTAGACATATATCATCTGCGAAATCCAGATCTTCTACAGTCTTCTTATCGGTCGTCCAGCGAATTCCTGACTTCTCGCTCCCAACAGTCTGACGCATAATCCAGTCAGTCCACCACAATTAAGAATATCATCGGTGATAATAGGCAGCCGGCCTTGTCTTATTCCTGTATGCACTTTGAACGCCTCGCTGAGTTTTCCGTTGTGGACAACTTGAAACGTGGAAACTGATTCAAATAGAATGGACAAAAGAATTCAAATTAAGTCAAAACCTCATCAATCTAGTTTTGAATCCTAAAGAAAAAACTACCAACTGCTAACCTTTCAGTTAAAACATAATATTATTTCATCGGGAAATGTCTTTGCTTTTTCTAAACTGTAGTATCTGATTAGAAACCACTGAAATGGAATGTATCATTTTTATTGTGGAAATAATGTTGTATTCCTGAAGTTGATTAAAAGATAGCAGATGTATAGAATGTAATAGGGCCCAGTAGCATATATGTTAACCGTTACTTAAAGACTTATTATTATTTAAACGCAGAAAAAAACTTGGTACAATATGGCACCAAGAAAGATGCGCCACACAATAATAATAAAGCAACATAGATTAAAAGTAAAAATATAGGTAGAAAACGGATAAAGAACTTCATCTGGAAGGAAAACAGTCATGTTTAACAAATTCAAACAGTATTCGTTAACTATCATCAGGAAGGGAAGAAAGAAGGATATTGAAACACGTTCGCCACTGATTACGATTCTTGGCCATATCCGATAACGTTTCGAGCTATCTCGCGGACCCCAACAAGGGAGTTGTGACGCACCAACCAATGCTAATCTAGCACAAATATCCTTCATTCCACGACACCGCGTCATGGACTGACCACCCTCCGCCTTTTTCATCCCGTCCCAGGACTAGCGAACAGAGACCTGTACGGAAGCCTCTTGGATGACATTCGCAGCACATGTCCAAGCCACCGGAGCTGGTGTTTCCAGATGACGACACTCAATGAATAGTGATCTCCACTGTGTTCAAACACACGCCGCCGAACCTCAGAATTACTCACGCGATGATGCCATCGAACGTAAGCAATCCTGCGGAGACAGCGATGATCGAACACGCAGAGCCGCCGCACATTCTCAGCTCGAAGAGACCAGGTTTCACAGGCGTAGAGCAAAACAGCCCACACCGAAGCATTGTATACCCGACCTTTGACAGCCAGGCTAACGTCGCGACGGCACCAGAGGTGGCTCAAGTTGATGTATGCCACCCTAGGCTTCATTATTCGGTTGGAAATCTCATCCGTCACCCCCCCCCTTTCAGCACTCACACAACTACCCAGATACACAAACTTATCCACAACTTCAAGCCGTTCACCCGCAAGAGTGAGTGCAGGTACAGGCTCCTGCCAATCTTGTAACACTACTTTGCACTTAGACGGTGCAAAGCACATACCGTACTTACAGACACTGATCGCCAACTGATTAAATGCGATTTGGGCAGCCTGCATGCTATCGCACAGTAAGACAATATCGTCTGCATACTCGAGGTCGAAAAGTCTATCTCCAGGTAGCAGATCTACACCACCTTCACGCACATCCTTCAGAGCTGACTCCAGAATGCCGTCGATGGCAAAGTTAAAGAGAAATGGAGAGATTGGGCAACCCTATCTAACCCCATTGTTGGTTGGGAACAGTGATGATAGTTGGTTGTATGCCCTCACTCTACCTGAGGTGTTTCTGTACAGGGCTTTCAAGATATTAACAAATTTCTCAGGTACACCACTCTCTAACAGACAGTTCCAGAGCACAGTTCTGTCCAACGAATCGAAGGCAGCCCTAATATCAAGAAACACAACGATCGTTGGCTTGCAATACGTGTGGAGGTGTTCCAACAACTGACGAAGGGTGAACACATGATCAATGCATCCACGACCTGAACGAAACCCAGCCTGCTCTTCGCGAATCAATCCTTCACGTGTTTTCCACAGCCTGCGAAGCAAGACAGCAGCCAATAGTTTAGATGCGACTGGTAGCAGACTGATACCCCTATGATTGTCACACGAATTACGTCGACCTTTTTTAAAGATGGGGACGATAATGGCTTCGTTCCACATTGATGGTACACTCTCAGTTTCCCATACCTTTCTGAACAACCCAGTTTGAGCCATTGTGAGAGTCTCGCCACCATCTTTTAAAAGAGCTGGGGGAAAATTGTCTGGGCCGGGCGCCTTATGGCGTTTTAACACTTAGAGTTCCTTACGGACCTCCGCTTCGGTGGGTGGGTCGGTATAAACCGACCAAGGAGCACTGGGACTAATGACAGCAGACATTGAAGCTGGTGGCCAGATAAACTGTTTCCCGAAGACTTAAAGCTTATTGTTAATTAATTCAAAAATACTTAATCAAATGCTACAGGAAATCTGAATTATATAACGAATCATACTGATTTTCATACAATGTATACTGAATGAACATGTATATGATCATTAAAAGTATTAAGCCACGACCTTTCCTTTTCTCTAGACTGAATGACTTAATAACGTCCATAGTTGGTGGGAATGTTAGCATTGCTTCTTTACATAAGGACGCATAAAGCAGGCCGTGGAACACTGAACAGCTTCACGTGGACATATTCAGGACACCAAAAATTGTATTTTACTGCATAGAATCTGACTTCTGTGAAATAATGCACAAAATACCTACCTACCTACACACACACACACACACACAAATCCACTCTTAATCGTTAAATGGTTCAATTTAGAGAAATTTATGACAAAGTAAGTTTGATAACCAGGGAGACAAATTATCAAAATGCTGTGATTTAAGAAAGTTCAAGCATGAAATGAGAGCTCACTTGTTATTAAGAATAGGATTTTGCCATTCTTCAATTTTTCGAACCCATTGTCTCCAGTTTTCTATTGCATAATTTAATAATAATTTAGCTCCAGATAGTCCATCAACAGGAAACCAACGAACATATCGACTGTGAAATCAAAAATTTAACAATAACTGTGTATAAGAATGCTAGTGAGCCTTTTATTTATATATAAGACTTATAAACCGAATAGAAAAAGTTATGAGGCTATAATTACATTGTGCTTCTGAACATGAAGTGACTGAGGCGAATTCTCTAATAACTGTGGCAAATTAAAACGCAAAATTTCACTCTGTCGTACTTTATAACACTTAAATATTGTAAAGGATAAAAAATTTAAATAAGGGATCACAAGTTTACATAAGCGCCAAATGTTTATGAGTTTATGATGAGTTGTCACAAACAGTTGTTAAAAAAGAGTTACGTAATAATACGAATAGTTCGCTGAGTGAGTTGTACTCACGATACACATAGGAAGAAAGTAGAGAATACGGAATTGCATAAGAACTCTAAATGAATACAAGAATTATAAGCAATTAAAGAAACAGGAAAACAGACAAAATTAGTCATCAAAAATCAACAACGTTGTTGACATGATAGTAGAAGTGGTTGAGTAATTCTCTTTTGTATCCACAGCTCCAGTTTTCTATGTGAATGGCCACAGCTTCAGCAATACAAAGAAGACGAAACCGTATTGCCTTTGATAGGTTATTCTTGACTCTGTAGATTACTTTGAAGGAGGCGTCTGTTGAGATGGAATGATCAGTGTTAACCAGGTGTTCAATTATCCCACTCCTTAGAGCACCACTATTGCATTTTCACAACCATGCTGGATAGTGTTCTTGAATCCTCTTGGACAGGATGA
Source organism: Trichobilharzia szidati (assembly GCA_944472155.2). NCBI lineage: Eukaryota > Metazoa > Platyhelminthes > Trematoda > Strigeidida > Schistosomatidae > Trichobilharzia > Trichobilharzia szidati. The sequence continues at coordinate 63,132,343 of OX235274.1, read as the reverse complement.
GCGTCAAATGACCTATGTACCTGGCTCCACAGCAGCAGGTGAACTGATAGATATGCACATAGAAGTGGTCAGATGCGGGATCTTGTCCTTAGGGCTTCTGCAGATCAGTGGGCGACTGGAGAACACTATTCTTAGCGTTGCTGCAAAGAATGTTCTTCTCAGAAATGATGAGATCCTTCTCTTGAGAATATCGCTTGTTAAATCTCCCTTGAAATTCAAGTTCATGTAGAGTTTCTTTTTCGGTACAAGTGAAGTTTCATTTTTCCAATTTACTCAGAGACAGAAGTTCTAATTACAAATATCCTTAAATGTTTCACTTTAGTTTTCTAATGTATCCAGAAAATCAAACTATTCCATGTAAGAAAAAAACACCATAAGAACTACGAAACGAGAGAAATATTATCTTCAGGTGGCATAATACTGCAACTCTAATAAAGCAAACAACTTGAAGTAACGAAATGGAAACGAAAACCCTATGCTGTTCAGTAAACAATTTCAGTCCATAAACGGAAGAGCTAAAATATGATTTCTTTTTACTTTAAATACTTGAATAACAACCGTTGAGTCACACGGCAGAAATTAATTTCACATACTCTACTAGTCTTAGAAAAGACCGAGCAATATCATACAGAATTACATTTTGACTAGAGCTAGCAGCCTAGTAGGTAAGGTAATCAAGTACTGCGATGATTGACTGACTGACTGACTCACTGGATTCAACGTAAAAATTTGAATAGATGTACAGAGCAGTTCGACTTGCCACACTCCTAGTCTTCTTCAAATAAAAGTTTTACGCAGCTTGGGACTTTCCTCTTCCTACATACAACGACACAGTTATTTAAAACATCAGTATACTCACATACCGGGTATAAACGACATCACCTGTTCGAAATCTCACTATAGGTGAGTGCCAAGTGACGGCAAATTCGAGTTCACTTTGACTAGGATCACATGTATCGTGAGTATTGCACATTGGGACAGTAGTTGTGGCGCTTACAGCAATGGCAAGTTTCGGTGACTTCTTTGCTTCAGCACTGAATGACACTGTATAACCGGCTAAAATGGAAGTTGAAAACCAGTAAAATAATAGTAAATAAAATTCCTAAGAAACATTATAATGAGTTTAAGATAAAGTGAATAGAATATGCAGAGAACACTGATTTGTACATTTTACTGAAAGGCGTAAAAAATGTCTAAAAATGTTATTGCAGTAATCAATTTAAAAAAAAGGAAGCAATGAACCGCATCATCGACTTTGAAAAAGCCTTCGACAGCGTCGATCGAGAGGTGCTTTGGCAACCACTTTGCTACTACGGGGTGCCACTGACAATTATACATCTCATCCAACAGCTGTACGACAATGCTGCATGCCAAGTAATCCACAACGGGAAACTTACGGAATCCTTCGAAGAGAGGACAGGAGTAAGACAAGCTGGCTGCCTACTATCGCCAATGATTTTCCTGATTGCAGTAGACTGGATAATGCGACAAACAGTGGGCAATGAGGAAACAGGCATAAAATGGACTCACACAAAAAACTTGGAGGATCTGGACTTCGCCGATGATATATGTCTGATTTCCCACAAACTGGAAGATATGCAAGCGAAAAGCAACAAGTTGGCAGAAGAAGCATCAAAGACAGGACTTCAGGTGAACATAGAGAAAACAGAGGTGATGAAAATTCCTGGACAAGAACAACAACAGACAACGATCAGCATAAATGGGAGGAACCTGAAAGAAACAACCTCTTTTACCTATCTGGGAAGCATCGTTTCAACTACAGGCGGAACTGACGAGGATATCAAAGCAAGAATCGGAAAAGCAAGACAAGCTTTCACTACTCTCAAGTCTGTGTGGAGGTCAACAACACTCAGCATCGAAAATAAGATCCGGATTTTCAACTCCAATGTGAAGTCAGTCAGTGCTACTCACTATACGGATCAGAGACTTGCACTGCGCGTCATAAAGAGCATCTCAAACAAACTACAGACCTTCATTAACAGTTGTCTTCGTTCAATACTCAAGATCAGATGGCCAGAAAAGATCAGCAACAGAGATCTCTGGCAATGAGCTAACTAACCAAGAACCGATTGTGAAACAAATAGGCAGGAAGAAATGGAGATGGATTGGCCATACTCTGAGGAAACCATCAAGTGACATCACACGCCAAGCCATCACTCGAGTGGAACCCGAAAGAGAAGCGGCGAGTTGGTCGTCAGTGCAAGGGTGACTTGGAGGAGGTCATGTGAAGAGGAGATGAAAACGTGTGGGCAGACATGGAGCCAGGTGAAGACTCTAGCAGAGAACCGAACGCAATGGAGACGCACGGCTGAAGCCCTATGTTCCTCTAGGAATTAAAGGAAACAATAATAATATAATAATGATGAACCGCATCATATTTTCAGTGGTTCCCCAAAAATCTAAATAACCAGGGACCACCATATCGTGTTTACTCCTAATGCTTATTTACAACGTTATTACTATTATTATTATTGATCATACAGCATGGTTAAGAAGACAACTTCTAGTGTTATAGTCGTTATCTAAAAATCAATTTTAAAAAAGTCCATCCCTTTGACTTGAAATAAATAACAATTATAATAATGCGTACTAATTGTACAGAGGTTTATTTTAGTATTGTTATGAAATGCATTTTACAGTCATCTGATTTTAATATTTGAGCAACAGACTCTTAAAACGTTAACTTTATTTTATGTTACAATGATTAACGTTAAAGTATCTACACATACTGATGTTTAGTATTTTCATTGAAAGTTCTACTTGAAATCAGTTGCTTTAGATGAAAAACAGTCATCCAACTATATACATATATATATATATATTCATACAGAAAAAGATTTTGTGATAAAAACTAATAGGATATACTTCAGAAGTATTAATACTGATACAGCAAAATCGATATTTTCTGACTAACTTCCTGACAGAATGAAAAGATTAGTTTCGCGACTATTACTGAGGTTTATTCAAACAAATTCTACTGAATTAGTTCATGAAGATTTTCAAGTGATTCACAAGTGCTATAGAAGTAAATAGATGACTATACATGCATGATGGTAACAACAAAATTCTAGTACACTAACGTTAGCTACGTTTAGTTGATGAAGATAACCAATCAACAGCAACAACAACCAGCACCAATCACCATCAACGAGAGAGATTTGACAGAGGTTACCTCCTTCACTTATCTGTGAAGCATCGTTTCAACTACAGGCAACAGCATGGATGAAGGAAGATGTCAAAGCTAACCAGAATCAGAAAGGTGAGATACTCCTTCATCAACCTGAAATCAGTTTGGAAATCTTCCACACTCAACATAAGGAACAAGATTCGAATTTTCAACACAAATGTGAAGTCAGTCAGTTCTCATATATTTGGGTCAGAAATATGGTTAGCGCGTCACACAAAGCATTTCCAACAAGCGACAGACATTTATCAACGGCTGCCCACTTTGCTGAATCCATACTGAAGATCAAATGGCCCGTTGGTCAAAAAGAATTAGCAACAAGAAACTCTGGTGATGAACAAACCAACCAAGAGCCAATTGCTCAACAAATATGTAGGAGAAAATGGAGATGGATTGGGCATACATTGAGGAGGCCGTTGAATGACATCGCGCTCAATGCAGGCCATCACTCGAGTGGAATCCCAAAGGGAAGCGGCGACGAGTGGGTAGTCGGTGCGAGGGTGACATGGAGGAGATCGTTTGTGGAGGAAGAGATGAGAGATTGTGATCAATCGTGGACCCAGCTGAAGAGGATGGTAGAGAATAGAAGAAAGAAGTGGAGATGTGTTGTTGAAGCCGTATGTTCCACTCGAAACCCAAGAGAATAATACTAATAACGTAACTTACACAATCCATTCGCTTTGATTGAGAAGCGCAAAAGTATCTGTAAACTCTGAAGTAAAAACTTAAAGAGTTACCAAATCAATTTATAACATTAAATGTATTTTTAAAAAGGTTACCTTTTAGAGGAGTTGGCGTATTTTTAGCGATTTAAATCAATAGACAAAATAAAAAGTGAAATCCTCTGAAAACTTCATTGTATAAAATTTCACAAACTAAAAACCTTTGAGAACAAAACAGTAACAAAATGAAAATTCTGCACATTATAATAATTTTCATACTTGTAGGATCATCAGCCGGCATACAACCAGATTGGAGGTCATTCCAAAATGTTGAAGCAGATGGTGCTTTATTGTATGAATGATAAGTTATGACATCTGAATGATCATTTCCGTTGACTTCTGTGTGATTGGCAGTCTGCTTTTGTTCAGCATTAAAGCAAAATCCAGGACACCTACTGACTTTAACCTAGAGATAATTAAAAACAAACAAGGAGTCTGCATGAACAACCCATGGAGCATACACATTCCGCCTAAAGGCACTCCTGATTCTTAGTAACCGATTAAATAGAAAATATGAAACTTTTGAAGTAAGTGAAACTCAGTAATCGTATGAGATCTTATGCACTAGGTGTGGCCATTAACGACCTGGTACGATCGACGACGGGTAAACTTCTATCTTCCTATCAAAATGCTCTTATGCGGTCACGCATACACACAGCCTCTGCTAGTTAAGTCGTATTCACTGCCTTCACACCACAGTAGGAATGTTCCTCATAAGAGTGAAAGGGTGAATGCGAACGTTTGGAACTGAAAACAGAACTGGTAGATGTGCAGGTCTACCTAGGACCTAGGGAAGCTGGAAAATCCTGATTCCAAACCTATGATGCACATGGTCTCTAGAATCCGAAAGGATCGAATGGAGTATGAAGTTGTTTTAGTCACCAAAAACCAGGAGAACACAGCTCCTAACGCTACTCCACTGCCTTGTGAATTAGGCTTCAAGTCAAAGGCCCGGGGAGTGACCCTCTAAGACGACCACCTGCTTTGATCTGAACGTCCCGGCAGTACCTTAGCTGTCGCACAAACTATGACATTTTGTGTAGAGCATCTCTTGGTGCCCATAATGTACCAAGTTCGTGTTTTAATAAATAAATAATGATAGTAATACATAAATAATGATGCCGCATACTCAGTGCGAGGCGTTTGAAGTAAACACAGGAGTCAGACATGGGTGCTTATTATCACCAATGATATTCCTAATTGTGGTGGACTGGATTATGTGTCAGACAGTGGGAAACGAGAAGACAGGGATATCCTGGATCGACGTGAAGAACCTAGAAGACCTGGATTTCGCGGATGATTTATGTTTAAAATCGAAGACTAACAAGCGAAAACCGACAAACTGGTCGAAGAAGCAGCAAAGACAGGACTCCAGGTGAACATAGACAAGACGGAGGTTATGAAAATAACCAACCAACAATAACAACAGCAGCAACAACATCCACCGCCAATCACCATCAATGGGAGGGATTTGAAAGAGGTTACTTCATTCACTTATCTAGGGAGCATTGTCCCAACTACAGGAGGAACGGACGAAGATGTCAAATCGAGAATCGGGAAGGCAAGAAACACATTCATCAACCTGAAACCAATCTGGAAATCTTCGTCACTCAGCCTGCATCAACAACAAAATTCGGATTTTCAATACAAACGTCAAGTCAGTTCTTCTATACGGATCAGAAACTTGGCGGGTCACAAAGAATATTTCCAACAGCCTGTTGCAGACCTTCATCAACAACTGTCTTCGCTCTATACTGAAGATCAGATGGCCGGAAAGAATCACCAACAAGATACTATGGGAACAAACAAAACAAGAACCAATCGCCCAACAAATATGCAGGAGAAAGTGGAGATGGATTGGACACTCGCTGAGGAGGCCGCTGAGTGACATCGCGCGTCAGGCCAGTGTTCGAGTGGAACGTCCAAGGGTGACATGGAGGAGATCGTGTGAAGAGAGGAGGAATTGAAATAGTACGGATTAACATGGTTGCAGGTGAAAAGTACAGCAGAAGACAGAAACAAGTGGAGACGTGCAGTTGAAGCCCTATGTTCCACTAGGAACAATAATAATGATCTACACTATATGAGGTTTAAGATGTATATTGGTGGAACAAGGTTTAAACCTGTGACGAAGTGGTTAAAAATTGAATTACAGCACCGATAGACTACAACTCCAAAACGAGCTACCGTTTAATCGCACAACTATCCAGAACAGACTGATGAAGAATACTTTCTTACTATAACTAGGAACAATCCAACTTTCATATAAAAATATTTTCAACAACAATACCATCATACAATAATATACATCTGTATCTGTAATTATCAGAAACAGAAATGTCATCGAATGGTTGCTTGACTGATATAATCACTTAGATACGGTTTGAGAACATGATCAGAAATGGACTATAGAAGGACACAAATACCTAAATAGATGTGATGATATGGTAGTCTGTTTAGGGTGATAATGACATATATGTGTTTAGGTGTCGCGAAAACCAGTTCTAGATATGGATATGAAGTATGTAGGTTCTCAAAAAATATATATATATAACGACAGTGAAAAATGAAGCTGAAAAAATTGAAAATGTCAGCTGATAACTAACTGATGGGAATACAGTTATGGATCCAAGGTAGTAGTGTCACTCGTTGGATTACGTACTCAGTTTTCAACCACGCATTCAAAACCTGTATAATCAACCGAGATTCTGATAACTAGGTGGTGCGATTAGACTTTAGACAAAAACTGACTTACTAAGAAGTGTATCGAAATGTATATGGTTTTTGAAAGACATTCAATGGTGCAAAGCGATAATAAAACTTAGGTCTGTCGATTAGGGAAACATGTGGTACAAAAGTTTCTGTAAAATGACAAACACCTGACCTTATCCGTTGATTTAGCTGCGATACCAAAACAACAGGGTAATTCATTCCCAACAATTCTTTCCAGAAGACATCCCATTAAATTACTACCGGTAGCAAAGGGTAAAGATCGCTGGGGATAAACGCAGAAAGGATTTTCGATTGAAGAAGATTTAGTAGTAGTAGTAGTAGAACTTGCAGTATTAGTATTAGTCGTTGGATGTTTCGAATTTTGATCGTCGATGTTCTCACCCACTGACACAAATTTTGTAAGATCGCATGTTTTGCTCCGTTTTTTAGGACTAGGACCACGCCATGTAAAAGTGATAGTAACACTTAAATCTTCTTTGTTCCAACTTAAAATCTTCCAATAAAACACTGTAAGTGGAAAACATGCCACCTCGTAATCATGTGGTATAACTGGAGATATCTACAATAAACATAAGTTAAACAAGAAAAAAATGATCACAACATAGAGCTGCTATTTAACATGAAAACAATTTTTCCGTGTATTAAAGAATGACAACCAACAAGAAACTTCCTCATCAGCTAACAATTAGTAACTGCTTCAAATCATTAGCTCCATGTATAAATAGATTGAGAATTAAACTCTCATTGACGAACAATAATTCGAATTTGAGTTAGCATGGCAAAACCAGGCTACGACATCAAGGCCGTTGACCATTCAACCACTTGGCACAGGAACTCAGTGACACGTGAAATTAGACTTTTCAATTTTTGATATAGTGTTATCCTAAGCAAATACCATCGATAAGCACCTAATTCACTTTAACATGGTGAACCCCAATGGCCACGACTTCTCACTACACCTTCAGGACATGTATCCAGTTGCCATTAACAAAGTGCAGATTCATATTTAGAGTATGCGTTTTCGTAGGGTCACTGAATTCTGACCCAAGCCAATGAATGATCAGCGAGCTTGATCTCGTTTGATCCCTGGTCGGATCGTGAGTACACACTGTTGAAGAGTCCCAGATCACAACCAAACAGATGCACAGTGTTTAATGGTTTTAATGGTTCACGACAAAATCTATATTGAACAGCAATTTAAACCTCATGCCCAACCTTCCCTCTTTACCGCGTTTACTACCGAGTAGGCAAGGTTTAGGAGCGCGTCGGCCGGGGATCGAAACCCGGACCACTTGTGTGGTTAATCAGTGTTCTATCACTAAGCCACCGCGACGTATAGCTAAATACTAGCGCAATGAAACATACTCATTATTAGTCAAGGTTGAAAGTAAACTAATCTTTCTAAAAATTATTTATATTCTAAAATATTAAATGTGAAGTGGAAATAAGGTAACAGAAATATTTTTGTTTAAAATTTCATACTTGCTGGCACACTAATACAAGATGATGTTCAGGAATTTCATATATGGTCCATGATCGAGGATACAAACCAACATAATTACCATTTTTCGCAGGAAAACCCCATATCCATTTTCTTAATCCATTTCCATTTGTTGGAGGTTTAGTTAAGGGTGACAGGACTTGGTGATAAACAACCACACCATTTTTTCTTATTGTTGCAATGAACTAAACAGGTTGGAAGGAAAATCAAAATGGTATAAAATACCTTGACAAGTATTACAACAGGGTTTTTATACGAAAACAGTGAAAGTTAAAAATAGGCATATCTAATACTTGTGTTGTCAAAAGGACAATTCATATAAAATGCATTACATCGTTCTTTATTTTGTGTAGGAGTGAGAGACTTTAAGTAGACTTTGTCTGATGGATATTTTCTTCGTCATAGTATATGATCCGCGAGTGGAGTGTGTATCCAACATCAAAAAGATTGATGTCCTAACCATGAAGTCGTGTGACAAGAATTCTGCAGTTGAGTACACGTGCTACAAAGATAATGACTAAACAAAATCAATATTCCGGGTAGAAAAACAAGAAATCCGATGAACAAAGGAATTCTACTGCAACTGTTGTTTGCAAAGCCCATTTTCAATAGGTAGGTACAACATCCTCACTAGTTAGATTTCAAAGTTTATCATCTCTGATGTTACACTTTACGCTACGTTTCAAGCTTCATGGATGAACCACATTCAGGCATCAATGAAAACAAAACACGTAGTTCAGCAAACAGTCTCTTTTCGGCCAATTCATTTTCTTAGCTGTACAATCGCAAATATGTATGAGTCATTTTGTATGCATGTGTACATTAAGTTTGTCAAACAAAAATACATTTGGTTATGGTTATTTTAACTAAACAGGTGAAAACTAATAAGTTTTGGGTGGAGTTACCTAATACAAAAGCAGTCAACATAATTGGGTCTCAACCAAACTAGTGTAGTAGCAAAGGTGATGAGTTGTCACAAACAGTTGTTAAAAGGGAGTTACGCAATAATACGAACAGTTTGGTGAGTGAGTTGTACTCACGACACACATAGGAAGAAAGTAGAGAATACGGAATTGCGTGACAGCTCTAAATGAATACAAGTTCATGTAGAGTTTCTTTTTCGGTGCACTTGAAGTTTCATTTCTCCAAATTCTTGGTTTGATATTTTTACCAATGAATCTTCTTGGGTATCCATTTTGGATGAAGATTTCTCTGAAAAGATACAAAATGGATACCCACCAAGATTTATTGACAAAAGTACCAAACCAAGAACTTAGAGATGAAACTTCACTTGGATTTCAACGGAGATTTAACAAGCGATATTCTCAAGAGAAGGATTTCATCATCTCTGAAAAGAATATCCTTTGCGGCAACACTAAGAATAATGGTGCTCTAAGAAGTGGGATAATTGAACACCTGGTTAACACTGATCATTCCATCTCAATAGACGCTTCCTTCAAAGTAATCTACAGAGTCAAGAATAACCTATCAAAGGCAATACGGTTTCGTCTTCTTTGTATTGCTGAAGCTGTGGCCATTCACATAGAAAAACTGGAGGTATTCATACAAAAGAGAATTACTCAACCACTTCTACTATCATGTCAACAACGTTGTTGATTTTTGATGACTAATTTTGTCTGTTTTCCTGTTTCTTTAATTGCTTATAATTCTTGTATTCATTTAGAGTTCTTATGCAATTCCGTATTCTCTACTTTCTTTCTATGTGTATTCTGAGTACAACTCACTCAGCGAACTATTCGTATTATTACGTAACTCTTTTTAACAACTGTTTGTGACAACTCATCACCTTTGTTACTACACTAGTTTGATTGAGATCGAATTATCTTGACCGCTTTTGTATTAGGTAACTGCACGCAAAACTTATTAGTTTTCACCTGTTTAGTTAAAATAACCATAACCAAATGTATTTTCGTTTGACAAACTTAATGTACACATGCATACAAAATGACTCATACATACTTGCGATTGTACAGCTAAGAAAATGAATTGGCCGGAAAGAGACTGTTTGCTGAACTACATGTTTTGTTTTCATATTTCCAACTGATGAAAAGTGTATACTTGAGAGAGTTTTGTTGACAGTTTACGTCTTAAAAAATTAATTTTGCAAGATAGAATAAGTTAAACCACTGGTTAAAATGACTGTTTTTCCAATCAAACTGACCACCACTAACAGTGACTCTGTAGCATGACGTTTTGAATTTTTTATTGCGTGTATAACATTGTTTTAAAACGAGACAGTTACTGTCAGACGTTCTCTGCGTTCTTATTTTATTAACAATGCAGTAATGCATAGAACCTGTAACTGTTTTGATCAATGGAGTGGAACATAATTCCTAGGACTTCCAAATACCTCCTTGAAAATTATCCAATCTCACTTATGCCCAGAACTACTTGTATTTATTTTCTAGAATGTTTCCAACCATTTATGTGGTATATAAGTTGGCGTTTTGGTACATTACTTAAATTTTGTATTAATATGAAGAATATTAACCACAAATTGGATACTTGGCATGTAGATATGATACCGCGTTTGTACTGGCCTACAAAATTCACATTATCATACTTCGATGTATTGTTATTTTTTTCTATTCTCATAACTAATGTCATTATTATGACTCCTATGGTGCTACTTCATCTCGGTATAATTGGCATTCGATTAGCTCCTATCAAATATAAGATGATGATGCAGAACTACTACGTACCGACTCCTAGTTTAGAAATAGGGAGTGAAACAGTTGAGTGTCTCGCCCACTTCACTTATTTGAGAAGTTACATCAGTCCTAATCAACTGATTGTTGATCTCAGCGCGGATACAAAAGGCTCATGTGGCATTTGTCAACTTACTTCGTCTCTGGCTTAGACAAAATATTCGACTGCCGACGAGAAGACTAGTGTAGTGCGCGCAGAAGTTCGCTGTGTCATTCTTTATCTCTGTGAGACATTTCCGTTAAAAGTAGAAGACCTGAAGACGCCTATTGTCTTTGAAAAGAGGTGTCTGAGTTCAGTCTCACGTATTAATTTGTATAATATAGTAATTAATATTGAGATTAAGCGTAAAGTGTTAGGTAAGGAGGTCTAGTCAAACGAAGAGGCTGTGAAGCTGCATTAACTGTTGGTTTGAGATGCGTAGAGAGATGGGGAATGTCTGACTGGGTTCCTTGAGACGCTAAGAATCAATGTTTGGAGATTCTTGGTGAAATGGCCCAAAATCGTCTTCAATATAATCTCCCAGACCCGTTGAAACTTCATTATTCTACACGCAATTATTCTTTCTCCCCTACACTTCTGCCCATTATAGTTTTTTTTGAATTTTTTCTTTTTGCTACCTATATATGCTGTATGGAGTGTGGCAACTTTCACTGGTGCAATTCTGCGCAGAGTTTTATGTTGAAAGTCAGTCATTTCATCTGCTAGGCTCGGAATAACATGAAATTCATTCTACTCACTCGGAGTAATTTAAGTAACACATACTTAGCATCAATCCACGACACAGCACGCACAAATCGATTTATTTTTGCTTCAAAAAAAACATTATTACGATACTAATCAATCTAAGCATATGACACAACAAATGAGAAAATGCTAGTAATTGACTCCGTAGATTTTTGACCAAAAGAGTTTCAAAATGCAACGTTAGCGTTCAGTGTTCTCGAGACAGCTAACGTTGAAGCATATAAGATCACAAAAGCCTAAAGGATAGAAATCGCCAGAGATATTTAAAACTTGCTCCACACACTGTGAGGAGTTAGAGCAGAAAATAGATTCTCTATGATAGAAAATGTTTCACTTTCCGTAATATTGACTAAATGAAGCAAGATAAACCAATTTTGGGTTAAATCAACTGCAACATTTAGAAGAATAAAAAAATTAAGACTTCTTAATTTTTCTTCGGTCTCCCCGGGCAATTCCAATAAAATATTTGAAATCCCTGTGTCAAAACAGATTTCTTCTTAGTGAGACGCAAACAAAAGATCTCAGCTAAGCTCTGCGAATATGACGGGGGAAAGTGTAAACTTATCTCAATGATTTGATTTCAGAAGATCTCTGCTATTCTTCAAACAGCGGATTTAAAAGAAACTGGGTATTTGAAATGTCACTAAATCTATTGTGTACGTAAGCTTTCCTCAGCTTCACACACATAAATTCGTTGGCTTTATAAATCGTAGGACATTAAGGCATAAACTTAATATTTGCATGTACCAAGTGAGTCTTAAAGCACACAGGTAAAGTTTCAAATTATAACCACGACATAGAGGGACTTTTGTGTTTGTAATATTGTTATTAATCTATACAAAAATCATAGAAATTATCAAGATGTCACATGACTTCTCTCACGCTTAATATTATACCAGAATTTAAATATGACCAATATATTTTTAATCTAAAAAAATGATATTTCAGATGATGACCTTAGGAAATTTGTGTATTATCGTCGCAGCTAAAGCATACAGACTGATTAATTTAAGCCGTACCATGAAATTAAAAAACGACTCTAAATTTAGTTCTTAGTCAACTAACTTGGTCAGCAGGTTGTACTTCATAACAGTACATTCCTGGTATCAAGCTAGAACGGCAAAACTCTCCACGAAATCCACGCCCAATAGATCCACTGCCAATACCACCCATTGGTACGCCATAGATGGGCCTCCAGGGGACATGAGTAACCGGATCGATAAATGGCAATCGTTGCTCAACAAAACGCTTTTGTATGTAAAACCGAAAAGTGTACCTGTAATATAAATATCAAGTTAGTCAGAAAACACTAGTTAAAGACTCTCGGTTTATTTCAACGAACTATATTATGAAAAGCTAAAATCAGACACGCAGGGTACACATAATGATAATATGCCAAATAATTCAAAGACTTGACCAACAACCGACCCCAGAAGTACGCTTCATCTTCCTTCTCTCCATCAAGTGACTAAAATTGACAGTGCTGATCAGGAAAATCAAATCATATGGAGAAAGATTTGCAGGCTTACATGGAGTTGTGCTGACAATATATTCACCTACCAACACGTCTAGGAACATAAGAATACTTAATGGTACAAATACACACCATTTTCTTTAACCTGATGGTGATACCACAACTGGTAGGTGAAAGGATATCATGACGATTTCCGGGAAAGAAGGCAACGTTTCGAAAGTATATTAGGGTTTTCAACATTTACGCAGCAGTATAATAGTTAAGGGATATATGGTAACTGAAGTGACGATAACCAGTTGTATTTACCTGGAAACCCAACACATGCAATTGCGTTTACTTCGGCATTTCACGAATATACCTATTACTAGAAAAAAACGTGTGGAATATAATATGTAGTCCAGGTTTTTGAATACACCGAAGTGCAAAGTATTCTAGACACGAAAAGCAAAAAAAATGGAATAAAAATAACACTTTAGCATAACCTGCTTGTTATAGAATCACAAAGTGAGCCATGTAGAGGCAAGGCACAGCACTAAGTCATAGAAGCCAAGTTGGCTAGAGAACGGGATATGCATCCAAAACAAATGACTTCCTTAATAATTTGTGTCTATCAGAGAAGCGCCAAAACTGCACAACAAAAATGTTGAGTTTATGGAAATATGAATTCTATCATTTAAGGAAACACAATCGAAAAACGGAAGACACACCAGTTAGTCTTTCTAAAACTTTAAGTGACAGACGACACTCTCTCCGACAGAAGGAAGTATTTCTCGTGTAATCGAAAACGAAACCTGGTTCCGAAAACTCTTGCAGCTAGACCACCAGGCTGCGGTCGTTCGGTATATTTTTTCAGTAGAAAAAGTAGTGACTGAAAATGTGACACTAATACATTTCGAAATAATTTCGCATCCTAAATATTAACGATTTCGATCCCTAGCACTTTTAAATAAGTAGGGTTATCTTCTAGTGGGTTACTACAATCTGCTGATGCGAAATTAAAAAGATATAACGGTTAATTCATGCACGTGCTGGGATGCTTTTGTTAGATATTACTTGAAACAAAATAAAGAACTGGATAATGAATTAGAACTCTTCAGAATTTTTTCTAACTACATTGGGATAAATGAAAGTTAAACCAACAAAATATTAAAAATACTAACCTGAGAGACATTCCAAGGACATCTTTCATTTGAGAGGGTCGAGGTACAGTAAATGGACGGCATTTTACTTTGTTTTTGCGGTCGAAACGGGCTTTCCAACCATAGACAGGCACTATACCAAGTTTTTCTAACACGCTTATGATAGAATCAGAGCGATCTTCGCTCATCACCGGCAAAAAGTACCACGATATCAGCGGTGTACTACATTAATTGTGCAGAGGTTCGAATAGTTACAACCGGCCGACAATTATTTATGGAGATAAATCTTCAGTCCTCTTCGGACAACCTTGATAAAGAAGACAAGCAGCACCTATCGACAGACAATCTTGCTATATACATATTTAAAAAAATAATAAAAATGAGTGGGTACACTAATTTAACTTGTGTTCCTCTAAAATAACTGGGTGGTGCGTCACTGATTTCCTGAAACCGAAATCGCTGGCTGCCACTAATAGCAATGACTTCGAAGATAAAGAATAGCCACAACCATGCACTATTGCACGCTTGATATATTATAAATACACAAGGACTCATTACTTGTTTCCGAGTAGATATAAGTGTTGTAAACCCTGTAATGTGTATGTTCACTACCATAGAAAATAAGATTTTAATCGGCAAAATAAATATTCAGTAGCTGAAGAAGAACTACAATAAATGTTGAGTGAGCAGCTTAGACTTAAAGATACGTCATGCAAATCTTTTGATTTTATTTGCATCTACAAATCTCTCCTCAAACAAATGCTTCAAATAAAAGTCGAAAGATAAAACCCTAATCGTTTATTTTTACCGCTTATTAAATGTAAAAAACCCACATAAACTAACTTGAAAAACTTCGAAGTAACGCCACACCTCAACTAACGCGGCTCAGTATCCAATATTTAATATCGCATAAATCTCATTGATATCTTTGAGCTTACTTCTTGTTGATTAAGTAATACCTCCTGACTTTGAATGACTGTTGTTTGTTCTGCCTAGCTATTTTTCAGGCATATCTTTGGTAGAACCCATTAGGAATTAATTTGAGAAGTTAGAAATATTTGATTTGATTTTTGTACTGATTTGACACTGTAATTCTATAATTATTCTTCTAGTTCAGTGTGAAAACGAGGCAATAGAAACAGTAACAAATTGGTTTGGGTCGAATATATGGGTTTGTATTCTTCCTTGTAGATATTCATGCGGAGGTGAATAACGGAGATGCTACTCGAGTGAGTGATCTTGTCATCACCTTAATGTTCATGACTTTAGGGTCTCTTGGGGTTTTGCGACATTAAAAGGTCCACTGATTTCACCTGACTTATCGTTGTTATAAATAATTGCAAGGAGATTTAGTACCTTGTTATTCACTGAGGTTACTCCCCTTCTAGATATAAATATGTGCATTGGATTTGAAAAATAGACAAAATTTTGGTCGACGGTAGTGTTCCGATAATTAATCTTTTAATGTTTGTGATCAGTGAGTGCATCTTAGCTTAAGAATGCTCCGGTGTTCATTGTAGTATCCCATCAGGAAAATGAATAATTCTGCATGTTCCCATTAGTTGCAATATTGGTATTTATCTGCTTGATTATGTTCTGTGACTTATTCTGCACCCCATGTGTGTGGCTTTGGATTGATCTTTGCCCATCTTCTCTCGTTTAAGCTATATCATTTGATTTTGCAGGTGCTAGGTGGAACTATTCTATGGAGTTCAGATAACACGCGTTATTTAGCTGTCTAATCAGTGAAAAACGTTTATTGTATGGATCAAAATAAGTGGTTGCATAGCCATTTGCATGTAAAAACACTTCCAAATGGTATTAAAAATTGCATCATACAAACAGTACTTCAACACATAGTACAGAAATTTCGGCGTATTCAAAATGCAAAAAATCCAGTTTCCGTATATGATCTTCAAATAGAATACTCTTCTACAGTACACGGCATGAAGCTGCATTAACTCATATGAAGCGAAAACCGGATCGCGACGATATCTTTTCCTTATTTCCTCTAAGAATTCCTCAGCATTCCATCAAACTAAGACTTTGTGAAAGTTTTGTGGAGATTCAAAAACAGATGATTATAACAGTATGAAATGACGAAAATGTTATGCATTGTACGGATGGAATTTAATTCAACAGGCAGCAGTCACGCAGGGGAGGAAAGCAAAACATGGGCTACCGAAGGACGTACATTGTGTACAAAGCGATCAATCAGATCACGCGGTCAAAGTCCCTGCAGACAATCAGTTTTCTGTAATCACTGGGACTAGGTCTTGATATAAGTTGTTTCTCTTGCTCCATTAAACTGACTCTCAAGTATTTACCTGAAAGGAAGATATGATAACATTGTCAAATACTTAATGGAAAAAGGTTTTTATTTTGATACAACACCAATTCAGTTCAACTGCAGTGCTAGAAGACGAAGAATTGGTAAAAATGTATCTATTTGCAATTTGGTACATCTATATAGCCAAAGTATGCTCACCTTATCTTCAATGGAACATTTGCTCAGATCTTCCGTGTTAAAATGATTCTGCCGCTCCTTCATATTGTTTTTCTTTGTTTCGTTTGACGTCTTTCATGTATCTCCGTAACGGTATATCTTTTGTTTTCTCTGACATCGATCCCATCTCCCTGCTATTTGCTGCTTTTGTGCCTTTGATATTCCCTTTTTATACACTACTGATAAATCCTATAAGTATCACACGCCACGCAGTAACGTATGTAGGCCGCAAGTAATATGCAGCTCACTAGTTATATGACTGTTGCCTACGGCAGTGACGGCTGAATTGACAAAAAACCTTGTACAGATGTGTAGGACATTAAGGTGAAACACCTCAAAAAGGTTCACGTAGGGAATTAACTGACACTATAACCGACTAGTGTGAGTGAGGAAACATGTCATTGGGAGCCAATGAAACTTTTTTGAACTCAGAGCGTGATGAGAAATGAATGTGTCTGGGACATTGTAAATGGATTCAGATACCTCAAGAGTATGTCAACAATATAAAGATATTAATGTATTAAGAACTGATAAATATGATACGATTTCCATGATGACTGAAGCCCAACATACAAGGAATACAATGTAATGGGTTACACCAAGGTATGAATGTGTTAAGCAATATGCATATTTCATCACTCTGATTATTAGGCAGGCAACAAAGGGGAGTTTAGAAAGGATTAAAACTATGCTGAATGAAGTATTTTCGTTGATGACTTCAGCTGTTGGTGCACAGCAAGTTATTTGAAATTTGCAGACGACGGTATTCACACCAAATACTATGCTCAAGGTGTAAGTAAACGGATTACTTCAAGAAGATGAAAGGCATCCTTAATGGCATTCTAAAATTCCACTAATATTTGATCTTCTCTGGAAACGAGGCTTTATCTCACAAAGTCAAAGTACATCGCTGAAACCCACTGGGACGTTCAAATAGAGATTATATGGTTCACCAAACGTACACAGAAATGGTTGCCACTTCACCAGTACTAGGTATGTTAATTTCAATATCCCATCGCATAGCCAATGTCGGTGCGTCGGTGGCATAGCGGTTAGGACGCTCGCTGACCATGCACATGGTCCGGGGTTCGATCCCCGGCCGACGCACTCCTTTACCTCGCTAAGCCAGTAGTACGACTGGTAAAGAGGAAAGGTTGGGCATGAGGCTAGCAACCCCATCCTGTAAAATAAACACTGCTACAGAAACTTCAAGCCACTGGCTTGAAGCCCTATGTTCCACTGGGGAACGTGAAGGATTAAAAAAAAAATCGCATAGCCAATGGTTGGTCAAACGCTAAGAGACTATACATACTGAATTGATGAAACAGCATTAAAGACACGTTTGGATTTGTTGAAAGGATAAAAGATATAAATCTTGATATCGTCTGATGTACCTTCCTTATTCACCAGTGTACCACTTATGGAAACAGTAGATTTTTTATGCAAAGAAGGCGTAAGATGAAGCATCGATGTCTGCATTTCTGCATCTTCTATCAAAGAGCTTCTTCTGAAAAGCACAATGAATGTCCCCTTTTTATTCACTGATGAACTGTACAGACAAACTGATGATGTGATAATGTAGTCACCACTAGGACCTTTGGAAGATATGATCGATTAACTGGAATTCTGCTGTCATTGCACGGATAATACACTTTTGGTTGGGAAAAATGACAGCGAGGCAAAGAGCATCCCTGACTAAATTAACGTCACTCACTCTTTTATAAATTTTACCGTTTAGTAGAAAGAGACTGTGGTTTTTCATTCCTAGACGCCTTTAAGACTAGAAAAGAGGACGGTACACTAAGAAATGTATATAGAAAATCTACATCAACTGATCAGTATACTCATTTTTTCAGCTTCGTACCTTTGAGATACAAGCAAAATCTGATAAACTCCTTGGTCCGCAGAGCAGGATCAATCTGCTCTGATGTCTAAATGAAGAGCTTAGTATTATTACACAGTTGCGAAGTGAGAATAGTTACTCAGGAAAGTTCATTGACAAGAATATGACTCAAAATTGAAGGCAGGATAGGGTAACAACGGTTCCGAAAAAGGCCTTGCTCTCCCAGCTTCAGTTCCTAGAGGAAAGCATCAGAGAGATATTGACAAAATGCCTGAGGAATGCATTCGTATCCCTAGGAGAACTAACGGTAATGATTCAGTCCAACGTGCATTGTTTGCAGCTGATAACCCAGCCCTCAGCCGTCTGTGCAAACGTTCTACCATGGCATTAGCTTGAGGATGGTAGGCTGTTGTTCTAAAACGCATACAACCAATGATTTTAGCCAAGACGAAGAATAATCCACTTTTGAATTGCCGCCTGCCATCAGTCGTTATGAAGAGTAGGCTTCCAAAGTTTGCAATCCATCGTTCGAAAAAGATGCGTGCGACTGTTTCAGCAGACATCTTTGAGGGTTACTGCTTCAGGCCACTGTGTGAAACGATCGATTAGGTTAGGATATAGGTATATCCGTGAGATACGTGGAAGGGGTTTTAACCAAATCTACATGAACGTGCTTGAAACGGGCTTCAGGGATAAGAAAGATGCCAGGAGGGCTTTTGGTGTGTCTTACTACCTTGCACCTTTGACAAGCTAAGCACTGTGTGCCATTCTTACTTCTTTATTGATACCAGGCCAGCAAATCCGACTAGTTATGAGCTTGACGGTAGTTCGAATACCTGGGTGGGATGAGCCATGCAACGTATTGAAGACGTTACGGCGATAACTTTTAGGCACGATGGGGAAAGGAGTACTGGTGGAAATGTCGCAAAGAATAGTATCTTTTCCTTTACCTAAGGGTTTCTCGGCTAATTATAGAGTTGTGTTCGACAACTCATGTTGAAGCTCGGTATCTTCTTTTTGAAGACGAGCCAGTTTTACAAGGTTTATGCCGTCTGTTTGGGTGAGGGAACAAACGCGCGACAAGGCATCTGCCACAGGGTTGTTCACTCCGGATACATGGCGAATATCCAATGTAAACTGTGAAACATAGTCCAGTTGTCGTGATTCTCTAGGTGAATACTTATCTGAAGTTGAGTTCAGAGAGTACGTCAGAGGTTTGTGGTCAGTGAAAATTATAAATTCATGGCCCTCCACTGAATGTCGAAAATGACGTTTAGCACAGTATATATATTTCGTATAAACGTAAAAGTTTACATGAAATGCATGGCATTTTTACAGGCACGATCAATTATGTTACAAATTACAACTGTTCAGGTGGAAGTAGTCAATAAAGGCTTGTAAAAACAAATGAACCGATTAAGTAATGTTAGATTGTAAGGGAAGGAAACGAAACACGTTTATAATGAAGATAAGATTAAGGGATGACAAGAAAGGGGTTGAAAATATAAACAAAGGGTGGTGTAGAAGTCATTAGTTGGTTGTCAATATCTATATCTTTGTCTCCAAAAGCTAATACCTGCTGAATGCTGTGGGACAACCGCCTTAGCCAGAATTGGTAAAAAAACCTGGTGTCTAACTTCTGATCTGCTAAAATATTGCACACATGGCTTTTGAGTTGGAAAGGTGTTCTATCACCCAGGCTAACATTGCGGAGCACCTGATCAATAGCCTTCTAGTCTGATAATGCAGCAATCTTAATAACCTTCTGCTTTAAAAAATCGTAGGGAGTTTCTGGATCTGGATTTATGAGCGTCTCCCGTACTTACGTCGTCTGGTAAGATGGAGCTTGCATAGCCAAATATTGTAGTCTGAGAAGTGACGTGGTTAGCTAGGAAGTAGTGTTCTAGGCGAGTGAACCACAGATATGAATCATTAGGTTTAAAAGGTGGTATGGATATGTTAACTGCAGCCAGAGACCTTGTACTCGAAATTTTGTTATCAGCATTAAATGACATTACAAAAGTGTAGAAAGTAATATATATAGATGATGGCAAAAATACAAAAAGTGAGCACAAGCACGATAGAATATAGGTATGTTCAAAAATGCCCTAAAATGGTCTGCTTGCCGAAAGTATTTTCAACAAAAATGTCAGTTAATATGTTTATATATCCAAATGTGATTCAGTTATCAAAGTTAATGTGATAGCAATGACGACTGAATCAAATATGTGTGTACTTCGAAATGATGTCGTCGATCAGCTATGTCGAGCTCACCAATTATTGTGGTGCTCTATTTGACCAAACTAGCGTGCACGTATATCCTAGTACTTCTTCGCGTTTATAATTGTGTCCTAACGTTGTGACTACTCGACATCCACAACGTAAATCAAAAGGCACCTGAGAAGGAATACGAACGCGTATTATCGCAGTAATCCAAATTAAAAAGTTGAGCGAGTACAATGTATTACTTGTTAACACGCAATCTTTAGAGTGATAAACAAATCAAAGTATACTACGATAATGCATAATAAAATGGGTCACTACTATTTGACTTAAACAGTGAGGGTCAGCATCCAATGTTCAGTGATGAATGTTATGGCCAATATTTTTCGGGAATTATTTACCCCTACACATCTATTATTATTATGTCTCTTTCCAACTATATCACTTCGCTGACGGCTTGAAGGATCACCTCCATTCGCATCACCTATACGTTCTTAACACATCACATACAACAGAAACACATAATCTATCCCAGCAGCATTCCCCTTGGATTTATACAGAGGTAAGACAGGTGAGTGGCGAGAGGCAATACACAAAAGTTCACTGAAGATCAGGTACATTCGACATGCGGCAGTCAGTAAGCGAGCACAAAGAATTCAATTTAGTCTAAACTAGATTGTAGAAACGATACTGGATATGTTTTAGTGTTTTCAAGGTCGACGGTTCACTCAAGGACGTGTTGTCTTCGGTTAGTGTAGCTTATCGTGTGACTTCAGAGCAGTTGGAGTGGGTTTGTATATTATTTAAAAAAAATAAAGGTCGAAGCAATGTATTAACCATTAAGACAATGCCCATTTAACATAATCCACGAGAAGGTATTAAAGTTCAGTGTGAATCGAATGCTAACCGACTTGATTACTTGCTTGGTCCTTTACGGATTGTACAGCCCGTTAAACCACGTACTTTTGTGAATATCTAGCGTTCCTGTCTGTTATTGACTAGAAAATAGAGCAGTTGACTTGTTAATGATTTATTGATTTATTCAGTGTGAAAATCTTTATACCGTAACATTTAGGGTATGTATACATACCCATTTTCCTGTCATCCGCTCCAGGTTTTCAAATAACTGTCTTCGTACTCAAAAAGACAGCGGACTAGGTAGCCTGTGTTCTTTTTGAGTGTTGATATGTAAATCTTGTTTCTCCATGAAAGCCTTCACATCATAGTAAGTTACGGATATATCCGTAACTGTGGTACTATGTGTTTTACCTCCCTATTCGGAAATCTGATTTCCATTCGTAAGTCTTTTGGCCGTGGTTTAAGAATATCTTTGCGATCTATTTTCTCAGGGGATGTGTGGCTGCTTTTAATATCCTAATTACAACCCTTTCCAATTCCTGTGATATTCACCTTCCATGAAATTGATAGTGGCATCGTCTATTCAGTCCCTAAGGTAAAGCCTACTGTGCCTTTTATAAAGTACAGTAAATATTCTTCCCCGAGCATATGAATACCCTACAAGGTGACGACAGCACTTGGAATGCTTTGGTTTCGACTGCATCACAATGTTATGACTGGTTACAACTAAGTCACAGGTGCATAACGCAACCCTGCTGCACACATAGAGTGTATAAAGTAGTATCAGTGACTAAAGTGCACTGTCAAACATTTTCTGGAATTTATTTTCAAATTCCACCGTTTAAAGTACCGAGTTAGTTCGTCTTAATCAGTTTGGAGAGTTTACTTCATGATTACATGTTTTCGAAATCCTAATACCATTTGCAAACCTTAAAGATAGTGGGTTAAAAACCTCGCTTTAGCTCGGTAATATATGACAGAAGTCTTCAGAAAACACAAAACTGCGGTAAAAAACACCGTAATTGGTAAATTTCTACCGAGATAGTACTCCATTTACTGGTAATCTTTGTCTTCTTTCAAGGTTGAGGTCAGATAGCATTATTTTCGATCACTTAACATGATGACAAATACTGGGATTTTAAGTGGTTGGAAATAATTCTGCCTGTGGTGTATGGTCCAACTGGAATTTTACTTCAGAGAATGACTATATTTGAACATTCCTGAGAAATTTGGGTTAATTTCGTTCACTACTTAGTTCCCAGTTTGAAGTGCTTCTGCTTCACTGTATTGATACGACCTACTGTGATCTGAGCCAACATTCAAAAATTTATGTGGAGGAATCAACATTTGTTTAGTTCACTAAAATATCGTCTTATTATTATCTCACTTTATCATAACTTCATCGAAATGATTGAATTTGAGCCCTTAACTCACATGTTTGTCAAGGGATGCCACTATCTGGACATTTCTGTTGATATTTTCATTCCCCTAATTTTATGAAAAGGTATATTGATTTCGGTTGCTGGTGTTTAATATCCTGAAGAATTACCGTCAGTTTGGAGCTAGATTCTAAAATAAGCTGTGTCGAATAGAGGAAAGTAGAAAGGAGTATCGTCTGCGCCTCATTCCATCACTGGTGATTCATCAGTTTATATATTTAGCCTCAAGCTTGTGAATTACCCACTACGAAATCGCTGAACCTGTTAACATCCAGAACTTGACATTACGGGTCAAAGGAATGGAGTGTTAAATGACAACTGCAATCAATATAAAGCATTGTCAAGTTTATTCGATGCTAAAAAGACAAAGAATCGTCCTTTAACGGAAATTTTTTTTCTGGAAAATGCTGCTCGGGGGATTGTAATGGATAATTCAAGCACCCCTATAGGCGAGGAGTTTAGCTTGATCATCTAATATCCTCAGTGGAAAACTGGTTTTGTTTCCAGTCAGATAGCAAAGAGTTATTTTAATCATTCAGGTTAGCGTTCGCTGGTTCTACATAACTTGACTTCGTTAGGATATTTGTTTTACTATATTCGCATAAGATATTCCTAAACAAGAAACCGGTTCTAAAAAAATTAAAAAGTGCAGATGTATTGGACTTCTTTTACTTTGATGATTATGGCATGCTAACTGGATTGTTTTCTGTCTCATGGTTTCAGGCACTTTCGAATTAATATTTACTTAGTTATGTAATTTTTGTATTTTGCATTGTCGTAGCTACCCTAAGGTAGTTTGCATCTATTTTCTCAAATTATCTCAGTCGTCAAGTCATGTTTATTAATTATGACTGCCTCATCAACCGTTTATTTCAGAATTTGTGGAGCAAGTAATCGATTTACATGTCGATCCTGTGTAGAATCTTACGTCATATTCCCTTGGCTTCCAGTTCAGCTCAAGTTCTACGGACTTATCAGCTGAATGCCAGAACCTTGTATAACCCCGCATTATTTCAACCGAAATTCTCATACAGTACTGCTTTTAAAACTTCTGAGGATGAAAATCCCGAACAAAGCACTACTACTATTAGTGACAAAGAAAGGAGCTGTGGTCCCAGAGTAAAAGTAGGATTCCAAGCAGAAACTCAAAAGCTACTGGAAATAGTTGCAAAATCTTTATACTCAGACAAAGAGGTTAGTGGCTACTATTAATGTAAATTTAAAAGTGTGTTTTGGGTGCGTACATGACTCTTGTCTTGTTTTTATTGAGTTTAGTTACTGAAAGAAACATTTGAACATACTTTTGAACTTCTATATGTCATTGGTAGTGAAGTATTTTTTTTGCCTGCGTACATAAAAGAATCGCATGTTACTGGTACCAAGAAACACGCTACACAAGTAATAAAACAATAACATGAAAATTACATTTGTACTGACACAGACTTTAACTCATTGTTACTCATCTTGCATATATTCTTGTATTAAGTAGGTGAGTTTTATTTCAATATGTGACACCTGATGATTTGATATTTACCAGGCACAGGCGTAATATGTAATTACTTAGTAAAGGGAATATGTGCTAGGTGTTAGTTCTGTCCTAGTTTACGGTCAGGATGTGACTACTGATAGTACGACATCTAAAGAAATCTTAGGTTTCCGTTCAAAACTGTCTCGATGCAGTTACTGGGTGGAGCAATATGATAAGTAATAGTAAGATTTGAGATTGTCTGTTGTGTAAGTAGCAATTTCGGTTGATGAGAATAAGAAGCATCACCAGTTTAGGCAGGTAGGTCATCGCTCACATTCCAAAAATTTTCTTTAACCTTTATTTGATTATTCTCCCTCCTCTACGTCTTTATCTGTTGCGCTTTCGTTTTTGTTTGTTTACTTTTATATGTGGCTCTCCGAAGTGTGATAACTTGTATTTATATACTTTTTCGTAAACGTGCACTGTTAAAGCAGTTTATTACGATAGTAGTCGAAAAACTACTTATTGATGACTGCTATAGTGCTACCTAGCTATATCTGGATGACTTAATTATTGGACGGCCGTGCTACCCATTTAGAGCCTATGCCAGCAGTATAGTTTAATTACTCAACCTTTAGGCCAAGTAAAGCTACTACTGTTCCTTCCTAATGTATTTCGGTTTGAAGAACGATTATATAGTAGTTGAACGTATTGAAATCTCCATACATCACTTCAGACCTATACTTTTAAAAATGCGTAAATATCAACTAGGGTTATAGTTACTACTCTTCAGTTACTTGATCTTCGTCTTTTGATGGACAGTAAGTTATTATTATTGTTGATGCTATTATTATCGAATGAACAGCGGAATGATTCACTGCCTTAACTGTCTTCAGTTTCCTAGCGATAGGTATTCATAAACGACTCTTGTTATGGCTTGATAAATTTGTAGTTTTGTTCTAAATATTTTTTGTGTTTTCTTTAATTTTGTCTAAGGTGTTTGTGCGTGAGTTGATTTCAAATGCCAGTGATGCTATCGAACGCCTGAAGTTACTTCGTCTTTCTGGTCAAGTTCAGTCCACTTCCAAAGATGCCCCTTTAGAAATACACATCAAGACAGATGAGACGAAAAAAATCCTTGTCATCCAAGATACAGGAATCGGAATGTTGAAAAATGAACTGGAAAAGAATCTTGGAACAATAGCCCGTTCAGGTAGTCGAGAATTTGTCTCTAATCTGGCTGGAGACAAGGAGAGTCCTAAATCTGTGGATATTATTGGTCAATTCGGAGTTGGTTTCTATGCTTGCTTTATGGTGGCTGATAAAGTAATTATAAGATTCTTTTTGTCCAAATTGTGTCTTTTGTAACTACACATTGAAGGATTTCATAGGCACAGAGCATTAATCCCATTGTCAACACGACCTTATTAAATCTATACATGCATCCCTGGCATTCTTAGTATCTTCTATATTTAAGATTTCCACATTTTCCCAGTGGGATTGATGTTCTTAGTTGTCCAAATTCATTGATATGAAGAAGTATATGTTTTTTTAACTGCTACTTTCTGACCTTGGTTATAATCAAGTAGATGAATTTAAAATGTGAATTACTGCTTGTCCATAGACACCATCCGTTAAAACTATTCTCATAATTCCATAAAAGTTTACTAGTCCACACAGCACACCTATCCAAGAACGGGTCTTTTTGTAGCTTATCAGAGCATCAGCCAATAATCAGGTTTTCTGTGTGATTGTCACTTGAAGTTCTGATTCACCTTTTCAGAAATTTTTATTTACAAAACAATACTGTATGTATTTTGTGACTGTCAAATCATCCAAAACAGGGGTTTATTGGGTAACCTCGTGACTCTACAGGAAAGGCATTAGATAAAATAATTCAAGATTTCTGTCGTATGTTTAGGATGATGTTTAAGTTTGTTGGTGAATCATTGGGAGTAACCCTGTTTGGCTCCAATTTTCATGCGGTGATTTACTCCTGATAAAGCTACAAATAGACTTCGAATACGCAGACAATGTATGTTTTTTTCGTGGCATCAGTCAATGAAATCCACAACAGTTAGTCTAAGCCACGTAGGAAGGTGTAGACTTCCTGGTTGGGGTCATCGGGACGGTAAAAACCAATGGTTGGAAACAATTGGTGACATGGCTCAAAATCGTTCTCAGTGGCGCAGATGCACCCACTCCTTGTGACTTATGATTTCAAATGAAACTGTTTTGTTCTCCGTTATTACTATTCCTTTGTCTCACACCTCTGTTTACTGTCTACATTATGCAGTTCTTCTACTTTCTTCTCTTGCTTTGTGTGCTACATGGATTGTGGTGACTTGAACTGCCGCACATATGTGCAAAGTTCTATGTCGAAAACCGACCGACCGACCGACCTTATGTTTTTTTAGAAATGCTACCAAGAATCAGTCTTTTGGATACTTTGAAGCGGTATATGTTTCCTTTGTATCAAATGTGAAATGATGGTGCAGGATTGGGCTTCATTGACCTCCAGTTTAAGGATTATCAGGCATTTGGTCACATTGGTCATTTCACGTATTAATGCAGTAGCATTAATCCTGACATTATGTCTTCTTGGGTACAAGCTTTTCATATCGGATTCGCTAGTTCTATTTTTTGTTCTGCGGAAATGCCTTGTTTTCTATTAGAACTGCAAATCACACTGAATAGTTTGCTTTGAGGCTGGACATCTGTTAATCATGAACTGTAAGTATAGGAAGCACAAAAAGTCTAAATCCTTTTGCCCATGTATCATGTAAACAGGTTACAACTGGTCCATACACAGCGGTAATTAGAAAAGAAAATATGAGAGTCATTCAATAAGACAATGAAATTTAAATAGCCGATTTTTCTTGAAGATTCTTTATGAGCATAAACCGCTTTTTCCCAATACCATCAAATTATAGCGATGACAACAATCAATGAATCCATTGACCCTTTGAGCTCTTAGAAGAATGTAGGCTGACTGAATGCAATTAGCGTAACTTTAGGAACCAGTAGCTTTAGTGTCTTTTCGACTAGTCTAAATATATCTTGGTAATATTAATATTATCCTCAGAGTTTTAATATCTCATTGATTTTCATTTACTTGCTTTATCTTTTCTCAGATTTTTATTTTTTATTGACTTTCTACTTCTATCAGTTTACGTGTGTTTGGGATAAATTAGTCACGTACAATCGTAATCATCATAGTTAATCCCATGGGCATTATATATATATATATATATTATATATATATATATATATATACGTTGTGTCATTTTTACAGGTCGATGTTTACTCGCGCAGTCACATGGACAATAGTTCTAATGGACTCGGGAGTCATTGGTCTTCCTCTGGTCTTCAGGGTGAATACGAAATTAGTGATGCTGAGAACGTTAGTTATGGTACGAAAATTGTGCTACATCTAAAGGAGTCAGCTGCTGAATTCGTGAAAGATGATGTACTAGAACGCATTCTCCGCAAATATAGTAATTTTGTTGGCACTCCAATTTTCTTAAATGGCCGACGCATCAACGTTATTGAACCATTATGGACCAAAGATCAAACACAAGTAAGTTTATATTAATATTCATCCTTTTTATTATTTGTGTAATGATTGCATCAGTGTTGCCCATAATAGACAAAGTGTGAATTTTCATGTGATGTTAGACACTTCAGTTCTTCTGTAGAGACGTACGTTTATTAATTTACTTATCCAATTTACAAATATTCAATACAGCGTGATCATCTACAAACTTTCCACGCATACCAACATATTAGCATTGTTAAAATAAAAACGTATGATACTTATATCATCATTTTGTGAAATATCGATGCCAATTTTTGATTTTTTTTATTCCTTCACGTTCCCAGTGGGACATGGGGCTTCAAGCTAGAGGCTTGTAGTTTCTGTAGCAGTGGTATTTATTTTTACAGAATGAGGTTGCCAGCCTCATGCCCAACCTTTCCTCTTCACCGGCATTATTTCTGGCTTAGCGGGGTAAAGGAGTGCGTCGGCCGGAGGTCGAACCCCGGACCATGTGCATGGTCGGCGAGTGTCCTAACCGCTATGCTACCGACGCACCCAATTTTTGATTAGTATTGGTTTATTGTTTAAACGTACAGTAAAGATGAAAAGCACATATCGTACGTTCAGAAGTTGGTCGTAAACTGAATAATTATAATTGAAGGTAGTTTGCGTATTCTTTCCTTAGTCTCTGTATATATATTTTTCTTTGTTTTACTTTATTGTTCTATTTTAATTTTCCCCGTGTTGAAAAACTAAAATCGAGAGAGGAGTCATGTGTTTACAAGTGGAGAACAGTTTGTAGAGCCTCAAAAAAATTTTCCACTTAGGTCTTATTTTTTCTTGCAGGTGCATCCCAATATTTGTCTTGCTTTTCGCATAACCAGCTATTAGCCTTGAATCCAGCTGCCTTTGGTATATACGATTGCAATAAATAATCTGTAAATAATCTTTTTCCACATGGATCTGATAGGGATGAATATTTTGATCACCGAATGTGAGATGAATACTATTTATTTTACAATGAAATTTCTTCATTTCAATGTAATTATTGCATTATCATTGATGATTACATTTTTATAGGATTTAGCTTTATGTAAAGCGTGTAAGGGGGGGAGGCTAGTGGTTTTATTATGCAATGAAATCATCAGACTGTGAACAAAAGAAGTAACACTTTTTCTTATTGGTAGTAATCTTCCCTCATTATAAGTAGAAACGACAAGGATTTTGATACTTGCGTTTTGGTGCTTAGATAGATGTCTTTTCATCCCTAACCATCATAAATTAATGCTTCTATGCATTAATATGAATCTTATTCTTAACTGCTGTTTTTTAATTTCTTTTTTCAATTCTTCCACAGGTAACTGATGAAGAACATACTTCATTCTTCCAGTATCTTTCCGGTAATAGTTATGATAGCCCAAGGTATACTTTTGCCTACAAAACTGATGCACCGCTAAATTTACGTGTACTTCTCTACGTTCCTAATTGGAAACCGAGTATATTTGATATGGCACGTGAATCAGACAATGGCGTTGCATTGTATAGCCGCAAAGTACGTTGTGTTTGTAACTAAACCACACTTTACTACTATTTTTCTTCGAATTCTCTACATAACCGATACAGATTGACTGTTTAATTGTTCTTATCGTCACAGCTACTTAGAATATATTTATGTAACTTTCCACCTAAAAATGATCACAATACTCACTTTTAATTATTGTAGCGAGAATCTATACAGACTATGGTCAACCGGATAGGCCTCAGGATTATTTTTTTGTCACACTTTTGAATGGCCTGTGTCAGGGACTATGACTAACGAAGTCATTTGTCTACGTTTATTATATATTTGTTATTTATTTAAATTATCAGTAATCGCTGTAGTCCTTGAGACATCATTTTATTCGCTTGTGGAATTGCTTAAAGTTGGTTTTGTAGTTGTTGGTAGCAGTTTCGAAACACAAAGCCAACTACTTTTCGCGGAACTTTATCAGGTCTTTTTCACTAAAGTGTTAATACCACATCTGCGTATTTTTTTTCTCTAAAGCTACTACCATTAAACTTCTTAGCAAGTGAAGTGGAGTGGTGTGCTGAGATCAGCTTTTATCTAAAATAGGTTTATTTCGTTTCGTCTCGGATAGTTATACAATAAGTGGAGCTATCTTATAAGCCACTAACTTCGATGACCTAGATAGGTATATGGTACGCATGCCTAGGTATCGCCTTCCTCGACGGGCAATGTTAGCTGACATAGGATCAGGTTAGAAAAGAGCGAGCGGTTGTCAAACGAAAATATGGCTTCATTAGTGAATGAAATCCACAACATTTAGTTTAAGCCAGTTAAGTAGGGAGGTGTAGACTGGCTTCTTGGTTGGGGTTCTCGGGATGATGGAAACCAATAGCTGGAGAGAATAGGTGATATGGCTCACAATCATTCTCAATGGCTGGCGGAAATGCATCCACTCCTTGTGATTTATCATATCCAATAAAATTCTATTGTTTTTCCATATTACTATTTTTCTTTCAGGCACTCAAACTTCTATTTATTATCCCCCTCTCTCTCTTCTGGACCTCTCTTTACTCTCTTCCCTTACTTTGTGTAATGCAAGGAGGGAGTGTGGCAACTCGAGCTACTGCACATCTGTACAAAGCTGCACTTTGAAAGCAGTCAGTCAGTCAGATAGGCAAATGATAACAGAAATTCGTTCCTTGAATTGCACTTGCAGCACAGTTTTCACAATACTGTGACCTTTATTTGGTGTAAAGTAACTTCAAAAAATAGGTTTCTTTTCTGATACTAAATGAAGATAAAAGGTAGTTGACGTGCTTCCAACTATCTGCATGGGTAAGACACTTCGTACTTTTGTGTTTGGAATCATAGTTTAACCTTTTTCATGTGTATAGCTTGCTTAACCTTTTCTCTGCATCTTCTTGTCTTGAATAATTTCTATTTTTTATCCTTCTTGTCAACAGATCATGATAATGAATCGTACGGAAGCTCTGTTACCCAAATGGCTACGTTTTCTTCGGGGTGTTGTTGACAGTGAAGATGTCCCTTTAAATTTAAGCAGAGAATTACTCCAAGATAATTCACTCATACGTCGAATTAACCGTTTGTTAACCGTTAGATTCCTTAAATTTTTATCTGTAAGTTAACATTTACCATTGTCCGACTGTTATGACTAATCATTAATTATCTTTGCCTATCTGAGTAAATTGGGCGCCACCATTATCTTACCAGAATTACAGTCATTCTGATTTCCGCTATCATAATTTTTATAATGTTGCTTAAAATCTACGAAGAACATACATGGTTTCATGTACAACCTCAGTTAATCGATGGTACACGTTCATTATGAGCAATACATTCTCGATTTATACATATACCGGCTTCAAACCATTGGTCAACAGGTTTACATTTCTCTGCATATAGTTGTCGATGAGAGGGTCGGTGTATCATTGCCGCTGTTTAAATGTAAGCAGACTAAAAGTCTTCGCGGTGATAGTTAACAATGATGGGCGATGAAACCAAAAAGATCAAAAGTAGGGTCAGCAAGAGGTAATACCTATTAGCTGTTTGAATTCATTAAGGAGACAGGTTGTAAAAATGTGTTATTCGTTCCTTGCGTTCCCTTCGAAAATGCAATAAGTGATAAGTGAAACGATCTCTGAGAAAGATAAAATTTTAATAACTTCTCAGAAAAAATGACTGAAACTTTGGGCGTAACGCTTTGAGGAGCAGTTCGATTGATTTTCTGCCACAATAAACTTGCTTATCATAGAACAGCTTGAACGTGAAGAATGATCCTGAAATTGCAGTAGAGGCTACCAAAGTGGTGTCTAGTCTTGGACAAGGCTAAGCTACACGACTTGAGGGGATTTGACCATGAAAGTGTCTGGGCTGAAGGTAGTTCATTGTTGACTAGACTAATTAAGGTATTAACTAGTGCGTGGAAATCTAAGTTAGCTCTAGCAGAAATGTGTCAGTGGCTGGTCCTCTCAGAGGTCGAATTCGCTTGCAAAAATGTGATTTATTTGTGTAGAATGATGTTAGTCATCATTTGTCTCCTTTATGGCATCCGTTTATCAAGTAAGTCAAAGCTGAATAGCAACCAAATTGATGTTTTAACTAGGGATAAATGATTAATCACGTTTGAGTGGAATATCTACTTCTTCATGCTCTTTTAAGTAGTAGATGCCTTAACTCATTAAAGGTACCTGATGGTATCAGACCAGCTGATGTATACTTTTTTCGTTTTGGTGCAATTCAATAGATGAAAGACCAAATTTTATCTTAGAAGTTTGGTATTCATGAATGTGTTTTCTTTAGTCTACTCAGGTGAATGTACCAAACTGCGATTTCTGCAGAGAGATGTAAACGATTTCTAAGTTTATATGCCACTAGTTAGTATACCTTTTACGCCTTGACCTTTCATTAATCTTCAGAGTTCAAAGTAATTGTTCCCTAGTATGATGTTTCAAACAGAAACCCGGTTAAAGCCATATTCGAATAGTTGTGAAGGGTATCAAAGTGAGCTAAACAGTGTAGAAATAATTTAATAAATTATTCGTCTATCTGACTAAAGCGTGTAATAGTTTTACATGTTTCTTAGGCATAAGCGGATACGGTTACTAAAAAAAATGAAGTTAATTTTCGGTATACTGTTAACATTTTAGGCTACATTATGTACTAAACAGTTACCTTGTTTAATATTTCTCAATTTGTTTTTACTAATTAACTATACTTTCAACTAAAGCAACAAGCTTCACGTGATACAAGCAAATTTATTAGCTTTCTGGAAGATTATGGTCTTTATCTGAAGGAAGGATTGGTTATTGAAGGTGATCAACAGTTAAGAGAGGAAATAGCCAAGCTTTTAAGATGGGAATCAAGTGTACTGCCTGCTGGTCAAACTACGTGTTTGGATGAATATGCTAGTCGAATGCATGCAGGTCAACGAAATATTTACTTTTTGGCGGCGCCTAGTAGACAGCTTGCTGAAAATTCTCCATATTTAGAAGCTGCGCGTAAGAAGCATCCAGATATTGAGGTGAGTCATGTATATATATATATATATATATAATTTTCAGAACTTAACTTTTTTTTTTCCGTCAGGGATCAAGGTGCAATCTCTAAGATAGAAGAAATAGTGTAGAATTCATTCCTAGAGGACACTAGTGTCAGTGCCTGAACAGCTTATTTCTTCCAAGAGAAAAGGCATCCTGCTAAGGTTATAGTTAACCTTGCAAGATATTTTCATTGAGTAGTGAAGTAAATCTATAGGTTCCTGCTAGTGTATATAAGTGTTTGTACTAAGGATGTACTAAGGAAAGTTATTATAAGCTTCTTTATCTTTAATAAATTATTTTCACTGATAGACTGACAGAAATATGAACGCTTTTAGGTACTAAGATCCTGTCGTTAAAGGAGCTGTTATAACTGCCGTAGATATGCGAAACATCAAGGTGTCAGAGTTATCTGCCAAATAAACTTCTTATTACAACATTTGTTATGATACTTTGAAGAAAAGGTTTATTCCTAAATCCATTTTGCTTTCTTATATTTGGTAGAAATTGTTTTATAGTTTACCAGTGATTTCTTCTTCATAAAACTATAATGAACAAAGCAATTATTAATATTTTGATCACTTCACTTCCAATTAGTTAATTTCTCTGACAAATCGTTTTTATGTTGTAACAACAGAAGACAAGGGCCAGGCAACAGATCATTTATTAAGGAAATCAAAGCATATTTATATATTTTCATGTACATTATTATAGTTTAGTTAAGCAAACAAACACAGTCTTCTGATTGGTTGTTTCTCACTTAAAGTTAATCTTTCATCTCTTTGTGACTGTTTCTTGAATGTCAGATCATCTATATGTTAACTGTATCGGCCTACGCAAAGTCTGCTGTGGTCGGTTTTTGAATCAGTCTTTATTCATATTTTCTCACAACAAATCTTGAGAACGTAAACATTAACGTCTATTACTGTCGACCGATTTGGCTAGTAGACAGCTCTCACAACAATATGCACCAATGTAATTGTATTACTTCTTTTGTTCCAGGTACTGTTTCTGTATGAGCCATATGATGAACTTGTTCTGATGCAATTAAATCAGTATGACAAGAAAACACTTACATCTGTTGAGACTATGATCGCTGAGGATTTAGCTGATACAAATTCTGTTGGACCTGAACGTCAAAATTGTCTGAAACAAGATGAAGCATCAGAGTTAGTTGAATGGGCAGAGAAGATCCTTGGCCCCAAAGTCAAGAAAGTAAAAGTAAGACCATAAAAAGATAATTATTTAATTTTATACATTTATTCCCCTTAATGAATTTGGATAAAGCAAGAACAACAGTTTTTGCAGAATAAAATGGTATCATCATTGCTTATTTCGTTGGCTTCTCATCAATTGCTTACAGCCCAAAGACACTATTAAGTATATCTACAGAAACAATTTTAGCATAATTGCACAAAGTTCATTTTTAAACAAAAATCAGTCAATATATTCATACAATGCTAATAATAATAAACACTTTATCTCGAACAATAATGATCATTCACAATGGAAACTTTCGGCATTACATAATCAGATGAAAGAGAGGGTGAAAATATCCAGTTACCAGGGCAAGGAAAGACTGATAACCGTTTATTTCTGGACGCATAAATCAGATTTCTGGCACTTGATGGGGATCGCTTCGACAAAATTAAGGAGTATTGGACTCTTTTACCTATCGATAATTTTGAACTATCTTTCGACGTCCACCTCATGACCGTGTCAAGGAGATACCTGGCGATGGCACTGTTTAGAGCATTTGTTCCCTTTAGACATATGCTTTTTGATACATGTTCAGTAAATTGCACGTATGCCCTTCTTCCAGTTCTTCCAATGTAACTGCTCACGCAGATACACGTAGGTTTGTATACACAGTTGGAGTTAACATTAGAAGGGTATCTGTGGACTTTTGATTCCACAAAAAAACATGTTTGATAGACAGGAACCGGCTTAGCTGCAGGATAGACTCTGGCTAGTGACATCCTCAATCTTCTGTTGACAATTGCTGTAATATTTTCACCTTTAAAATCAAGTTTAATGAAGATGGGCTTTTTTCCCACTGGGATTTGTTTGACATTTGAACCTTCAGACCTTGTTAATGAACCATTGAGGGTAACCGTTGCTTCTCAACATCTTTTCGAGAAGCATAAATTCTTCCTCTAATTTCTCTGTAGAGCATATTCTCCTAGTTCTATAGTATAGAGTCTTGACTAGTGCTCGTTTGAAGCTATTTAGACAAAAACTATTAAAATCTAAGTATTGTCCAGTCAATGTACGCTTTCGGTAAATTGACTTCTGGAGACTAACATCTTCTAGGCGTTTCATGGCCATGTCAAAAAATGGAACTTTCCATCATTTTTATGTTCCATAGTATGTTAAAATTGTTTCTGTAGATATACTTAATAGTGTCTTTGGGCTGTAAGCAGTTGATGAGAAGCCAACGAAATAAGCAGTGATGTTACCATTTTATTCTGCAAAAACTGTTGTTCTTGCTTTATTCAAATTGTATTCTAGTTGGAAATTAAATTTAACAAAATTGAATTAACCGCTTTTCTAATAGTGAATTCAAAAATAAATATTTCGAAATGAATTTGTTCACCATTGTAGAATGGTTGTCGTTCAGAACAGTGATACGACATATTAATCGTACGCTGTAGGTTTTACGGATAAACGTCAAGTCAATATTTTCCGAGCAGTCAGTTACTATTATTGTGCCATGTTCAGTGATGGTACTTGGTTTCTCATGGGGCAGTTGTTGAAAACAACTTGAAAATTTATTGCTCGAATAATTATGGCATGATACTTGCAACTAAACTAGAGTTGTCCAACGGATGGTTTTTGAAAGTTTATTTTTATCATTAGTTAACAATAATAATCACAATAATTTCATTCTAAAAAAAGGTGCTTTTATACACAAGACAGAATTTTCAGCAGGTTTTAAATTGCAAGGTATTTCCTCCTTGTACAGAATCTGCAAGTAATTTAGTAAACGATAGTAGATCTCAACTGAAGTGATATTCAAGCATTGGTTTGTAGAGATTCTATTGATTGGTTACAGGATTTCATTATGATGAGCTGACATCGGTTAGAGAACCATTGGAAAACGCAGAAGTACTGGACAGTTGTTTCGTCCCAGTTTGGGACTCTTCACAGCGACATTGTTATATATCTAGGCCATCCTCCAATAATCCAAAATTTTTCTCCCCAACTTCCGTTAGTAAAGTCGTAGCAGTCGGTTTAACCGTGTGTTTGTAAATATGCCTGAGTATACATTGTGATTCTTAGACACTATTGTATTAATAAAGCAATATGAAATGGGGTAAACACGATACATTTAGCCTGCTTATTACATAAGCAGACTGTCAGAAAGTTGCAGTCTAAAATCATTTTCTTTTCAAACACTTTAGGGAAGTTGAATAGTTTACAGTTGTTTGACTTATGCTAAAATGTTGTATTTTAGTAAATCTATTTTCGATCCGATCAAAATTATTATCGTTTTATTGACCTTATGTTCTCTAACTTTGGCATGTTAATACACAGCTTTGAAAGTGTGAAGTTAACAATGCTTTTCTATTCATGTTTCACTTCTCCATATTTTCCACTTTGAACTGCTTTGAAGTTAATTAGTCTTGCGAAGCATTTGTATTCCATAAGTACACACCAACGCCTTGTATTTTATAAAATTTATTCTCTCCTTCGTTTGAAAGTTATGATTGACCGTCATTACTTCTTCTTGTATCCATTTTTGTCTCACTTCTTCTGATTGCTTATCCGACTCTTTTGATTCTTATTGTTTTCTGTGTCTAACGCTTATTTCGCTTTCATAACGGTTTTATTTCACAGCTTAATATAGTCACACGCTTGTTGACTGTGTAGTATGTTATGCATTTTTATGTGTCTACTATTTTGTCCTAATTCGAAGTAAAGCATTTTCACCTGTTAACTTACTAACATACTTTACTAAAGTTACAAACAAAGTCAAGATCACAATTCTTAGCATTCAAAATTTGTACTAGGGTTGTTGTGATTGTTGGCTAGATCGAAATGAACACGATACAAATTTACTAACTCACATAGCTTCACTTTATTTTAAGACTTATGTGTTGAGTAAATATTTTGCTTTCTATTTTATTTTTAGATTACTCAAAGGTTAAGCACTCATCCATGCTTCGTTTCTGTTCGTGAGGCAGGAGCAATGAGACATTTTCTGCGGACTAGTTTAGCCGACAGACCTGCTGAAGAAAGAAATCGTGTTATTGAACCAATTCTAGAACTCAATCCTGAACATGAGCTAGTTCGATATCTGTATAGCCTGGTCAAGAGTTCCAAGGATGCTGATCAAACTCAGGACAGTGCTTTAGCTGTATCTGTTTTAGATCATCTCTATGATTCGGCTATGGCTCAAGCAGGTCTTATGGATGATGTTCGAGGACTTGCATCTCGTATGACAAATCTTGTCACAAAATTAGTTGAAAAGACCCGATAATTTTTGCTTATTTTGATACTATGTACTTATCATTATGGTCCTGTGTGAAATATGAAATAAAAAAAACTTTGCCAACATTGATCTCTATGATTTTCAGTTGGCGAATAACTGCGTGTTATGCGATGATTGCTAAAATAGGTTAAAATAAAAGTACGATGTGTATGTTAGTTGTTTTTTTACGTGGAACCATTGTCATACGTCTTGTCCTTAATGATGCTGATTGTATTCTGTCATTCAAGTTTTGTTATGCCCCCAAGCTTGGAGACTCTTCATCATCGTCTACCTTAAATTACTATTGGATGGTTGGAGACTCAGTGGTAATGACTACGTCTGCAGCACAGGTGGCGCGGGTTTGAATCACTAAAGAGATATCAGTTCTGAAGTTGCAGACACCTTACAGATAAGTGCCAACAAGCACGACGCCTAGGACCGGGGCTTCCTGCTGATTGCCTGGAGCCTCCCACAATGAAAGTACGATGTGTTTGTTAAGTTGTTCTGAATACTATAGATTAGTAATTCTAGTTTCCGATTTGAACATGTGTGAATTCACTTTTTTGCTCTCTCAAGAGGCTGATTGTGGTCAAAAGTGTTGTCATTGTGAATCTATTAGGGAAATAGCAGAGCTGTGTTAAAAGACGATCTACAGTCAGTAATAAGTAACGAGCAAATATACAAATAAAGAAAAAAGGTATCTGAATAAGAGGTGTTCAGGAGGTGATGGAATATAGGGAAATGTGTACAGCAGATACACTTAAACCATATGAAGATAATGTTGATACTTTAGATAAGGTAAAATTCAATGGAAATCTACAGTTGAACTATGGCGTTGTATATTTAACCGAATATACACTTATGCTACTTATTAGTAATAAGTAGTATAACGTTGGACAGAAAGGAAATGGAAATAATGTAAAGTTAAGAAGAGAATTACCCAATTTATCGCGTCCCATATCGTACAGTGCCTCTTCAAATACCAATTGTCAATACAAAAATGTTGAGGGCTGAAATGAGTTGTCTCCTAATCCAACGAACCAAAGATTTTCAATTCAAACTAAACTTGTTTCTATCGACAATTGAATTGAATGTTGCAGAAATGGGGAGTCGATTGGGTCCAATATTTCTGATATCTTCATTTCCCAACTAGTACATATAACCTTGAAATCTGCCACAGACGAAAGTGCGTTTAATTAAAGCCAAAATATTGATTTATAAATTTATTAATGTTTATTCAAACATCAAGTTGACAGTGGAACACAAAGCCAAAAGTCAGCTGGATTTTTTTCGCTTTTTACATGAAAAGAAGACAGAAATGCAGGACGGAGTAACCTTTCAGATGATTATTTAACCAAGTTTCATCCTGATGCATCGTGTCCTTCAATGGCACGCTGCATTGTTTCATAATGATATATTGACATCTCTTGTCTGAATACAGTGACACCGACATAGAACCGTGCACTAGTTGCTGCATAAATAAATTTAGGGTACAATTTTAAAAATATAAAAAAAAGTGGTAGAATGAAAAGTAGCAAGAGGGTTTAAAACTGTAAGGCTTGAACAATAAATGTATTTTCAGAACAGTGAGTAAATTTGAAGCTAATGTATTTTTAATCCTCTCTTTCCTTTTCAAATGGGAAACAAAACCTTAGTAGCACATGTCCTTCCTATTGTCTCCTTTGCTATCACTTCCAGATAGTCCCGTGACTGAACAATAGCTTTTATTTCCTCTTCAAAAAATCCAGGCCTTGTCATTCTCTTACACTCAACTTGTCGCTTCCTACTCGGAATATGGTGTCCCTGTAATGTTTTCTCAGATAACATCCAATCCATCTCTATTTCCTTCTGCATTTTTGTCAGGAAATAAGTTCTTAGCTCGTTCTCTGTCAGAGTTCCTTATTGCTTATCCTGTCTGGTCACTTGCTCTTTAATATCGCTCGAAGGCATCTGTTGGTGACAGTCTGCAACGTGTTGGAAATCTTTTTGGTGACGCACCAAGTGATCCTACTCTCTTAAAACCTGTAATATGACCTTCTTGAAGGGTCTAGATGTGTGATAATGCGATTTGCTGTGTATTCTGTCCATGAATCATCTTCAGCATGTTGGTTTTTCAGTCTGGTTTTCTTATCCTAGTCTTAATATGACAAGCTATGGTTTATTGTTACAACATGACTGCAATAGAAAGAAAACCTGACTCACATCAGGGTTTGAATTAGAGCCTTCTGGACTAACCAATTGGTCCTCTGTCGATGAAGCTTTTACACGCAGATGCTAATTTTACTTGAAATCAATGATTTTAACTAAGGATCAATATTAACTTATTTTGTTTTAGATCATTGTAATGGTTTTCAAATAGTTATTGGTTGATTGCCCAATGTATAGGCACCTGGATGATAAATTCCTTGAAATTCAGTTATGAAACACAACAAAAAAATACATTCAGCATCCATTACAAATATGTAGAATTACATATGAAGATGTCTAGTATGCACTGTAATTTATCAGTATTTTTTGTAAAGTTTTATCCAATAATATTTCAAAGTTGAATAGGTAGTCGCTTAAGCTAACTAACTATCTCTCCAGGGCTACCATATATTGTTTTGGGATCATGAAATCTTACTAGTGTCCTTCAGGTATTTTTTTATCGAGTCAGAGGCGAAATGAATTTCTTAAATAACTACGAACTTATTACTTCATTGGATAATTGATGTGGATGGGAAGAAACACTCTAATGGAAGGAATGCTATTCCTATTAGATTTTTCGAAATCCTGAAATCTGTGTATGATAAAATATGTCTCTAAATGTGGTAGGATATTATTTTTTTTTATCACAACAACGTAGTGTTAAATATTTACAATTTATCAAATAATACTGTGGTGAGAGCTGGCTGCTAGCCAAAGTTGGTAGACAGTAATTGACGTCAATGTTTATGTCCCCAATATTGGTGGTGAGAAAATGAGTATAAAGGCTTTGCGTAGGCGGATACAGTTAGCATATGGATGATCTAACACAGCCACAAAGAGATGCAAGGTTAACTTTCTGTGAGAAACAACCAATCAAAAGACTGTATTTTCTATTAACAATAATCTACAATAATGTACATTAAAATCTATAAATATGTGTTGATTTTCCTTAATAAACGATCTGTTGCATGGCCCTTGTCTTCTGTTGTTACAATACCAGTCATATATTTCAAACCGACAATCTGTGACTCCTCGGTTCGGTATTACTTCTTGGTCCGAGTAGCCTTCATTTCATTTACAACGTGATCCTGCATTGAGGTTTAATTCATAGAATACTGTTTTTCCTCAATGAATGATTATATCAGTAAAATAGTTTAGATTTATGTATTTACAGTAATCATTATAATTAGCATTATTATCATTATTTTTGTCTACCGAGAACCTCCATCAATATACTGCATATAGTTTCTTCTATTCTGTTTGTTTAAATCTATTAAAGTATGATGTCTAATAGTATTTACTGTTTACTCTGGCTCGTATTTCAAACATTTACAACCTGCTGATTCTCAAGTTTCTACTGAACATGAGAAAAAAAAGTAATTTCCTCGATGTCAGCTTATCCTAATAGATGAAATGACCGTTCCTGAGTGGTGTCTTTGTTTCACAAAATGTATTCCTGAACCTTTTGTAATTGGCATTCAGTCAAATGTCGTGTATATCTCGAAGGAGAAAAATAAGAGATATCACAT
Source organism: Trichobilharzia szidati (assembly GCA_944472155.2). Taxonomy (NCBI): domain Eukaryota; kingdom Metazoa; phylum Platyhelminthes; class Trematoda; order Strigeidida; family Schistosomatidae; genus Trichobilharzia; species Trichobilharzia szidati. The sequence continues at coordinate 63,090,966 of OX235274.1, read as the reverse complement.
AATAGATTGGTTTGTGCTTCAGGTCAGATACGACTGTGTTACACGATCTACTGTCGATTGTTCTGCTGTTTGAAGATCATAGACGAAGAGAAACTATCATGCAATAAACTCCGCTGAAAATTCTCTACATTACATAAATATTGTTTTAGAATAAAGCTGTTCCTATTATCGTCACTCAGCATCAACAACAAAATTCGGATTTTCAATACAAACGTCAAGTCAGTTTCTTCTATACGGATCAGAAACTTGGCGGGTCACAAAGAATATTTCCAACAGCCTGTTGCAGACCTTTATCAACAACTGTCTTCGTTCTATACTGAAGATCAGATGGCCGGAAAGAATCACCAACAAGAAACTATGGGAACAAACAAAACAAGAACCAATCGCTCAACAAATATGCAGGAGAAAGTGGAGATGGATTGGAAACTCGCTGAGGAGGCCGCTGGGTGACATCGCGCGTCAGGCCAGTGCTCGAGTGGAACCCGAAAGGGAAGCGGCGAGTGGGACGTCCAAGGGTGACATGGAGGAGATCGTGTGAAGAGGAGTTGAAACAATATGGAATAACATGGATGCAGGTGAAAAGTACAGCAGAAGACAGAAGCAAGTGGAGACGTGTAGTTGAAGCCCTATGTTCCACTAGGAACCCAAGGGAACAATAATATAATAATAATAATAGTATTGCCATTATTAATACTAATTGTTATGAACAAAACTGAAGTATCTTGGTTTGAATGCATGAAACCAATGGATGCGTTCGTCTGCATAGCTTACCAAACTTCGACGAATCGCGCATAGTAAAAGTATACGCTGCAACTTTATCGAAATACGGGTTGACGAAATAGACTCTGTTGTACAATTGAGCAATAATAACTTACATCAAAAATATAAAACTACCCTAACAATGACATCCGGGCAATTATACAGTCCAAAAGTTTCTCAGGAAAAATAATACTTGATGAGAATCATTAGGAATATTCTCTACAAGATGACATCAAAACTCTGTCTCTACAATAATCGCAAAGAAAAAAGCATGCTTCCTGCAGACATTTTAAGGTCAAGCAGTCACTCCATGGCAAATAACCTTGAATTCATTCAAACAAGAACGCAATAGTAAAACGACACATTATTATCAACAGTCAACGATCACACAGCAGCTAAGTGAGTTATTAAAAACGAGAATCAACCAAAAGCTAAGACAAATAGTAAGGATTATGCCTAAAAAGATGCGCAAATGTTAGAATGATGAAATACAGATCAGAGTAAGGGATAATTACAAAATTATTTAGAATATTCAAACAAGTATCAATGTTGCAAATAAATTTTACGGCAAAGTGAAACGTTGAGCACCACTAAATACCAATCAGCGAATGACGTTGAACGCACCAATCACATGAAGGAGGTATCTTTGGGTATGTAATACACATATTTATGTAAAAAATGCATAAAAACTGTTTAAGAATATTACATAGGATACCCTTCTCTCACATGTGATAAAAACATCTTCCAGTTTAGCATAGGAGTATCAATGGGAAAGTTACACCACATCCCATACATATATTCATCTGAATAACTATAACATCCATTTGCCATGCATAAATGGCTCTAATCCTGTTTTTTAACCTTCTCCAAAAGCCTTTGATAGAATTGGTGTAGGTCACTGCAATGGGGTCCACAAAATCACTAGAATGGTTGTCTCTGTCGTGAATATATGCAAGGAATGACAAGGAGGTATAACCCTTCCACTCATCTGTGTATTTTATAGATCTTTTTTTCACCAGTCGAGTAATATTGGGTATTGAAGTACCTTACTTTCTATTTGCTATCCTCTCGACGAATCCCTTCTGTAAGGAGGTATTAAGCAAACCAATCACCCAAAAATTATTCGCTCGTCCTCGAGCACAGCTGTATTTTTTCTTAAATAGGACAGTTTCATCGACATTTACGATGACAACTCCTCCCAATAAGGAAGTAAGCCTCTTCATTTTCCAAGATGCCATATCCCTGGAGTGCTACGAGACTATTTTCATTTTCAGTAGCTGCACCTCTCACAGGCTGTTTTAAAATCCAGTAATTACAAATATACAAAATCTGGGTTAAGGAATGACGGAATCTGGCAAAAAATGTTCCTATGAAATATTAGAATCTTCAGCTTGCCTTCCCTGACACTAACTCGTCTCAAACAAATTGCACAATGATGCACATGTCCATCAAGAGACCTGCTGAAGCTTTTTATGATCATCACACCTCCACATGAACAAATCCTTTCTTTCCTAATCAACCCCACATCTAAGCAATACTGGAAGACTTGATCCTCACCAAATTGCAAACGCAACCAAGTTAGAGCAGGCATTTGACTCAAATCAAGCGGAATAGACGCTTCAGCTCACGTGAATGAAACTCATTGAACCATTCAAGGTTAGTGGTGCGGTAGCACTCCATTGAAAGTTAGTGCTACTTAAAGTTTTACTTGGCCAATTTTCCATTGAGGGATTTTCAGATCAGTTATCCTGCTACACTAATCACTGAGACAACACAAATCGAAATCAACTAGGCCATCAGTAGACAACAGAAATGACTTTATTAGTTTCTTCGCCTTTATTTGTAAATAAATATCAGCAGGCGCCAATGATCCGGTGCCTGACTGAGTTCATCATGATCTTTTAGTCTCAGTGTCCAGCTAAGTCAAATGGTCTTATGTTAAATCCTTCCAAATGTCAGGCAGTTAACTTTACCTTCAACCATCGACGTGACATACATGAACTAGTTAGTTCCCATGATGCCTGTAGCATAGATGGTACAGAAATTGAAACCAAATCAAGCATTAAATACCTTGGATTAGTTCTTTCCTCGGACCTTTCATGGTCATCTCACATTTTATTGGTCTCTAAGAAAATGTTTCGTCTTACCTTCTACATTAAAAAGTTAAGACAACAAGGTATCAGCCAACCTTTAGTTCTGCGATTTTTAAACTCCTGTATTTTACCCATTTTACTTTATTGTTCTCCATTGATCTTTCCTGGGCTTCTTAAAAAAGACTATGCCGTATTACGAAGGGTATTAAATGCTGTGAGTAGGGCTTGTGGTTTGCCACTGCGTGATCTCGCCAATACCATAGTCGAGAGACACGTAAATTCCTGTAAAAATTGGGCAAAGGCCGTACTGTCAGACCCTCTGCACCCTCTTTATTCACAATTATCCCCTTGTATCTCATCAGGTAGAACGAGAAGTCAATATAAGAAATTATATGCTCGTACCACTAAGTACAAAAATTCTACAATACCGTACTTAGCCCGTATTTTATGTGATGAAGACACTGTTAGACGTGAAACATATAAGTTACTATGTAATTAGCATAGTGAATCGACCCTTTCATTGTTCATCTTTCTGTAATTCTATGGTGTCACCCTTTCTATCGTTTAATTATAACTTTGCTATTTTTATTTTAGTTGTTATTACTATTATTACTATAATTTTATATTTTTCTCCTTATCCTCTACTGTAATTGCTACATAGCTCCTATAAAAACGTTTTGTTATCATTATTATGTATTAATTATTCCGTTTATCTACTTTTTTTGTTTGTTGTTGTCGTTTTTGAGTAAATTAGATGCAATATTGTACTGAATGCTGAAAATTCCTTGCTGTATCATTAATACTGTTTTTGGAATAAAGCAACAAAAAAAAAATCATTCAATCACTGAGCCGAAATGCTGTAAATCACACTATTTAATTGTTAATGATTTATGACAACATGAAATATTTTCTATGAATAGGTCTCTTCATAATTCATTAAGTTTTTTGAGTCTTCAGCGCAATATTTAGCAGAAAGTGAAATGATTTAAATTTCTTCATGGGTGAAAGAATTGCGTCTCCTGGTAACCATCTTTACGTATGTATTGACCACTTTCTATTGACTTGGATTTTAAACTTTCTAGTCACCTGATTTACTTTTTATTAGTTGGTATATTTCGTCTATATTAACGTGTTTGTTGATTGCATTTTCGTTTGAGTACCAGGCTTCTAGGAATTCCCTGGCACTTTTGGTGTTTCCTCTGTCTAAGATTTTGACATTATCCCAATCAAATTGATGACCATAATTGTCTATTTGCATTGATATTAAAGAATACATATCGTGTCTTTTCACGGCTGATTTGTGTTCTTGGATTCTAATTCGAAGGGGACGCCCACTTTGGCCGATGTAATGCTTGTTGCAGTTCATACAATTTATTTTGTAAATGGTATTAATTTTTTCCCCTTTTTCTTTTGGATCTTTCGGTTTGCATAATATCGAATTAGGCGACTTGACTGGTTTGTGTGCTATATCTATATCAAACGGTTTCAGTGTTCTAGCTGTTATTTCAGAGATATTTCTCATGTATGGTAAGATGAATTTTCTTGTGGTCTTTGATGATGGTTGTTTGTTGGCGTTTTGATTCGACTTTAAACACTTTTTGATGAAATTTTGTGGATAACCATTCTTTTTGAAGACCGTTTGTAGGTACTTTTCCTCCAGTCTTTTCAACTCTGGAGTGCTACAATGTGTTTGAACTCTTTTAAACAATGTCTGCACACAGTTTCGTTTGTGAGTAATTGGATTATTGCTAGTATAGTTGGGTATTTAATCTGTGTGCGTTGATTTTCTATATACTTGGGTTTTAAATCTCCTGTGTTGGTTCTCCTGATTAAGACATCTAAAAATGGGATTTTGTTATCTAATTCTTCTTCTCTTGTGAATTTGATGTCTTCAAATATGTTGTTTATTAATTTATGGGTATATTCTAAATCATTTTTCTTAATAATGCGATTATGTGCAATTCCAGTCAACAGGACACTAAGTATATCATTTATTTCATTTAATCGTATCATAAAAAATACGCTTGATCTACCCATCGATCGTTTATCTTCAATTTAAAACTCTACATGATTGATTTATTTTTAATGATGGGTATGTTCAAGGTAAGATAAACTCATTCATATCTGTTCTAATTGACGAAAATTTTGATATTACTTGTTTATTTTGACTAACTATTCATTGCTGATTTTTTTATCCTGAATTCTACCTTCGGCCTGCACGAAAGTAGATTTCGACTGATGTTAAGATGCAGTGAAATATTTTTATTTTTTATTAAATTTCTCCTATTATTTTTTGGAGTTCTATATAAAATGTCTATTGTCACATGCAGCTTTTTCAGCTGGCTACAGTGATTACTTTTACAAATATTTGCGTTTAGAATCCCTTCATTCACCAGGCAGCATCATTTATCATAGTAGTTACATGAACTTTGTAAGCTTAAAGTAGGAAATTTGAAAGTGACATCTATCGCTATAATTAAACAATGTTAACAATGACTTTGAATGTCTGAGAAAAGTGGGTTGGTTGCTGTTTCTACAGTTTTCAACAGTAAAAGTTACACACAGGTTGAAGAGTGATGAATTCATCTTATTTGTTATTGGACATAAATATGACAAGCTTGTCGATTAATGATATTCACGCAACCATAGCTTGACTGATTATAACCTTTGAAATGGTGGAGATCATTAGTGTTGTGGACTGCCTATCATACTATTCACAACTTACCAATGTTGTACAGGTATATTCACCACACATTAATTTCGAAATATCAAGCATATTACTAGTTTTTGGTCTCTCCAACCAAGTCTTCTCATTTTTCTTTTTAATGTCTTTGTCTCTGGATGTGTGCAGATTCTAAGGTGGTTCCATTCAGTATATATATTCCGATTACGAGAGTTCCTTTAGTTCCAATGAAATATTAAAATATAAAAGCTTTAAATGCCATCAGATTTGTCCAATAACACAGGCACTGTATATAGGCATATTTCAATTTTTGATTTGACACTAGTGTGATGCGGCTAGTCCTCTCTTTGGTGCAGACTGAATTCTATCAGTCAGGTTGTAATGTGACCACCATTCTAAGGTTCTAAGGAGCTCGCCATCACAGTACAATTTGAATTGTTGGTATTAGATGGTTGGAGGCGATCGGCAGGAAGCCTTTCACCTACGTTTCGTGCTGGTTGGCACTCACCAGTCAGCAAGGCGTATCTACAACCTTGAAGGAACTCATGTCTCTTCTGAGATTCGAACCCGCGTCACCCAGTGCTGCAGTCAGAGACGTTACCACTGAGCTATTCGGGCTAGCGATTGGCCTCCTGTAGGACTGTAGTAGATATTTTGATTTGACAACCGTAACTAGTGTGATGCGTCTAGTCCTTTGACTGCAGTACTGGGTGACGCGGGTTCGAATCTCAGAAGGGACATGAGTTCCTTCAAGGTTGCAGATACGCCTTGCTGACGAGTGCCAACTAGCACGAAACCTAGGTCCAAGGCTTCCTTCCGATTGCCTCCAACCATCTAATATTTCAATTTTTATCAAAGGGTGACATGCATATTTATATTAAATGCGATTTTTACTTTCACTTTTCTGTCACCAAAATTACGCTTTTTTCCTCAGACTACTAAATGTTACTGAGTAACAACATTTGAATTAAAAACGTTTTCAGACCTTCGACCTCGTTTCACACCAAAATGTGTGTTTCTATAAGAGTGGGGTGATGTATCCTCTTCGTTTTATTAGTTAGTTTTCTAATTGTTTCCATCAGTGAGATTATTATCATTTTAACATGGCAGTCAGTCATTAATAGCCACTGATGTGGCGACCAAAAATTCACGTAGACTGAATAATGTTAGTAAGTATGTAAATTTCTCTATTTCACTTTGTTTTGAATAGAATCAAACGTTTAGGAAAAAATTATCGTCAGATTTCTTTTGATTCTTCATAATTTTTTTATCCTATTTTGTAAATCCTTCAGTGACTTCATTAATTTTCAAACTTGAATGGTTATTTGGATTACTTGATATATTTTGTACTCTTTGGAATGGCGTTTCGAACTTTGAATTACGCATAATTGAAATTAAAAGAATAAGCCTAATTAAATGTTAAAAAAAGTATGTCGTCTTGTGTTTAATTCAATCTGCATCTCAGTTATGTGGAATGTTTAAGTCATAACACCAGTGTCAAGTTAGCCTCTTCTATACGGGTCAGAAACTTGTACTGCGTGTCATGAAAAGCATTTTCAACAGGTTGCAGACTTTCATCAACAGCTGCGTTCGCTCCATACTGAAAATTTAATGGCCGACCAGAAAGAATTAGTAGCAAAAAACTCTGGCGATGAACAAACTAACCGAGAGCTAATCGCTCAACAAATATGTAGGAGAAAATGGAGATGCATCGGGCATACATTGAGGAGACCGTCGAATGACATCGCGTGCAATGCAGGCCATCACTCGAGTGGAATCCCAATGGGAAGTGACGAATGGGTCGTCGGTGGGAGGGTGACATGAAGGAGATCGTGTGAGGAAGAGACGAGAGATTATGGGCGATCGTGGACCCAGCTGAAGGGTAGAGTAGAGAATAGAAGAAAGTGGTGATGTGTTGTTGAAGCCGTATGTTCCACTTGGAACCCAAGGGAATAATAATAATATAATAAGTCATGACTAGGCGATATTAGATAGTTCAGTGTATAAGAAGTTGAAGTAATGTAAATCTGTGCAATCCATACTTGCGATTAGTATTTCACGACTGTATATAACTTTAAAAGGTACATTCACCATACCAACCAGATATCTTTATCATGTGGTGAACTCAAACTATACAGAATTTATAAATAATTTTTCATTTAACGACAAAATATGATAGTTGATAATGTGGATGCATTTAAATTACAATCTGAATAAATTAAGAAGCTAATGTCTACGTTTCAAAAATAAATAAAAACCTGTCACAAGAGAATTTGCGGTTCATGAACTTTCACAAGACTTATTACTAGATATCCTTGATTATATTGACCAAATAAGCTCAAATGGAGGTCAAAAATGGAATGAAACTTATCAAATCTTTAGGAAACCAAAAACCTGAAAAAATTACCTTTCAGACCCATTTCGTAGTGTCCATAATTTTCCCAGTGTTACGCTAGATAAATTCCAGTTAGAGTTATTATTATTATTGGGTCTTTAATTTTGTGACTAAGGTCATAAGATCGAACAGTTTGACACCAATATTCAGTTTGAAAACTTACATCTATAAACAAAAGAGTTGATCTCATCGTCAGACTGTGAACTGGCTAATTTAAAAACAACACTAGTGGATAGCTGTCAGCAATATAAAAATTGTAGTTGTTCTAACACAAGCCTGCTGACTAAGCAACATCCAGAAGCTCTGAATAAGTTAATAAATAATGAAAACATAATTAGTAGGCCAGATAAAAGGACAGGGGTAGTACTGATTAAAATAATGGATGCTGACAAAATGAATTCGCTTCTAAGTGACGAAATGAAATTTCAAATACGTTTAACAATTCAACAGATTTAAACAGAAGGGCTATAAAGCAGCCGGCAGACACATTTAAGGAACTCATTAGAAAAGTAGAGTGATCTCTGAGGTCATCTACAATCTACTTAGACATACTGGTAATTTGTATGTCACGACTGTATATGTCAAGGAACTTAACCCTAAGTTCATATTGTAAGGAAGACGTTTTGAACCGATAATGACTATGCACTTTTCTCGACTTCAACTCCAAAAACCAGTAGTCGGTTGAAAGTTATATTGTTTGGCAATTAAAGTAATGACAATTACAAAGTTTTATTCGTATTCTTCCGTCTTCATCGAACTTGCACACGACCGAACCATTCGCGCCTTCGAGTTGCCCGCCAATGGTGACCAAGGTCAATGAACCAACGTTCAATGTTCCTATTCCTTGACCAAGGCAAACCATATATTTGCCTTAATTACATAAGTTAGGACTGCCTCTTTGTCCAGTTCTACGCATTGCAGTTTAAACTACTGGAGAGTAGTAAAGTGGTTAGTTGAAATCTTGTAATGATTGTACAATAATATTGTAAATCATAGTGTTGAAGACATTTTCGAATTCAATATATTTTCAGCTCAACATATTTCTTTAAATGAAGGTTAACACTGTTTTCCTTTTCCTAATATAGCTGTTGTGTGTATTACTCATCCATTATTTATGGTGTATAAACTCATCAAACGAAGAATTTATTCATGAGACAGATGAACATATTTATTTAAAAATTCCGCATGGTATACCAGTACAATATCAATATCCAATGAGAGCTGGTTATCCCCCGGGTACATTGGGGACAGAAATAAGCGCTTTGATTATACCACCAGAAAATAATGCAAAAAGTGAATTAATATATTTATATACAAATATTACTGAATACAAAGAATTAATTTCTACAAATAAAACCAGAATAACAGATTTTCATTTTAAATTTTATGAAAATTTAGTTAAACTATATAATAAACAGTCGAATGCAAAGCAGTATAATAAAAAAATTTTCAGTAACTTAGTATTAAAACCATCGAATGCAAGATTACAATTTATGATGTATTATTGCACAGCACGATTGGAATTCACTAAAAATATAACTGATGATATCGTTATTAGTTCCGTCAATTTTCATCCGATGATTGAGTTTACGAATACTGTTACTGCTGCTCCTGAGACTACCGCTGCTTCTAACGCCACTGCTGCTCCCAGTGTTGTTGCTCCTTCGAATGCTGTAGTTCCTGCTAATGCTGCTACTCCTTCTAATTCTACTGCTCCTTCTAATGCTACTGTTTCTTCTGATGATTCTATTCCTTCTAATACTAGTATATCTCATAATACAACTCTTCATCTTAATACCACTGGTCCTCTTAATATGACATCAACTAAAAAAAGACCTATATTAAGTAGCCAATATGATATTCATCAGTTTTGTCCTAAAGCGTGTGCATATCGTGAAGGTTCAGGATTCAGTGATGAACACAGATCTCAACTGAATCGTTATAACAATCTGTGCAATTTCCCATCACATTTTATGTCAACTTTATCAAAACGATGCAGTGAAGAAAATTACCGTAAGTTATTGTTGTATTGCATGATTCTATATTCTAAAGTTACGAGTAAAAATGTTTCATTAAGTTTTTCGAAGTAAAATTGAGTCTGGCTTATCACTTATTGATTTTCTTTTTTGGATAGACTGGAAAGAACTCAGATAATTCTTATGTCTTCTAATAACGCTATCATAAAGAAGATTACTAGACCAAATATCAAAGCTAATAGTACATCTGTTATGATATCAAAACAAAGTTTATTAACTTGATTATCATTCATCAGTCTGGGGGCATTTTTTGTCGTCAAGTTGGTCAATTGGTAGACATAACAAAACCAAGTGTAGATTGTTGGATTTGATCAGTGTGTAACATTATAAAAGCAGCATACGTTTACATAATGAAATCGTTTATCACATTCGTGTTGATTTTGTCGTTTCATGACGGAGGAGAGTGTTGTAACCAGGTCACATTCTGTTTTAGTCCATCATTCCTGTTCAAACAATTTGGATTCCACTTGATTTGAGGTATTTCTGATATTAGACGTTCTTTGTGATTTCTGAAGTTTTTCTGGATTATTTCAATATTGTCAAAATCAATTTTGTGGTTTGATTCTATAGCGTGTAGACTCCCTGTGGCTGATGATTTTTCAAGTTTTTCTAGTTCAACTGGATTTCTCGGTGGTCAAACAAAGGCTGCTCTACTGTGTTCATTTCTTCTGATTTTGATTTCTTTCTGGCGATGTTTGTCCGATGTATATCGCATCACATTCCAAGGATTTTATTTCATAGACACAATTAGATAGAGAATCTTTAGGGATTTGTTCTTTCATATGTACCAGGTTGCTTCGCAGTGTGTCTGATATTTTGAAGAAAACTCTGATGTTGAGCTGATTGAGTACTCTTCTGATATCGTCTGACGTCTCTGCTTTATATGGAATGATGACTGTTGAGGTCCATGTTTTCGGAATACGTTTTCGACCATACTTAATGTCAGTGTTGATTTTGCTGATGAAGTTCTTTGGGTAGTTGTTTTCCTTGAGAGTTTCACTAATGTTTGATATTTCTTCTTCTTTTTCTTTCCCATCCGTTATCAGAGAGTGTGCTCGTCTAAGAAGACTTAAAACAACTGAAACCTACCTTTGCGCTGATGTGGTATGATGATTTGAAGTCTAAATATTCATTGGAGTGGGTTTTCTTCCTGAATATGGATATACTAAAATGTCCGTTTTCCCTCCTCTTAACTAGGCAGTCTAGAAATGGTAGTTCACTGACGTCTGATTCTGCTTCCGAAGTAAACTGGATTCTGGGAGATACACAGTTTATTTTCTCCAGGAATGAATTGTGTAGATCTCGTTTTAGTACTACAAAAGCATCATCTACATATCTAAACCATATTTTAGGAGTGAGTATGCTTGAAAAGATGTTATTTTTGAATCCATTCATGAAAAGGTAAGCGACTTTTGGGGAGACTGGTGAACCCATAGTAACACCATTTATCTGTCTATATAAATTACCTTTAAATGTAAAATAATTATTTTCTAGACAGAATTCAAGCTCTTAATTATTTCACTGGTGTCCAGTGGACATTTTTGTGATAGCGTTGTATGTGATTCTAGTAGACTGGAGATGATATCAAGACGTTCGGTAATATGGATACTAGTATATAATGGGTTAATATCATAGCTTACCATAATGTCTTCTTTATCAATTTCTCAGTGTTCTGTTTGGGATTTGAAATCATATGAATTTCTTACAATATTTTGAGTGTCCTTTTGTATTGGTTGTAGTACCGACAGTAAGTATTAAGAAAGGTTGTATATCGGTGACTTGGTGAAATCTATTGCTGGTCTTAATGAAACTGTGGGTTTATGTATCTTTGGTTGACCGTAGAATCTTGAAGGTACATAAGATTTTGGTTTTAGTTTAAACCAGAGGGAATTTCCAATTTTGGGTTTCATTTCTTGAAGGAGTCTATTTGTATTTATTTTCATTTTGTTGAATTCGGCGGATTTCTTCTTCTCTTCAATGAGTAAGTATTGTCCTTCAGATAGGTCTTCAATCGCCTTCTTTTCATAACCCGTTCTCTTCATTATCACAGTGACGTTTCCCTTGTCGGCTTTCGTTATAACGATGCTTTTGTCTTTCTTCAAATTTCTTAAGGCTTCATATTCTTGTTTGGTGAGATTAGATGGTATGTTTCTTTGTGTCATTAATATGTGTGTTATCTTTTGACGAACAGATTGTGATTCTTCATAGGTGAATTGTTGCAGAGCAGGTTCGATCATAGGTGCTATTTCCCGGACCGATAATGGCTTTCTAGTCATATTGAAATTCAGACCTTTCTGTAGTAATGAGATTTCATTTTCGGTTAGTATTTTGTCTGACATGTTATGTATTATCTTGATATCATATTAATTATGCCTGTAGCTGACTGACAGAATTTATAATTTCTCTTTCCATGGCCCAGAATTCTGGGCAGATTATTGTTGAAAGGAATAAGTGCTTACCATTGAGTTGCATATGTACACTTATATACAATTCAGAAGAGTGGTGAAACAATCGGTCACATTTACAGAGTGTGCCAAGTAAATAAGAAAAAACATGCTCTGAAGTGTATACCACAAAGTGGATAGATAGTTGACGTTAACATGAAGGTCAATACACAATGAATTAATTTTTATCAAAATACTTAAGGCTACAACTTTTTTAAATTTTAAGAAATCCATCAATCAACCATATGTCCAGAATAGCTTCTTAAAACTTTTCTGTAATAGAAAGAATAGCATCAAATTTATTTGATTTTATTATTATTTTTTTGAATTAGTTGGATTAGTCCACCTCCAGAGCTTTAAATGTGAATGTTCAACTGGTTTTGTATGGAAAGAGCAATTAAAATCTTGTTATTTACCATATGGATGGCGTCAGAAAGCTGAAAGGTTGAAGAATACAGTCAGTATAAGAAGAAATGATCGTTATGAATACTTTAATGAAAATAAATGTTCACGTATTGGAACAAAATCTATTCTTCCAATTGAAGCGAATACAAAATACTCTAAACAACAAAATCGTGATAAAATGTATCATACTGAAAGGTGTATTTGCAAAGATGAATTCTATGGAACATATTGTGATAAAGTAAATAAAATTCTGTTGTTTATTCAAATTTTTTTTATTGCAAAATATACCAGAGTTTTTTGGTGTAAAGTGAATATACTACGTAACTGAATACTCTTCTAAAATTGTGATTCTCTCAGTGAATATTTGAAATTAACACTTTAGTATTTGATTATCGTTATGAGTGTCACTGGAAAAGTAGCTGGACCAGATAGAATACCTCCTGAAGCACTGAAAGAGGACCCGGAGACGACAGCATATATTCTGACTCCATTATTGCAAAAGGTCTGGAAGGAGGGAAAGGTGCCTACTGACTGGAGGAAAGGTTACCTTGTGAAACCACCAAAGAAGGGCGACTAAGGACTCTGCAAGAACTGGCGAGGAGTCATGCTCCTGTCGACACCAAGTAAAATTCTGAGTCGCATCATCTTGGAGAGAATAAAAGACGCACTGGATACACGTTCCAATCAAACAATATTATTTTTGGCGAAGTTAAAGTATCACAGACACAGTCAAGGTCTTCCAAAAGTTGACCTTCAAGAACCAATTAGACACAGGGATTGCTATGAAAAGTCATTGTAAATCAAGTCATGCCCGCCTTTTTGGACATGGATAGGATAGATACAGTATTCTACTTATTTACAAGGTACTTCTTCTGTAAATGTATACCGTTAGGTGAGGTTATGCCTTTCAAGATTAAGGTTTAGGGTCTAGGGTTAAGGTTAGGATTAGGGTTGAATTTAGGATCAGAAGTTAGGATTATAGTTAAAGTTAGGAGTAGCTTGAGGAATGGTGTCAGAAATATCAATGAATCTCAAAGTACGTGACCTACAGTCACCTGGTGATTAAGTACATCACGCATTGTATGATTTCTCTATAGATCATCTGTGTATTGACTGGGAAACATTCTTACAACACATAAGCTACAATTATACAGTAAAATATCAAGTTTACAATATCTTTTAGTGTATTTTTCAAGGATTATGCGACTTTTTTGCATTTGAATACTGATTGGTTGCTCCAGGTCACTGTGGTGTTGGCTATAATAGTTTAACTTTGCCTTCTTTTCATTGCCTAGTTTACATATGAAACAAGAATGATCAATACACAAATTTGTTGTAATACATTAGGTCAGTTGAACTGATAAAACCGCCTAATTGAATTGGCCTTGGAAATTGATGCTCGACATCATCCATCTTAAGCACATCATGTAGACTGCTCACAAATTTGATTTCAGTAGTACCTTTAACCCCATATATAAGAAAAATTTGGGTTATATACTTGAATTTGTCGAAGCTGTAGCTACAAAGAGGAGTATAATCTATTTTAATAGCTCAAAAACTGTTCCTAATTATTTTAAACCTGCTTTGATAGTCTAATTTTAAAAACAAGGTTGTTTTAGGGAATAATACTGTGGTGGTGTGATACAGATAATGTGTTCCAACGGAATATTATTCTCACAGTAAGTACCATTGTATTTGTTGGTGTTAACGTCTGAATACTATTCCCACAGTCCAATAATGCATTAGCAACAGAATGCTTATATATTTGAACATTCTATTTTATGTCGTTTAATGTAAACCAAAATCACACGCTCAGTGATTGGTTAAAGGATATATACTGTATATATATGTAGCAGTTTTATAAATGAAAAATATACCTTTGCTTCCGTGACTTGCCTTCTGCTGTTAAACTTGGTGTCACAGCCTGCAGTTTTTGAAGAAGGAGACATATGGATCTTCTTGCAGGATTTTGAGACTGTTGTGGAGTTGAATGTCATTCAAGATCCGTCAGAGAAGACACTTTTACTTGGAACGGTGCTGAGACGTCGAGCGAAGGCAGCCTATGATAGTGTGAGGCGAAACACTGGCGAACATGCACCAGGGTCACGCAAACTTCTTCCAAAGTTGGTAGGACCATACAAAGTCACATTGAGACGGGGTCACGTATATACGATCAAAAATGCAAACAAAGATAAGCGGATGAACGTCAGCGAGCTCCGGAACTGGATACAGCAAGACAGGCAAACAAAGACGCTAGCATCGAAAGCAACTCAAAGAATTGAAATCGAATGAAAACCTGATAATAACTCGACCAGACAAAGGTTCTGGAATTGTTCTGCTCAACAAGTCAGACTATGTGAAGAAACTCTCGTTAATTTCAAAAACAAAAGAATCAAAAAGAACCAACTGAACAGACGGAGCTCCAGCTAACCAACTTATTGAATTGTTGTTGTTGTTCAGCGATAACATCTACCATATCTAGATTTCACCTAGGTTGTAGGAATTTATGAATGCATTCAAGGATTTTTTTAAAGGAAACTTACATTTTCTGTAATGTTAGACTGTATATAAATGGGTAAATTTTAACCATTGTTCCTAACTGCCTATCGGAATTGGTCTCGGTATGGTCCAATTAAGCCAATATACTAGTATGTGCTGGGATCAAGTTTTATTTTATTATTTTTTTAAATCTCTGTATTGTACAAGTTATTATTATTATTATTTTAATGACGGAAATGAATTTATTCTTCATCAATATATTTTGTATTGAATATAAGACTAATTTTACCACCTAAATTAAGTTTCTTCTAATCACTATTTTAATCATTTTCAAGCCAACTTAACGATAATTTTTAACACGTGTTTTATATACACAGCGTAAAGATCCATGTAAAATGCCTATTGGAAATGTTATAATGGGTGATATTGCATGCAGAGTAAACGATGGTAATAAGTGTATACCAAATAAAGAATATGGTATTTATACATGTCAGTGTACAAAAGCATATAAAAAACTAGTCAACAATTCAACCTTGTTACCAAGAGAACGTGTAGCAGACAATTGTTTAGTACGAATTGATCCATGCTTAATAAATCCATGTAAACACGGTATTTGTGTGATGGTAGGTTGGCATAAATTTAATCATTATGCATATTATTATTAAATTTAACGTGTTTTAATGCTTCTATATTATAAAGCAGATAGATAGATTTCTGTGAAAAGGCTTTTATTAATATTAATATTATTAATATTCCTCGACGTTCTTCTCATAAGAAACGCCGACAACTCTCTGAAAAGTTCCATATACAAAAAAGCCTACATAGAATGGACAATTCATCAACTTTCATAGCTTCGTGCCCCTAAGCAGAAAGAGGAACCTGATATATTCCCTTTCCTCAAGGATTCGGAAGATATGCAGCGAGGAAGTGATTGAGGAAGAACTGCATAATCTCCGAGGAACCTTGATGGAAAACGGTTTTCCGCCTAGGTTCATAGACAAGAATCTAAAATCAAAGGAGACTTCCGAACAAGTCCAATCTGTCGTGAAGAAGATGCTTCTGCTTAATCTCGAATTCAAAGGTGACACTGAAGCAGAAATCCTTCGTAAACGCCTTTGCAAATCTCTGAGGAAAACATACTTCGCCGCAAGTCTAAGAATGACGTTTTCCTGCAAGAAAATGTTCAGCCAGAACGCGAAAGACAAGCTGTGGCATTGGGCCACCTCAACGTGCATATACCAGTTTACTTGCCCGTGCAGATCTGGGTACATCGGTCGTACCATGAGCCAACTTGCAAAGCGCGCCCGTGAACACTATCCAGCCTGGCTAGTAAAAGGAGAACGGAAATGTGTATATAGTTCAGTGACAGAACATTTGATCAATTCAGGACATTCAGCGCCATTCAAAAAATCCTTCAAAATCATATACAAGATCCGATCAAACCTATCAAGGGGAGCAAAATTAAGACAACTGGGCATAGCCAGGGCACTAGCCATCCAAAAGCTCAAACCCACTCTATGTATCCAAAAGATATACGTCCAACGCTTTTCCCTGCCATTTTCATTTCATTTTTTCATTTTGATTGCAGCTTGATTCCACACCGTGTTTTCAGTACAAGTATGGAATTTTCAGCATGGATATCGGTAGCCCAAATTTACAGGCCGACCATGGATATCGAGTGTGCACCGGCAGGGGATCGAATCCCGGACCATGTGCATGGTCGGCGAGAGTACTAACCACTGTGCCATGGCCATCATAAACAGGTAATTCTTTCAATAGTGACTATCCCATTACCTTTCTTATCCAAACTTCCTGTTTATTCATTTTATTTTTAAGTTTTTCTTAATACCTATTTACACTACCATATTTTCATATCCGAACTTCCTGTCTATTTTGTCATTTTCTTATTTCAACATATTTAATCCCTAATTGCATAAACTATTATTCGTCACATTAGTTATGATTGGATGGAGGATTTCATCATGAGCTGAAATCAGTTAGAGAACCATTTGAAAACCTAGGAGTACTGGACGACTGCTTCGTCCTAGTTTGGGACTCTTCAGCAGTACGCACCCTCCGCCAGGGTTCGAACCCAGGACTTTCTGGTTACAAGGCGAGCTCGTAGACCATTGAGCCACTGGGACCCCATCCAATGGTCAGCATATGAATTCTAACTTCTGTCAATTTACAACATAGCGCAACCATTTCGCAATGTCTTCCTCGATGAGCTACTGCCTCATCTTCAACCTACTGTACCCTATTGGTCACGGCTTCCCACTAGAACCCCAGGTCACTGCCTGAATAGGATCAGTCGCTAGTGAGCATAAGATTAATTTTCACGTATTGGTTTTGTAGGGATTTTGTTTGTTGGTTGGAGGATTTCATCATCAGCTGACATTAGTTATGATCGCACTAGATTTTTTATCCAAACATTTTGTCTATTTTGTTATTTCTACATTTCTAACTCCTAATTGCACAATATGTAAATCTTCTCAATAATTATGATGCTACGTTGTTTGAGTTTTATCCGTCCCTCTGTTTATTATTGTAATTGTAATTTTATTAATTTGACCCTTGACTGGAAATTATTCTGGAACTTTCCCACCCATTTATTATAAACACACGAACGTACAGCCTAGTTGATAACTTCGTCGAAAAAAATTTTCTTCACTGCGACCGTGTTTTTATTATTCCCTATGATCAAATGTGTATATTCCGTAATAATACTAACACTAAATTTAGTGAAGCGGTGATTCTGGTAGGAGATAAATACATTACAGCCTGTTTTACCTACTGAACACTTGCAATTATAATGTGCCATTTGAAATGGAGAGCAGGAAATGTCTTAAAAAATTAAAAAGAAGAGAAAATTTCGTTGTACATATAGTGTGCTAAAGAAAAACTATCCAGTTTAGATAGAGAAAGAAAGACCAGATTTCTAGTATAAAATGATATCATTCTATTTCACAGGTTCTCATCATCTGCAAACTACCTGAAAATACAATGGTTAAAAATAATGACATTTCATACTTCAATGTTTGAAAGGTAATAGAGAAAACATTATAAGATAAGAAAATGCATCCGTAATATGAGCATTACAATTTTTAGTTTAAGTCATCATCACTTTAGATGCTATCAAACTACGATAAAAAGGGTAGTAAGAGAAGACAGAAAACAGAAAAATCTAATAAACAGTACGTCTACATAGCAGCTCAAGAAGGTTAAAGTTCATCAAATTAAAAACTTGTTTAGTGAGCTGAGCTCACTAGTGTGTTTGACTAATCAGTGTAATGAAAGTAATACGGTTACCAAGGGAGTGAGAGATTGACTACACTCTCTTTCTGTGTGCATAAGTTTGGTAGGAAATGCTTGATTGCAATTGCTTCAGCAAATCGTAGTAAATTCGCTGTCCCTTGTATGCTTAATATTTTGAAGGATTTGGAAATCTCGACGAAATGACCCGTGTGCACAAGGTGTCTGGTAGCTGCACTTCCTAAATCTCTGTTTCCTTTTAAGCATTTTTTGTTGTTGGAATATGCTCTGAAAACCGGATAGAAGCCCTTCTTTCTGTCCATACAATGTACTTGCTGCTGCAAATGCATGTAAATTTATAAATAGAATGATATCATTTTATATTGCAAATGTGGTCTTTCTTTCTCTATCGAAATTTAACAAGGGAAACAAATGTATGAAACTATCCAGTTATTCAGTCACAAATTTCCTTTGTAATCTTTGCCGACAAAAGGATAAGGTTTGAAGAAGATAGGAAGTTATGTAGTAGGCTACCTTCATAAAACTTCTCCTCATACAGACATTTTATTTATCTTGTTTGGAATTGATCATAGTGATAATTCTATCAGATCATAGTTCACTTGATGTCTGCCTAATTCAAGCCTGGGAACCAATATCTCTTTTTAAACTTATTAGAATTCATGTTCCGAACTCTACAGATGAATGTTGGACTTCAGTTTATGTGTATTATATTACATATACATTCTGATTTTTTATAGATGCGCTTTATTCATTAGTATATCTGGTTCTATCTATTTTAAATCTGGGCGTTTTGTTTAACTGAATTCACAGATTTTGAAAGCATACTGTTTATTAGGACAGCTGTGTTATTATTCCTACTGTTATTATTCGCTTAATAGACTTTCTTCTTCTTCTTCTACTGCTGCTACTACTACTTGCATTCAGATAAGTGTGTACATAACTGCGTGACAGTGTACCACATTCAGTCAAAGTTATGCGTCATGTGTATGCGTTAAGCTCTGCAAAAATTGCAGTAGTCTATGAAAATTAGGGAAAATCGAACTTAATACTATTGGTTAACTCTTTTCTTCCAGTTTATGTTTCGTTACCTATTAGAAAACCACAAAATGACGCATGAGGACGTTTACGACTGTGTCATGCTTGCTAAAGATTCTACTAGCAGTGGAACTCAGGAGCTTTGACTTACGGGGTGAGACGTTGCGATTCAGGTAGGATGCAATCCAATGATCCTGACCGATAGCTGCTACCTTGACGTGGTGGTCGGGTTTGCATATCGCAATGACCCAACGAGATACACTGGCTGGAACTTATGTTCCTGCAGGTCCTACCATGCCAGGAAGGTTGTTTGGATAGCGGTTAGACAAAAAGCAGCTACCCAATCCAATACTACGGTTCAAACAAATTCACAAAATATCATGCAGGATCGGTCGGGGCCCGGATTAACAACAACCGCGCTTCCTGCTGCCGTGTCACAGGGCAGAAGTGATAAATATGCTACTGAGACACACCAAACAAAAAAGAACATACAAAAACAGGCCGCGTGTGACCGGCCTCAAGCAGTTATCCCCTGGGCTCTGTGGTCACACAACACTCTTTCTGTTTCAGGTTTCCGAAGAATCAACCAACTTCCACGGTGTGGGCAGCCGGGAAGTAACAACCGCCCACACACTTCCAAAAGCACACGAAGCCTTCCTGAGCATCACTCTCCCTTACTCACATCGCCTTCCTAATCTTGCTTCTCTACTACACTTAGCACTATTCTTCAGGCTAGTGAGTCATCTTCACTTCACTATGTGTCCACAAACAAAGGTCCATAGAAACACCCCAGATAGCCTTTTAAAGCCACGTCGCCAACTTCATATAGGAGCTTTCAACGTCAGGACCCTCTGCCAAATTGGACAACAGGCATCACTAACAAGACCTCTGGAATCTAGAGCAAGAGGATGTATGTTGTGTTTCGGAGACACGCATACAAGACCAGAGTGTGGTCATTCACTTGACCTTCCCGGTCAACAATGTGTATCTGCAAAATTTACCTTAAGGGTGTCAGGAGACCCCTCAGCTAGCTCGCGAGGTCTCGCAGGTGTAGGGATAGCACTGAGTGTTACGGCGGAAAAATCACTTCTTGACTGGATCCCAGTAGATAGTCGTATGTGTGCGGTCCGTCTGAACGGGTCCGTTAAAAGAAGGAAAGACGGCGCTACCCGTCGTTGCCTTTTCGTAGTCTCCGCTTACGCCCCAACAGACTGCAGTTCGGATGAACTAAAGGATGACTTCTACCTGAAACTGTCTAATTTGCTGCAAAAAGCAAAACGTTCAGATATAGTTGTTTTAGCAGGCGACTTCAATGCCCAAGTAGGGAAGTTGTACCAGACTGAGAAGTATATAGGTGGTACGTATGGAGTTTCCTGCCGACAAACCGACAACTGTGATCGTCTTCTACAGTTTTGCTCAGATAATCATCTGATCCTAGTCAGCACTAACTTTAGGCACAAAGACAGACATTGTGTAACCTGGCGACCTCCATCACCAAATCAACGCTGGACTCAGATAGACCACATAGCCATAGGGTATCGTTGGCGAGGGTCAGTAGAAGACTGTCGCTCCTTCTGGAACACGTGCGTAGACTCTGATCACGCTCTGGTTCGCGCAAGTTTATGCTTACGACTAGATGGACATAAGAAACTGCTGGCAGCGAAACAGTTACGTCCCCAACTAGATAGAGACACTGAGTCCTTATTTAAGGAAGAAATAGCGAAACGAGTTTCTGAGGTCAACAGCAGGACTTCCCCCGAGGTAGCCTGGCACAACATACAGTTAGCTGTAGACACAGCTGTGAAAGCTGTTAATAAGCTAAAACCTAAAGTTAATAAAAGCCATTGGATCTCTACCGCCTCATCCGAACTGATTGACGCAAGAAGACTGATTCCAGCGAGCTCCGATTATGATGAGGAGCGAAAGGTACTTAAACGAAAACTAACAAAAAGTCTTCGCAACGACCGTGAACAGTGGTGGGCGACAAAAGCGAAAGAGATGGAAAAGGCATCGGCGATTGGCAACACCAGACAACTATTTAGGCTTATCAGGGAAACAGGTGGCAAAAGGCAAATGATAAGTGAAACAATCTCGGAGAAAAATGGCACCATAATTAGCTCCCAGGATAGACGACTGAAACGCTGGAAAGAACACTTTGAGGAGCAGTTTAATTGGCATACAGCCACGCTCAACTTACCGAACATCCAACACCTCCCTGCATGGGATATAGACACAGGTCCTCCTTTCTTAACTGAGGTTACTAAAGCTGTCACTAATCTGAAACAAGGCAAAGCAGCGGGACCTGATGGAATGACTCCAGAGGTATTTAAGTACGGTGGAGACAGTTTACTGTCTGCGTTAACTAAGGTATTAGGCAGCGTCTGGGAATCAGAGGAAGTCCCATCGGGTTGGTGTAAGTCACTGATCATCCCGATATACAAGAAGGGAGACAAGTCTTCTTGTGATAATCACAGAGGGATTAGCTTGACTAATATAGTATCTAAAGTCCTAGGCTCAATAATAATGCGTAGACTAAGTGGTGCTCGGGAGGCACAAACACGAGAAAACCAGGCCAGGAAGAGGGTGTATTGATCATATCTTCACCCTTCGACAGATTCTAGAACATAGGCATTCCTACCGGCGTCCAACAATCATTATATTTCTTGACCTAAAGGCGGCATTCGATTCTGTCGACCAAGAGGTACTATGGCGATGCTTGGCTGTAAAGGGAATGCCGAGAAAATACATTGCACTGATTAAGGCACTCTACTCGTACTCATGCAGCCAGGTGAGGGCTTACGGCGAGTTGTCATCTGAAGTGGTGACGACTAGTGGCGTCCGTCAAGGATGCCCATTATCCCCATTTCTATTCAACTTCATCATAGATGTACTAATGGACTTAACCCTAACTCACTTCAGAGACTCAGGGATTGACTTGCTACCAGGGAATAATCTCGTTGACTTAGAATATGCAGACGATATAGTCCTTCTAGGCGAGGACGCTGACAAAATGCAGAGTCTTCTGAACACCTTGAGCTGCAATCTACGAATGTTTGGCATGCGATTCGCTCCCGCCAAATGCAAGATGATGTTACAGGATTGGACTACACCGACTCCTAGCTTAGAAATAGGGAGTGAAGTGGTAGAGCACGTTGACCGCTTCACTTACTTGGGAAGTACCATCAGCCCCAACGGGTTGATCTCTGACGAAATTTCAGCACGGATACAGAGGGCTAGTTTCGCATATGCCAGTTTACGCCGTCTCTGGCGTAGACGTGATATCCGACTATCGACCAAAGGGCGTGTGTACTGCTCATCAGTCCGCTCCGTCCTCCTTTATGGCTGTGAGACCTGGCCATTGAGAGTGGAAGACATGAAAAGATTAGCTGTCTTTGATCATAGGTGTCTGCGTTCTATCTCCCGTGTGAAGTGGTATAATAAGGTGAGCAATACTGAGGTTAGGTGTCGAGTGCTAGGTAAGGAGGGGAAATCAATCGACGAGGCTGTGAAATTACATCGACTGAGATGGTTAGGACATGTGTTACGTATGCCTAGTCATCGCCTTCCTCGACAATGGGCAATGTTAGCTGATATAGGGTCAGGCTGGAAAAGAGCTAGCGGCGGTCAAACCAAAACATGGCACCAGTCAATGAAATCTACAACAGTTAGTCTAAGCCACGTAGGAAGGTGTAGACTTCCTGGTTGGGGTCCTCGGGACGGTAAAAACCAATGGTTGGAAACAATTGGTGATATGGCTCAAAATCGTTCTCAATGGCTGGCGCAGATGCATCCACTCCTTGTGACTTATGATTTCCAATGAAACTGTTTTGTTCTTCGTTATTACTATTCCTTTGTCTCACACCTCTGTTTACTGTCTCTAATATGCATTTCTCCTACTTTCTTCTCTTGCTTTGTGTGCTACATGGAGTGTGGCGACTTGAACTGCCGCACATGTGTGCAAAGTTCTATGTCGAAAACAGACAAACAGACAAATCCTATGATCCGAGTTTTAAGCTCGTGATATAGTGTTATCACTTACCGTTGCACCCATTTGAGAGGCGTCACAGGTCATGGCTTCATTTTAGCGCTAGTTACTAATAAGCGGTGCATTGAAATTTTAATGCTCGATTTTGGTCGGTTTCGTTAATTTCAAATGTATATACATATAACGAGGAGTACCTAAGATTTTTATGAGGCCGTGTCCTCTAAGATGGGTGGTTTGACTTAGAAGCTTTGTTCGTCCTTTTAGACAACATCTGCAACTTTAACTTCTATGTAAAGTGAGTATTTCTGAATTCTGCATGGATGATATCACTGTCTCTCCTGATGACCCTGGCTGTGATTTGTTGTTTATTTGTGTTGACATAGATAGTTTCATTGATCGGAAACCTCACCTTTTTCGGGATTTGACGTATTTTTTGGCTGATAAAATTGTCCTACTTTGGTATACCTATTAAGTGAAGATCTATCTAAGTGCCAAGATTCTTGGGATACTTTGGCGTTTTTAGTGTTGTTGCTGTTTACATAACTGTCTTTGATAATAGTCTACATGCATACCAATGTAGATTGAAATTATCAACAAAGAAAAAACAAGTCGCATAACAAAATGGTGGAATTCCCGGTCTTTGAAAAGATCGATACCTATGCAAATTGACAACAAATCATAGTCAAGGTTATGTCATTCATATAGAATTTCAAAATATTTACTTAACATTGAAGTTAGCACTGCAGATGCTGTCTAGAAGAAAGAAGAAGGCTTCTCACTTAAACAGCCAGTCTCAGAGGACGCAGTAACATTAAAAACATCCAGCTGAGATTAAAATCCTTTCCATTATTTAAAAATATCTATGTTTGTTAAACGAGAAAACCTTTTAAGTTGAGATTATGGTAATTCAGAAGGAGTGAATAATATTTAACTTATGGATAAACAGGTGTTGTTATGTGTCTAATTTCTGATTCATTTATTCCATTAAATTGGACTATTTTGACTGCATTATGATATAGAGATTCGTACACGGTAACTTTGATCTCAATTTTCATATCACGGGTTTTTTGAAGCTTAGCAACTAAATTTAGAAAGCGTGTATTGTTTTATCCTTGATTTGTGTTTGAAGTCAGTGTATTAGCAATTTCGAGATTAAGGTATGCGGTACGTTGATAAGGTACTCAATAACTTAGAATAAAAGGTCTAAATTCTAGTTAACGCAAAATCTGAGTTTCTTGAATGACCTATTCCATACCTTCAGTTATTATTTTTTTATTAAGGCACTAATAACTTATACATGCTAGATGGCAGCTCATTTTCTTCAACCTTTACTTTATATGATGCTTCTTAAATGCATGCTACTGCCACGTTTTTGCAAAAATAACATTAAGCTTTATTGTTATTGTTCCTCTTATATTTATGATCCTCTAAAATTTTTGTTTTTATTTGTTTATTTTCTCAGAAGTGTTAACATCATTTAAGCTGTGTTATAACTGTTAATTTTGCCTTTCCTCTCACTGTACTATATCAACAGAACATAAGATTAAAAAATCTATAACACGCTAAAATTTCCAAACTGAATCGACAATAATGTTTGAAACAAACTCACTGTTATTGTTATTATTATTACTACTACTATTATTATATTTATTAGTCTCATTTTGTACTTCGAATATTTTTGTCTCTGTACCGTAATTGTGAACGAATTACTCTGGTTAATTTTGCTTTAATTTTATTTATATTTTGAGTGAATCAGATGCAACATTGTGATTAATGCTGAGAATTTCATTCTCTATTGTAAGTATTGTTTATGGAATAAAGTAGATTATTATTTTATATTATATTCTGTCATCATTGTATATCTCTAGTCAGTGACTAGTGAAATTTGTCTAGTTCTCTGTCCGGTGCAGACTGAATTCTATCAGTCAGCTTTGCAATGTGACCATCATGCTAGATGGCTCGCCATCACAGTACAATTTGAATTGTTGGCATTAGATGGTTGGAGACAATCAGCAGGAAGCCTTCCACCTACGTTTCGTGCTGGTTGGCACTCACCAGTCAGCAAGGCGTATGTGCAACCTTGAAGGAACTCTTGTCACTCCTGAGGTTCGAACCCGCATCACCCATTGCTGACGTTACCACTGATCTATTCTGGCTCCTGATTGACTGTATTGTATATTTTTGATTGAATAATAGTTTGATTCTCAGAAAGGACATGAGTTCCTACGAGGTTGCAGAAACGCTTTGTTGACTGGTGAGTGCCAACTAGCATGAAACCTGTGTCCAAAGCTTCCTTCCGATTGCCTTCAACAGTCTAATATCATTATATATTATTTGACCAAATACCAATGTGTTTTGTCGTTACAGTCAAACAGAGAAAAATGCACATATCAGAAGCAAACTCGTAGTCATTATCGAAAATGAATATTCTGTTACTTATAAATACAGATCTTCACTACACTACAGAAAATTGTAAACGTTTCCTAAAAAAAAGTTGAATTGTTTGGTTATCAGCCTTATTTTGAAATGAATCTATTATAAAACAGATAATCAGATATGCATTATTCTCTTCCCACTGAAATTGTATTTATTATCTAATGTTTTACCAGCCAACAGAGATTCGCTTGAATAATATATGCAAAAGAAAGGAATCACACTGGCAGTTTGACTTATTCATTGTTTACCTATTGAACACACTCTAATATGAACATTAATGTTAAAAGGCAATTTTGGAGTTTAATAGAGCTTTTATGGCAAGGTATCTTCTTGTTGAAAATGTATGATCCTTCTGTTTATTGTAACACAGAAACTAATGACAAGTTGTTTATGTTAAAAGTCATTGGTATTGATTCTTTCTACTGCTTCCTCATAAATGATAAATTATTTACTCAGATCTGTATTTCCAACTTTCATTTTAACAGGATCACTTTTATTACTTCTTGTATTCAGTTATTTATTATGATTGAATTTCAGCGGTTAGCATTGGTTCTCTCCAGAATTTTCTAATAATTTCTGAAGAAATATTGATCTCATTTTCATTTTATAGTAGTCTGAACACTTTCTAGGTATTGTACCTAACTCACACTACTTGAACGTATTGATCAATGTACCATTTTGGGAATAAGGTCATTGTAGATAGTGTTTTTTTTGGCGAGAAGACAACAGGCAAATTCATTACAACCTATTTATAAAAGCTTTTGTATTTCCCAATGAATGAAAAACAAAATGATATTGTTTTTAATGACATTTCGCTATTTAATGCTGCCAATAGGTTTATCAAAGTATCATTAATCTATAGTTTACAAAATCTCAGCTTATGTATAACAAATTAATCATCGTTCATTATCATGGGATCATATTTCGTCGTCAAGTTGGTCAATTGGTAGAGATAACAAAACCAAGTGTAGATTGTTGGATTTGATCAGTGTGTAACATTATAAAAGTAGTGTGTGCTTACATAATGAAATTGCTTATCACATTCGTATTGATTTTGTCGTTTCATGACGGAGGGGAGTGTTGTAACCAGGTCAGATTCTGTTTTAGTCCATCATTCCTGTTCAGACAATTTGGATTCCACTTGATATGAAGTGCTTCTGATATTAGACGTTCTTTGTGATTCCTGAAGTTTTTCTGGATTATTTCAATATTGTCAGAATCAATTTTGTGGTTTGATTCTATAGCGTGTAGACTCCCTGTGGCTGATGATTTTTCAAGTTTTTCTAGTTCAACTGGATTTCTCGGTGGTCAAACAAAGGCTGCTCTACGGTGTTCATTTCTTCTGATTTTGATTTCTTTCTGGTGATGTTTGTCCGATGTATATCGCATCACATTCCAAGGATTTTATTTCATAGACACAATTAGATAGAGAATCTTTAGGGATTTGGTCTTTCATATGTACCAGGTTGCTTCGCAGTGTGTCTGATGTTTCAATGAAAACGCTAGCTCATTTTGATGAACGATGATTAAGTTGCTGTATATAAGCTGAGATTTTGTATATTCCCGTATAATAATACTTTAATAAAGCCGTCAGCACCAAATAGCGAAACGTCAGTAAAAACAATATTGTTTTGTTTATCATTCATCGGGAAAACAAAAATTTTTATTATAATGAATAGCAAATACTCAGTGCCCAAATATTTTCAAACCCTTAAAAGTGAACTTGATTTGGACATATATAAATCATTATAACCTATTTGAAATTGTGACACACTGGTTTAGAGACTCCACTTCCACTCGATGGCCAACAGCCTGGAACAGCCCTCTATGTTACAGGTGCGGATATCCAGACAGTATTATTAGCCTGTACACAATATAGGCTGATCCTTGTCAAGTGAATACAAGCGACTGATGAGATATGCAATAACAACAATAAAATATTATAACTTATTGAGTACTGATTGCTAATCTGTTTACATTCATTTTATGGAAATGACTCAGGAAATATTTTAATTACATAAAACTGACTAAATACTAAAACTGGAGTTATTCTTTCACTAGTATTTGGTTTAGAATTTTCTGTAAACGTCCTCCTTAGGCTTTATCAGTAGTAAAGACATGTTTCCTCTTGAATAAATTACTTAGTATTATAGAAGTATTACTTTGAAAAATAAAGACTTTGGCCACTTTTTGAGTGTATTTTGAGCACATATACGAAGGAAATATACACTAGTTGCTAGTATGATAGAACTTATGTAATGTTATTAGGTACAGACAGCTCTTGTCTATGTATTTGTAGCTATTCTATGTATATTTAGGAATAATTTGCACAGTAATTCTCCCTTTGACTTATAAATAAATAAAATTATAATTATATTAGTCTTATTGGTACTTAGTTGTAAAGCAATATGCATACCTAATGACATTCATCTACTTTCAGAAATTTTTACCTGCTTCGATGAATGCTTCAGCCACATACTTCACTATTAAGCTACTTAGATGAGGTCTTTATTCATATTGAGAACTCCGTTTTTCAAATTGATGGATTTACAAATAACTGACATTTTAGTCATAAAGGATGAATACTTGCAAGGTTTTCACTGATTAATTTAAAAAGTTGGTTAGTTGTTAGTAACCTTTGTATGTTTTATTTCAGTTCCATACCTGTACTAACAAGTTTCACTGATATTACTTTGTAAACTTATTAGAGCGACTTTGGCTCTATTGAAGAAGAGAAAGCCAAGCGTAAAGGTGTGACATTTTCGTGGTTTGGAAATCAACCAGATTTGATAGCCCGTTGTATATGTGATGACGGATGGAGAGGTGAACGATGCAGTTTTCCTGTGTCAAAAAATGTCTGGTCTTTGTGGTCATCATGGTCATTTTGTGAGCCCTCATGTCAGTCATCGTTCACAGAAGTTCCTCCAAATCATGTTCCAGAAAATTGGAAATACGGAGTAGGTACTGGCAGATGGGGAATGAGACAACGTAGCCGATACAGAGATTGTTTAAGTAAAGCTTCTGACTGCAATGCAGAAATAGATCGTATGGCTGGTTTCCGCGGATTTATCAATAAAACTGAAGTTACTTGGCGTCAGTATGAATACCGGGGATGTAGACCTCGACCGTGTGATCGTCACCTCTATTTGGCTTCGGGAACTCGAGCTGTGCAAAGATCGCAACTTTCAGGACAAGTGGTACGTTTGTTTCTGACTAGTCTTTAGGACCATTACATTTATGAAAGTGTTGACTCTTTAGGTTTGACATATGATTATGTAGGATTCACTACGAAACAAAGAAGACTAGCGAAAGCCATTTCGATTCTTTTTGTTACAGTTTAAATGACATTGTTTATTAAACGCAAGATTATAATTTCAAGTCTTACAGTTTTACCTCAGAACTGTATAATTAAGTAAAATTTAGCTGAAAGAAACCCCCAGCTGCGAAACAAAAAATATGTATCGAAATATATCAAATGTATGAGTTTCAGATGCTGCTAAAATACTTGACGTACTTTGTGTACATGCCACTCAGATTTACAGGTAGTTGTTGTCAACTCACTCAGGGATTCTTTTCTTTTTACTTACATTGAAGGATTCTAATCTCTTGACCATAGTCTTCTCATTCGTAATTTCATTCCTAATCGACTTGCTTAAATTAAATTGATTCAGACATGTGCGTTTAACAATAAATGTCTCTAATTATTATAAGTTTTTATTACTGAATATTTTTCATGTTTTTTTTCAAAGTTACGCTGTAATGCTTTTGATACTAAAAATTGTGAATACAATTAGACTGTTCCCCACATACGAAGCTTAACACTACTTCTCAGTCAATAAAGACAGTGTCCCTTAAAGTATTTGGTGCCTCAAGTGATAGTAATGAGAAACCGAGACTTTAGGTTTAGTCAGCCTGTAAGTAAACTTATCACTTAAACAATATAATACAGGATTACATGATGTCCAGTTTTGATAATGAGCATATCTGTAATCTAGTGACGTGGCAGAAGATTCCAGCTACACGATACTAGCTGATGTAACTAGAACTTTCTGATATGTAATATAAGGTCTTCTCATGCCTGTTTTTCTCATAACCTTTTTATGGATGTTTTATTTCCGATTTAAATAACTTTCTGAAAATAGTAGTATTATGACTTCTGAAATGTTAGCAGAGATTACAATGCAGTTCAATTTACTTGACGATCATGCTGTGGAAATGTCAAAATAGATATTTTTAGTTCCAAGAACTTGACGCAATATCCAATATTAGGAGGTGAATAACAAGAAGTTATAAATCTAAGAGTTTTGTATAATGATATTCATAAACAAGGCGAATTCACAGTCATGAAGAAATTGGTTCTCCTTGAAATGTAAAGCCACGGTCACTGAGGACGGCGATTCACAATAAGTATACCATACAACCTATAGGTTCTCTGGTAGAGTTGAACAATATGGCATGATTCGTTTAGTTGTGGAAAACAGTATGCCATTGTCGCTCTTACTGTCGTTATTAGCATAACACTAACTGATACTTACAGGAAACGTCAACTTGTATTATTTTATTGGTTATTTCCTAGTATCGAACCAGTTAGTGCTAGACACCTATTTGATTCAACTAATCGTTACTTCCAAATAAGGTTTTAAACACGTGGCAATTCGAGTAGATACTGACTTAAATGAATAATGAGTTTCACTATTAGGAAAGCTTACTTTAAATAAACGGATTTTAAAAGGTATCATCAAAAACCACATTCGCCAAAGATGTCATATATAAGATTAGGGAAAAACATGACAGAATATCTGTTGAGGGACTAATGCTTGTTATTAAGCAGAGATCCATTCTTTTATGAGTTCAGTAGTAATTCAAATAGCTCGTTGACAGTATAAAGTTTGCCTATGGTTAGGTTTAGAATTAGTGTTCGGAAAGGATTAAAGCTTATAGTTAATCAGATGTTATGTTTATGGCTACAATTAGAGTTAACGCTGGGATTGGTGTTAGACTATGGTTTAGAGTTAGAGTTAAAGAATTATTATCGGATTTGATGTTCATTTACTAGAGGCTAAGTTTTACTATTGTTATGCTGATCAAACTCATTTTTATTGATTTACTCTTCCAAGTAGATTTTTAAAATCAGCAATGTCTTCTCGTGATAGAATTATTCCGACAGGGCTTTCAAAGTTGTCTGTTTTTATCTATATTCCTAACAACTGCTACAAAGATAATACAGACTTCTTCAAAAGCGTTGACTGCTCTTGCTGAGGTACACCAGCATGCATGAAATGCAGGTTTGCATTTTCATTCTCACTGTTTTCTCTTGATTTCAGACCTCAGAATAAGTTAACTGCACACCACTGCAATGCTGCACTAGTCAGCCTAATAATCTGCAGCATATACTTGTTCAGTAGACACCGATCAATACATTTGTAATTAGTAGCTTAGTATTTTATCATGTGGCATAATGTACAAATTATTTGAAAACTATTACTATTTAGTCATAGTACACTACTCATGAAGTTACTAAGTTGTAAGTAATGAGTGACGTGTATATTTTAATGCAAACACCTTCCTTTTTGTTTTCATTGTAGGAAGAAATTTTGTATCAGTCACATACTGTTTTAATTTGGACAATGTTAACATTTACATTTATTTTTGCCATGTTTGCATTTCTAGCTACATTTGTAACCAAATTATTTAGTGAACGTATAAACCGTGATAACACATAGAGTTCCAGAGATTTTTATATCTTGAACTACAATATTTATTTACTGTAACATACATTGTTGATGCTTCAGTGCCATCTTTAACCCTTGTATTTTTTTTGTTGGCATAGACTTAATCTGAATCTTTGTTGTTCTACACTTTTCACTTGCATTATAACTTCTGTTAAATATTTAAAAAAAGATGTTGCCAAATAGAGAATAAGTGTTTTGAACGAAGCTTGTAGTCTGTGCATGAAGCCTTTTAATAAAGTTTGTATATTAGTAAGGATGTCACTCGTATATCAATACTTCCATTTGTAGTGGACCTAGTAGCTAGGTAAGTATATAAACGCAATTAAAAGGAGAGAACAAGTACTAACAAATACGTATATATAAAATATTCGGTTCACTTAAGTTAATATACACAAAAAAGGGACTGAGGTTATTTGAAGAAAACTATAACAGTCACAAAATACACAAATTATAGACGTACGAAATTATAGGAATGTAATTGTCCTTCTCTTGATTATACAAATTCTCCACTACAACTTAGCGCTGTCCCCCGTCGGAAGTCTCCACGTAGAGTAAGGCAGATAGGAGCGAAGTTCTCGAAGGGGATGTGTCAACCAGTGCGAGACAGCGTTGGTCAGCAGATGTGCTGGGCGAGCAGCCGGAGAGAGGGCGAACGATTCGTTCCTTGCGCGCGGTTCAAGGTTTCAGGTTGAATTCCTTCCTTTTTTCCGTGAACATATAATTTGATATGTTTTCAGGTCGCCACATTACTTCCATTTAGCTGTACACTGGAGATTCAGTCGTGCTTCAAATGAATAAACAGACTGTAGAACGAAGTGACTTTTTGTAGGATTCCACTGGTTCACACTTTTATGTTAGAGAAGAACTTCTAGTGTACACGACTTGAAGGTGGATTTTAAATTTTAGGATGATCTCCTCGCAAATGATCGGTTCCAGAGGGAAAAACATGTAGTAAGAGTTAGCAACCTTAATTTAGAAACGCAATGCTAATATGATTTCACCATTCAACAGCTAACACGACTGCAGGAATCTAATCTACCTAAACACTCCTTACAAGAGAGTGTAGTACCCCTATACCAACTATAAACATACGTTTTTAATCTAATTTGCATACTCATATTATATGTTTACACATACCGATTTTATATGTACTTCGTAAACATTTGTCAATTTACTGTTGAACGTTACCTTGATACATTTTCGAAATTTGACTACGGCTATAATACAAGATTACACTCTTCACAAGTGCCTTCTGATTTTACGTTGTGGGCGTCGAGTAGCCACAACGTCTGCGCACATTGATAAACGTGAAGAAGTGCTAAGAAATACGTGTACGCTAATTTAGTCAAATAGAACACGCAACAAGAGAAACGAGAGTCTTTAGACTCTGGTGGGGTGGAATGGGTGGTTTTTTATTTTGGTTTCATAGTATGTAATGTGTTGAAACTGTGGTGTTACTGTAATCGGAGTTAGTCCTTTCTCCCATCTGCCACCCACTGTGGTCGAAAAGCAAAGCAATAATAAAAGTAATACCAATATAATTAATGGCAAACATTTCGGTATAAAACAAATGGATAACTGGATTGAAAATTGGTAAATGAATGAATAAGCAAATGACTAAGACGATAAGGACAGTGCAGGGATCATCGACCAGTTTAGTTTGCAACTGATTGATAAATTATGGTACATGAGTGTTTACTCTCATTTTGATCTAGGAGAGAGTGATCTGGATACGGTTTGCATGATTTCACAGTCCGTGTCTAGACCTTCCCACTGAAGGTGTGGTAGCAATGACCGCTGGGAAGAAGTTTCAGTTCAAAGATAATGGGAATGAAAATCCACTCCAGTTTTCACTTCCTCATAAAATAGCTTCTTTGATCCCCATGGTGGGGTCCGTAATTACCTGATAATATGATGACTTTGTTTGGGTGGTTCTTATCATTTACACTGTTGTAATAGACGCTTGTATTGTAGTGACCCATTTTATTACTCATCATCGTAGTATACTTTCACTATGTAATTGGACTTTGATTTGTTTATCACTCTAAAGATTGCGTGTTAACAAATGATACTTTTGTACCCGCTCAATTTTTGAATTTTGATAACTACGATAATACACGATCTTATTCCTTCGCAAGTGCCTTTTGATTTACGTTGTGGATGTCCAGTAATCACAACGTTAGGACACAATTATAAACGCGAAGAAGTACTAGGATATAAGTGTACGCTAGTTTGATCAAATATAGCAACACAACAGTATCACCTTAACCCGGTTAGTGCCGAGTGTAAATAGTTCTAATATTCTATTACTTTTCACCATCTACTTGCCGATATGCATAATGAATGTAAGTCTCAAGTGCAGTCTAAGTCAAAACTCCCCGTTTCATATTACTTTTCTATGCCTAGGAGAACTTCGAAAAGCTTTGTGAAGGTCTCTCCTAGGTCAAACTTATCTTCCGAGTAAGGTCCTATTGTTGTGCTGCTATATTTTGACTAAACCAACGTACACGTATATCTTAGTACTTCTTCGCGTTTATATTTGTGTCCTAACGTTGTGATTACTCGACATCCACAACGTAATTCAAAAGGCACTTGCGAAGGAATACGATAGTGTATCATTGCAGCAATCAAAATTCAAAAATCGAGCGAGCACAAAAGTATCAATTGTTAACATGCAAGATTTAGAGTAATAAACAAATCGAAGTACAATTACATAGTGAAAGTATACTGCGATGATGAGTAATAAAATGGGTCACTACAATAGCCCCTCCGTAGAATGCAGGTAAATGAAGTTTACCTGTATTCGGAATGATATTGTAAATTACAATTACAGAAGAAATATATACGAGTTTCTGGTATGAAAACCGAATTGAGGATTTTAAGTTTTTGAGGTTTGATAATATAACTGTATATATGCGAAAATGTTAACAACTTCGAAACGAACCAAAATGTTTAGAAAGTTGTGAAAAGTGTAACAATAAATCCAAAAAAATTATTAGAATAATAATGGGGTTGTTATTGTAAGGAGTTACAGAATAGATTTATATCTTACATGCAGTTAATAGTACCGTAATAAGGTAGTATGGAAATGAATTAGAAATAAATTGTCTGTACAAATCTTTGTGGCCAATGTACTCGTCTGCCTGATCTTGTGATTCTTTCTGTTTTGTTAGACGGAATATCACCAGATTTTGAATCCTGAGATGATGTTGATTTGGGTAAACATTCAGTCACCTCTATTTCCATGAAAGCTGGTTTTACGCGATCGATGCTTACATTCTCGTGTTTTCCTCCGCGTTCGACAGTGATGATTTTGCTTGTTCTGTTTATCACTTTGAATGGTCCGTCATAAGGTTGGTTGGTTGAAGTGGTTTCCTTACACCGTCGTGTCGTATGAAAACATGCGTGCAATTTTCTAGTTTTTGAGGCATGTATGCTTGGTTGAGCTGATATCGCGGTGGGTGATATCTTAAAAGGCTCATAATTTGTCTCAGTTGTTGTACAAAAGTAGTTTCGTCAGCTGGAACTTCAGTGGCTGGGTTGAAATATTCTCCAGGTAGTCGTGAAGTAGTTCCATAAACTAATTCTGCTGGACAACATTTGATATCTTGTTTTATTGTCGAACGTATTCCAAGAAGTACAAGAGGTAATTTATCGCTCCACTTATCATCGTCCTTCACTGCCATCAATGATGCTTTCAGTTGACGATGAAATCTCTCCACTAAGCCGTTTGAACTGGGATGATATGCAGTAGTACGTATACGTTTGATTCCCAGTAGTTCTGTGAGTTGTTGGAATATATGGCTTTCGAATTGGGCACCTCTGTCTGTAGTATTAATGGTAGGCACTCCGAAGTTGGAAATCCAATTTTGTATGATGCTCTTTGCAACAATTTCAGCAGAAATATCAGGTAAGGGACAAGCTACTGGCCATCCCGTAAATCTGTCAATACACGTTAAAATGTACGTAAAGCCATTAGATGGTGGTAACGGTCCAACGATGTCAATGTATATGTGTTGGAACCTACCATCAGGTTCTGGAAACTGGCCATTAGGCGAAACTGTATGTCGTTGTACTTTTGACTTTTCGCAGGCTAAACATGATCTGGCCCACTGTTTAATCTCCCGATTCATATTCGGCCATACATATCGGTCACTTATCAGTTTAACTGTTGCTCGGATGCCAGGGTGAGAAATGCCATGTATTTTGGAAAAAACTGATCTTCGCATTTCTAGTGGGACAAAAGGACGCGGTTTACCTTTGGAAACATCACACATAGTAGTTAGGTTTTCATCAAGCATAACATCTTGCAAACGTAAGGAAGTACTAGTGCTATTTTTTATTCATTTTAGATCCTCGTCCATAGTTTGCAGTCTAGCCATATTTTTAAGATGAAACTGGTCTTTTTCTAAGGTATTTATATGGATGCGGGATAGCGCATCTGCTACCTCGTTTTTATGTCCTTTTATGAATCTAATATCTGAAGTGAACTGAGAAATGAACTCGAGGTGTCGGAGTTCTCTTGGCGAGTACTTGTCGTGCTTTGCATTCATGGCCTTGGTTAGTGGTTTGTGGTCTGTGTAGATGGTAAACGGTATTCCTTCTACCATATGACGAAAATGTTTAACAGCAAGATAGACTGCTAGTAATTCTCTACTGAATGCACTATATCTTGATTGCGTGGCGTTTAGACGTTTGGAGAAAAAGGAGAGAGGTTGCCATTTCCCAGCAGAAAATTGTTGAAGAACTGCACCGACGGCGACGTCTGATGCATCTGTCATAATCGCTATAGGAGCGTTGACGTCACGACGTACTAGTAAGGTTTCTGAGTTTGTTTCAGCTTTTCAAATGCCTCGATTGCTGAAGTACTCATGTGCAGCGATTTTGCATGACCTTTTAGTAAATCTGTCAGAGGTTGTGCCAGCTGTGCACAGTGAGGAATGAAACGGCGATAAAAATTGACGAGACCAAGAAATCTGCGTAACTTTTTGAAGCAATCTGGAATCGGGTATTCTTCTATGACTTGCAGCTGTTCTGCTATTGGTCGAATGCCTTGATTGTCTACCTGATGTCCCAAAAATTTTATAGTTTTCTTACCGAATTCACATTTACTTGGTTTAATGACAATTCCATATTCGGCTAAACGTTTAAAGAGTGTTTCTAAGTGATGTTGGTGCTCCTCAGGGGATTTACTTGCAACCAGTATATCATCAATATAAGCGTAAGTGAATGGGAGGCCGTGCAATACCTGGTCAATGAATCTCTGAAATGTTTGAGCTGCGTTAGTCAAGCCAAATGGTAGGCGGACGAACTCGAATAAGCCAAAAGGAGTGGTTACCGCCGTTTTGGGGATGTCCTTGGGCTCGACCGGTATATGGTAGTATGCACGAACGAGGTCAATTTTGGAAAATATCTGGGCACCTGCCATGTTATGGAAAAAATCGTGGATGTGCGGAATTGGGTATCTATCTGCTATCGTCTGCTTATTTAAAGCTCGGTAATCTCCACATGGTCGTATCTCTGTTGAGTTTTTCTTTGGTACCATATGCAGTGGTGATGACCATGGGCTGTTTGACGGTCGTATTAATCCTAGATCCAATAATCTGTTGAACTCTGCTTTTGCTATTTGCATTTTAGCTGGATCTAAACGACGTGGTTTTGCTGAGACCGGTGGACCTTTAGTTACAATATGGTGTGTTACGTTGTGTTTGAGAGAGGCTGTGGAGTAATCGCTCTGTGTCAGTTCAGGAAATTTCTTTAGCAAAATATCGTACCTGGATAATTGATCTGTTGTGGCTACTATCAAGCGAATACTCTCGACATCTGTGGAGATGCCTGAAATCGATAGTTTACGACTGCTATCTATCAATCTATGGTGACTAGAGTCAACTAGCAATTCGTAGTGTTGAAGAAAATCTATTCCAATGATAGGAAAGGTTACGTCGGCGACTACGAACTCCCACTCAAATGGTGTACTGCATCCAAAATTAAGTTTTTGTCTCCGAGTTCCAAACGTTTTTATGGTAGAATTGTTCGCAGCCTTGAGAACTAATGCTGGGTTTGGTTGAAAGCGTTCGTTGGGTGTTGGGGGAACTACACTAATTTCTGCACCGGTATCTACCAGGAATTGTGCCCACGTTGTTTTGTCTGTCACCCTGAATAGACGGCTGTGGGACGTGTGTTGGCCAGCGACTACAGTCGTCACCGACCGCCGGCCTTTTCGTTTCCCAACGCCACCGTTTGTTGGAAAGCACAAGGTTGTGTGCACCGTTTTGCGTGTACCCCAAATTTGCGATGATACCAGCATATATTCTGTTGTAAGCTATATTTACGCATATTACGTGAGTGGCTACGCTGTCTTCTGTACGTTGTGGTAGGTTGTCTATTAACCCTTATTGTCATTAATTGCTCAGTGAGCACGTCGATTTTACGTTCTAAGGCTTCTATGCGTTCGTTTGACGTTTTGTCGACTCCGATGGCTTCTGCTTTATTCAGTCGTTCTATCGTGATAAGTTTATCTGGTATTCTGCTAGTGGAAGCGACAGACTGAGGTGTTGACCTCTCGTACATGCGATCCGCGATTTCGTTGAGCCTTTCTATGTCAATGTCGTCGTCTCCGAAAGCAAGAACCTGCTGGATGTTTTGAGGAAGTCGTCGCAGCCAGATTTGGTAAAAGAGACGTTTATCGATTTCTCTTCCTGCAACTAGGCTTTGCATATGCCTCATGAGTTGAGATGGGCTTTTATCACCTAACTCAACATTGCTTAACAGGCGATCGAGTGCTTGCCCATCCGAAAGCGAAGTGCATCGTAGTACCTCTTCCTTCAACTTGTCGTAAGGCGCTTCTGTGCTGGGATGGACGATGTATTGCCGTACCCGCTCGGCGACTTCGTCTGGTAGTACTGTACTCAAAATGCCAAATTTAGCTGTCTGTGACGTGAGCTTATTGCTAGCCAAATAATGCTCCAGTCGTGCAAACCAAAGATGAGGGTCTCTGGGCTCAAAAACTGGTACAGTAAAAGAAATAGTACTAACAGATCCCAGCTCTAAGTTATCAGAGGTATTGGAAGACATGTTACAATTCGTAAAAATAATGGTTCAGGAGTATCAAAATAGCAAAATTTGTGCACACTAAGAATACGGCAAAATAAAATAAAAAAGCATACAATGCAGGTGCTTACCACAAATTACTGCAGGTTGTGCTATGAGCAAACACAAAAATGAGTTCGGGATATCTAATAAATATATAGATACACGAAGAAGAAAGTTTTATTAATCCAACAAGTGTAACGACGCGTCGAGGTCAGCAAGTTGTCGTCGGGGTCAGCAAGTTATCGGCGGGCTCACCAACTGTTGTGCTGCTATATTTTGACTAAACCAACGTACACGTATATCTTAGTACTTCTTCGCGTTTACAATTGTGTCCTAACGTTTCGATTACTCGACATCCACAACGTAATTCAAAAGGCACTTGCGAAGGAATACGATAGTGTATCATTGCAGCAATCAAAATTCAAAAATCGAGCGAGCACAAAAGTATCAATTGTTAACATGCAAGATTTAGAGTAATAAACAAATCGAAGTACAATTACATAGTGAAAGTATACTGCGATGATGAGTAATAAAACGGGTCACTACACTATCTCACTATCTAAAATGCCTTTTTCCGAATACATCATATCATCCTTGCTCCAGAAAAAGTTGAAGAAAGGAAAGAAACTGCTCCACCCGACCTGAAGTCAGTAATA
This sequence comes from Trichobilharzia szidati, assembly GCA_944472155.2. Lineage (NCBI taxonomy): Eukaryota > Metazoa > Platyhelminthes > Trematoda > Strigeidida > Schistosomatidae > Trichobilharzia > Trichobilharzia szidati. The sequence goes on along the minus strand of OX235274.1, from coordinate 63,051,443 downwards.
CCTTTCCTCTATCACCTGGCTTAGGATGAACTGGTAGGCTGGGAAAGGTTGATTTCACGTACTTTTCATGTATGCATGCCTCACAATCGCTGTCCGTGGCTCGGTACGTCGGTCCGAAATGCCGTATAGTCTCAGTTGTTCTAGTTTTACTACCAGTGGGAAGCCTAGATTACACAGTCTAAAAAATTGATGGCAATACGACTCACTCAGAAGAAAATTGCTAACTGTTTAATGGTCCCTCCGAACCAAATGAAATCAAAATCCTTTAAGACAGTAGCTAAACCAAAACATCCAGAAGCAATTAATATTCCTTGGGGTTTAACCTCGTGCCCTTACGCCGTTGGTAATCACCTGAGAACATACAGCAGAGGCCGCATACAAAATCCTGTCATCCAGCGGAAGTACTTTTCAGCAACAAATAGACGTAAGACAGATGCTTGGAGACGGTTTTTGATCATTGTGTGTGATGATATACTATCGGAAAAGGATCTTCCGATTACTAGCCATTTGGAAGCCTTTTGTTGAAGACTAGGATTAGTTGACCGACAAGCTGAATTATGCGAGCCATTTAATAGAAATATGCCACTTAACAGAACCATATCATAACATGAAACACATTCTCAAGCATCATCCTGCACCATAACTGCCTTCAGGCCTAGAGGCAGCTTTTGACGACCATTCTTAACAAAATCAATACAGTTCAAGCCAAACAGAAACCAGAATCACGTCAAATGCAGCTACCTAGATCAAACGAAACAAATCAGCCAAACTGAAATCAACTAGACCGCGCAAATGTCCTCAATGTAAAGGTGGAGGCGCCACTTCAAACAGGGGATATGCCTTATCAACGCCCGATTGGACAGTGAAATAATGTGGGACAATGACAGCTTTGCTGTCAGACCAATCAGTTCAGGAAACATAATCAAATCAAAATCCTCCACCTCAGCTACAAATTTCCTCTGTCATTTGTGTCAGGGGCGTCAGGAGCAAGTTGACTGAGCTGAAGCGTGTGCGCTCATAATCCTCACCAACTGTTGCAATTCTAACAGAGACTGAGTCATCGCACAGTGTTGAAAACGATGAAATCTCAAGACAAAGAATGACTCTATAGAGGGAAGGATGATAGAAGAGTCACAGAGGATATGAGCTACGTGGGCAAGTGGGATTTAGTCACAAGTGCAACGGCGATACAACTCACTGAACCAGTCTGGAGACAGATAGACTACTTTCTCTAAAGTGCCCACCTGCTCAAAGGAAACGTTCAGACAAAATTTATAATATGTAACTGCAGCTAAACCTTACTGTGGTCTGACCTAGTCATTAAAGAAAAGTTAATCAAGGATAACTCATCATCTCAAAGCCGATGTGTTAAGTTCACCTTTCATCGAATGACAGAATTTTCACTTTTGGCATTTTGGTGAAGAAGGAACTATTCATAAACGGCAGCCAAGAACTAGGGTCATATAAATGAATTTGACAGGAAGACTGCAAGCAACTATTTTCCTTTGTGACTACATCACCTAGAAAAACAACGTACTGACTATAAAGAGAAATAAACCGTCTCTTCAAGAGCGAATTCATAACATCGTAGAAGCGGGGATTCCGAAGGATGGAGTAGAATACATATTTCGGGCAAAACTGGCAAGCTAGCAGCTTAACTACTGCTAGAAACTGTCAATTCGTGGCTTATATGACAAGTGCTGCCTGGGAGACTGTGTAGTTAGGGACCGGAGGGACGAACTTTTGAGCAGCCCAAAGACATCCGTATCCGCATTTGAAAGACAACTGAACAAAAGTAAGGTAAAGGACACGGCAGAACTGGATATTATTATTCTTTCGCAAATAAGTTTGCGTGTGGTTCGAGGAGCTGGCATGGATCGGTCAAGAAAAACTACGAAATGTAACTGCATTAAACCTATGGTTCTCAGGCTATCTGCTGAAGTTTTGTGTCACTCTAAATAAGCTCCTTTTACGGTCAGTGTGCAGATTTCAGTTATGCAGTGGTTCTGCGCGAGCTGTCCTTTCGCCTAGTTCTAAGAGAAGGAGGAAACAGACAATAATACAAGCATTATAGAACCGCATCACTACTGCAAACAATATCAGGAGTGTTGGAGAGACTTGAAGATGTTTATATCAGGTAACGTCCGAATAAAAGCAAGAAGCTCAATATGGACGTATGGAGGATCAGTCTAACTTAATAGTAGCTTGAAACGACAGGATAAAATCCTTAGACAGCAGTGAGGCTGTTGCCCCCAAACCATGCTAAAGCCTTTGATTTTATGTTTCATGAGGTCTTATTCTGAGGAAACCCCAGAATTTAAGTAACTTGTCTAAAACAATCGCTTATCAGAAGCAGGAGAAAATATAGGATGCAAATTATTTCTGCATAATGTTCTGCCCTTCCTACTACCCACCTTTCCCCCGGAGGTGTCAGCCGGATAACATAGCCATCATGCTATTTGTAAAAGCTTCAAGTGACGACTATGATATTGTGGAGACAACTGCGCACATCACAACACCTCTTCACATACAGGCAATTTCGATGTAATCGAGAGATTATTTCGTAAAACAAAATTTCCGATTTGAATCGATGATGCAATCCTGTTAAACACAAATTAATGTGCTCTTCATTGCAACAAGGAAGTCTGCGGAGGTCAATGGGACATATCGAACTGAGATCGACCGAAGATTTACAGTTTCTTAAAAGGAGTAAGCGGAAATCTCCTCTGAAAACTTAAGCAGACGGTATGCCTCAGTGTTATCATGGTCATATAGATTGATCGCTTTCGTAATAATTCCATGAAATTCTTATTTTACATGTCATATACTGACATGTGCAGCTGGTGATGTTACTTTGCTTGTTGTAGTAGTACGTATGCGCAGGTGTTTATAAGAGTTAAAAATATGATGATCTGAGAATCGTGTTTCAGTTCGGTAAACTTAAACGACCTCGCCATCGCATGATCCTAAATTGTACATTGAATTGTATCCTAAACTTACTTTGACGCGCTGTTAAGTAGATTCGCAACCGTATTGGTTGGTGTTGGGATTTGTCTAATTTTAAAGTATGTGTCTGCTAATGGCAAGTGGTACATTTGATTTATAACGTATTCTGTTACTTGCAACATCATAGATCAGTCATGATAGAGTATCTATGTACGCGATTATATCCGTATAGAACAATCTGGGGTTGATTTCTGAGCATTTAAATGCTCAGAAATGACCAAAACGTACCCCAATTAGGGTACCTTTCGGTAATTTTGACTCATTTCCTCAAGATTTCCTACATAATATTGCATTAAAAATGCCTAAGCGTATAATAATTAATTACTGTTACAAATATATACATGTAGACTTTAGAATTCTAAACTGATAGTGAACTGCATATGTGCGCCGGTAATGTCGTCTTATGGTAAATGAATATTTTGTCCAACTCATAAGAACCCCGGTATGCACTGAATTAATGCTGGTAGTGTTTGAAAAGAACCCTAGACGCTTACTTGATGTGGTAAGTGTTGAAAAATAGCATTTGCAGCAGAAATAATCCCTTCAGTACTGAGAAATAGAACTTCATAGTTAACTAATAAAGTTGGTGCTGAAAGATCACACTCGGGAACCAGTGATCAAAGGAGACAATTACATAGTTGGGTTTGATGTTGGCAAATCAAGATTCATCAAACAGGTAGTGTGACATGTTTTCTCCATAGACGGCGTAATAATTGTAGTTAATTGTACCAAAGTGAAGCGTTTCACTCAATACTTCAAATTTACGACAAATATTTCGTGACAGTGAATTTTTCACTATATGTTGAATGCTTGCAGTTGTGAAACTTAAAATCACCACTTCATCTTTTAAACGGTGACTTGTAATCTTCTTAGTCAGTCTCGCTCGCTAACTCTTGCAGTCAGTATCCTTTCAAACTGCTGTTCCAGTTCAATTGTTGAGGAAGATGTCTGATGATAATTTCTGTCTGGTGGTCATCGATGTGGATGCTTGAAGTCCTGTCGATGTTTTACTACTTTCGAAGCTTTTCTTCATGATATTCATGAGTAAATTATCAAAAGGCATAGAAATCGGTTATGCATATATAATTTCCTTAAAAGCATGTTGTACAGGGTTATTTCCGTTAGTGTGTTTTGGTCTTTGAAATGTAAACATTTGTATCTATGGTCCTATCGAGACTACTCTTAGTCATGTTTTGTCACACCCGAAACTGCATTTTGGAGGTATGGAGAATGAACTGTAGTCATTAACTGTACAATAATAATGAACAGCTGTGTTAGAGACGGAAACGTAATAAGTATTACCATTAACATAGTGTCATTCAGTAATAATAACATTAATATCAAACAGTTTTTAGCAGTTCCACCCTCCTTGTCTCAAGACCTTTTATTAAAATGGGTACTGAGAACAGAGCATTAGTATTAACAACACTCAATATCCATTTTTGTGACTGACATATCAGCTTATGGAGCATGGGACTATCATAAACCTTAATTTCGGCCACTCAGTTGGTTACCGTTATCATTACTGCATTTACAATTGCGGACTGCTTTGTTATAATTTTTTGCACGCTTAATCTCTTTGACTGAGTTTCAACATAGAAATTCGCACTTAAGAGAAACAGTTCAAGCTATCGTACCTCCATGCAGCACACAAAAGTAGAGACTAGAAACATTCAAAAGAAGTATAATGAACAGGAAGAATAGTTACATTTGGAATAATTATGATTTAATGGGTCTGGGAGAATACAAAGAATAAATGCTTCTGCGCCATCGAAATGGTTAGCTATATTACCAGCAGTCTCAAGCCATTGGCTCTGAGCATCCGCGAGTCCCTGACCAAGCAGTCTACACCATCCTACGTGGCTCATACTAACAGTCATAAACTCCATGGATTAATGCCGGGTTTTGTTGTGATTACTTCTAAATCTATTCCAACCTAGTCCTATGTTATTCCACATTAATTTGTTTATTAAATGTATCACACTGAAACAGTATTATTTACTAGATGACGTCCTATGTCACCTGACGTTGATCGTCTTTGGAATTACTAAGTAATTATTGGCGTGTGATGCCCTTAAGTTTCTGATGAGTCACGGATTCATATGTAAATTATCTGGTTGGGGTCCTCATGGTGTCTAAAATGGCTCTTTGAAGACTGTAAGTTAGATGACTGAAAGTTGTTCGTAACTGTTCAGGTGTAATAACTCCTTGCCATCCTTTTGATTTTAAAACTGTTCATCGATAGTTATCTGTTCGTCCCATAAAAACCATGTGTGTGTTACCGTTAATAATTCTCTTTCCTCTCTCTCATTCTACGTGTTTCTTCCAAGTATAGAAACTAATTCATATACTTTTGTATCGACTCATCATTCATAATTGAAATCAGTGACTATCATACTTCACTTTTGTTTTATATATAGCTGAAGTCAACATAAACTGAGGAATGATTACTTGATTTTATCAAGGGAAAATTCTAATCAGTTCACTGGGTTATTATTCTTCTATTTTCTTTATATCGTTAGATTAATATATTTGGTGCCATGGTGTGTTTAGTTGACCAAACAAATAAATAAATATTTTCGTACTGAAGCATGTTTTAAATAAATAAAGTTAATTCACATGTTTGCATTTGGCTTCGAATCTAGCTGACCAGTAAGATTGCTTCACTATCCTTACTGGTGGTATAACTATGAGGATATGATCAGTGCATTTGCGTAATTATCATTTCTGTCCCTAGTGCTCTATTAGCTTTATAGACATTCTGTAAAAATAATTTTGAATGATCATTCATCCTCTTTGTTGTCACTTTTCCAGGCAAATTATTGAAGTCCAGTCGTACTGCTGTTGAAGCTTGTAACAAAATATGAGTTCTTCTTGGAATGAAACTGGTTGGTGGGCTGATCAGGAAGGTTTGTTAATCTTTCCACTAGTGTATCCTCTTAGAATCTGAACTTTCGTATGCTCACGAAAAACTAGATAGAATACTACAAATGTTGGTAGAAGATCCATCTAGAATGTATGACTGTTGAAGCACGTAGTTTTAATTACTTAATTACAGAAAAAGTAGTACTAAGTACAAGGATGACGTGGCAAGTCGAAGAGATCCTTCTGAAAAAGAAAAATATAGAAGCCCCTTTTACAAAGTATCTCCAACTGATATCAAACGAAAGAAGCGACGAGAACCGTCTGATGAAGAAGAGACTTACAAAGGTTTTTCACTGAGTTACTGGTAAACTTTTTTAGAATCATTTGTTATAAAGGTTTTTGAAAGAAGTGTGGATTTTGGTCAGTTCAGTGAAAATGCTGCCTTGTATCCTATGGCAAGAGCCTGGATCCGTAATCTAAATCAAGGTGATTCTTCATCATGGAATGACGTACCATCTATGGACGATGATCAAGAGGTATTGCTTTCTAATTATCCTGAGTGTGTTACTTTTCTCATTTTTAAGTTCGTTTGTGTAGTAGTAGGAATAATTAATAAAAGGTCTGACCATAGATACGTCTTTCTGACCTTTTACACTAGACAGTTCACTAATGATTAGAAGCTAAGTGCATAGGATAAGTGGTACCATACGTAAAAATAAGTTTATTCGAAATCTCTTAGTTTGAAAGCGATTAACATTAACTTGATCAAGTATGGACTCTCAACTGTAGACAACAAAGAAGCATGTTCCTAGTCTCATTATTACATAGAGGGAGTACAAAAAGCATCTTACCTCAAAAATTTCCTTTTCATTGTAATACAAAATACTGATTGGCTGGTTAGTTATAACTTTAACTCATGATCAGTGAGTGTTACAAACATCACTGCTTCCGAGATAAGTCATATCGATAGAAATTACCACTGTTCCCTAAGTATATGTTGTTGACAAGTTTAATTCTAACCTTGTCAAACGTAAATGCTGCCTCATGTTACGGAGGTTAGCAGCAATGAATCGATAAAAGCACCACTATAATAATAACTAGTACCAAAGGAGTTTTCCAATATTTGTATAATTCGTCTACATTTGATCACGTAAAAGGTCAACTTTAGAATATGAATGGAAATAAAGACTTGTCGAATAAATCCTCTTAATTAGCTGCTAGGAATTTATGTTTCTGCGGTTCGTTGGGATCTTTAGTAAGTATTCATCCAGAGTATTTCTATGTGACTTTCACCTGTTATCCTTGTTAGTCTAGCATTGAATTTTGTCCTGTTGTGTTGAACAGGTGTTGTTCGGTATCGAGAAGCGTTGAAGTCAGTCACTGTAAATGCGACTTGGCAGTCATGTGCACTAAGTGATGGATCACATGTACTGTGTTAAGTATGTTGTTTATCTATTGACACCATAGCTGATATGGAGTTCCATAATGTGACGAACAGACAGATAGTTGGCTGTTTAAGGCAGTTTTCGATTCAGTGACATAGAGGAATTCCTTATTGACACTAAAGTCCTACAGTAACGTCGCAACATTCAACCGTACAACACTGAAAATAGTCGTAATATCTGGTTTCTAAGCACAATCAATTACATTGGACAAAATGTAGTAAAGTATAGGCTCCAGCTCTTGATGTAGTTATGTAGTTCCTTAATAATTTAATATATTTGGTTATTGAAATAATAGAGAAGGTTTGTAGCTCAGGTGGATGATTTGCAATTAGTAGTGTTCTCTGGGCTGGTTGGTTTAATCGGGGAGCTTTCGTCTTCCTTGTGGACAACATCTTCAGCGCAAGTTTTGGCATAAAGTGAACTGATTTAAATTTTCCATGAGTGAAAGAAAGAAAGCAAGTGACGAATCTGATCTTATGTAATCCCAGTTCACCCGGGCAGGCAGCCAGAATTCAGCCCTTTAGACTAAAACTAAACCAGTATGTTGTTGAAGAACTCAGCTCCGAATGAGCCAAGTGTCTAGCAAACTTTTCATTTGAGTAGACAACACTACTGCTTGACGTAAAGAGTTCCTAATTACTCACGAATCAATAGTATACACCTTCCTCCTGGTTTTCTAATCAAGCATGAGGGTAGAATTACCCACTGAAATATGTCAGTTCTAGTTGTCTTTGTTGAAGTGGCTCACGAAGCTAGATCTTCTTTTCTGGGAAGCACTGGTGAGTAGAAAGGCAAACGTCTGCATAAACCAGGTTTGTCAAAAGGACTGCAGAAATAGTTATACGGTAAGTAGATGTCAAATAAGCTCTTCCATTTAAATCACCCATAAAACTTATTTATAAGGTTTACATTAAAAATGATATTTGGGGTTCTACTCTAATATAAGAAAATGGATTTTTAATACTTCATTACCTCAAGCAGCTCTAATTAGTTCCACGTTTGTGAATTTGCCTCTCGTAAACAACGCGACTTCGACCAGAACCAGGTTGAAGAAAGCTATTGGTCAGAGCAAGGCGTAGGCAGTGTTTATTAGCTAGAAATCACGATAAGATATTTCTGGGCACTAGCACACAGTACTTAAGTGTAACGAATTTCCATCCCCTCTTGCTTATTGTGATGTGTTTTTAGCTATGGCGTTAGATATTTGCAGCTGAAGTTACGGATGCTTTAGTAGTTTTGTTGCCAAAGATTTCGAAGCAAGTGTAGATACTATCTTCAATTGCCTCTCCGTGAGGAAATAGATTTGACACGCTTATTTAATTGAATATCTCATCGTGAGTCGAGTGCATTAGTTGGGCTGTATTTATGAGGTTGTGTTACTAATGCCGCTGGATTGAGTTTCCTTTGAGGATAACTTACTGTTACTAACCTAGCTTTTTTGTATCTAATACATATAGTTGCATATGTCTGTAAAGACGAAAATGAATATAAATCAAACAATTGTGTAGTACTTAATATTGTCTTTCAAACATTTAAACACGAAGTGATTAATGCCAGTACAATATAATCTGATTGACATTTTTGTTTTAGAATAATGATCAACTTCCCGATTGCCACTATGCATTACCTAAGCCAAGTGATGGCTTTACTGATAACGACATTCGTATTCCCCCACCTCTGCCATCTGAAGGTCAACCATTCCTTATTAACATTGAGGTAATTGTCGCTATTCATGCTAATCGTTTTAAAAATCTAGAATCCGCCAAAGGAGATGTCACCTGAGGGGTTACTGGAACAACACATTGTTCGTTGGAGGGAAATTCGGAGGAAGTAAGTGATGCTTTTAAAAACTGAAGTCCCTGAAGACTTTCATCCACATTCACACACATCTTACTCAGACGTGTATTCTGCTAACTTTTTAATTTTATTCTAATTAGCTTTCTGTTCGGTTGATTGTGACATTTTTTAAACAAACATTTAGTTAGCCTTTTGCCGGCTAATGAATCACCATTCATTCATCCAAAAAGACATACTAGCGTGTATATACTCAAATGCTTTGGAATTTACTTTAAAACACATGGTCGGTGAATGTCACTACAATTGTCTACAGATTTTATATTTCGTTTCAGAGTATTTTTTTATGCAAAATCCACACGTATATAATTGAGTTAATCAAACAGCATGACTTGCACATTATTTTTTAGTGAAGACAAGATAAAAAGCTGAGATTAGTGAACCAGTCCGCATGCATGTGAACGTATTTAGAGAGCTATGTTAGTTGTAATTGAAATAATAGTACTCCTTGTAGGTTATGTAGGAAGTTTATAAATAGTCACAGGCTACTTGATTGAAGGGATTTTCAACGATACTGACTTTGATGAAAGTATGCTCTGAAGAGCGAAAATTTCTTTATCGAAATTTGGGGAAGCCTTTTACTTTATTAGTATTCTGTCTTTCTGTTGCACGCAAAACATTTATCGATGAAATTCTTGAAATAAATAAATCAATCAGCGTTTTAAACCGTAAGACTTATTGCTTGTTCTCTAATTATTATAAGACACAATGCGACTCGATAGTTTGCCATGCATATTTTTGGAAATGTTCGCTAATTCCGAAACGTGTTAAGTCAGCAACATAAGTTTGGTTGACACCTGAAGTGATTACCATACAGCGCTGAATGTGGATAAAACGCAGGTCATATATACGCTGGAACTCTCTTTGTTTAGAATCTGAACGAACACTAAATACCATGCCAACATTCACTAAAAGTTACGTTGTTATTTAGTTGTCTTGCGGAGAAATCCTTTTCGAATTTTGAACAATAATGGAGTTATATAAAAAAAACCACTTCGTTTTAATTTTCAGATGGAAGGCCGCTTGTCGTGACAACGAAGAACGGTATCTGGACTCCTATCTTATTCTTAAAGAAACGTATGATAAATTTTGTAAAGACATGCCATAAAATCTGTGGTATTTTAACGTGTTCAGTGTATATTTTCATAAAGGTAGACATAAATTATAAAAACTTTTTTCTGTTAATTCAGTTGTTTTGCACCAACGTATCCAGCCTTCTTCACATAATTCACTGATAGTAGGCTCCTTATTCATTCTGTAACAGTGAGGGTCCTAGAAAAAAGTGGAGAGGTGAAGGTAATCTGTTTTAAAAAATATTCTTCAATAAATATCATGCGTGCAGTGACTAATGTACATAGTATGACTTATGATGATGGTATACTCGACGATAATTATGTTTCACATACATATTGAAAAAGTGGAAACTATTTCGGTGCATTCACTTTTGTAACATGCATGTATTATCTTTACTGACAGATTTCACTCCTGACTTAGTACCATCTACTCATTACTGCAACTTGGTTTAATGATTACCCAGTCAAAATATGTTATTTATTTTCATTGCCAGTTGAAAATTATGCTGATACAATTGCTTTGAGTATATTTGCGTGTACTGTGCTTGTATTAACTCAAGTCACTAGAGCCTACAATTATTTTCTTCCTTTACTTCGTAGTTTGCATACCACAAACTTTTAGTAATTAAAAGTTTATCAGCATAACGAGAAGTCTTCCAGTCTGAACTGCCAGATTAAAGTTTCTGAAGCATGTGAGTTACATGAATAATATGGCTCATTATCTTTAGCAATTTATTGTAAACATTGAATTGACCTACTTCAGTGTAAGTGGTCTTACACTGCATGTGGTTTATAACCTAATATGCAAATGTATTTGTATCGGGTGACTGAATTTTTATATACCTATTTTATAACTGTTAAGGCGGCTTCTTGGATGCCTTGCATAGAATATAGTCTTCAGCGACCTCCCAACTAGAATAGCAGTGATGCCTTGTAAACAAACACATTCATCTGTATGGCTCCATATTTAATTACAGGAAAAAGTGTATATATCAACAAAGTATTTTATACTAAAGATTTGTATCGAGGAAAAGCGATGGAGGTGTGGTAACTGAGGCATTATTGTTGCCAGTCTAAAATTTTGTTGCTAAATGAAAATACTTGTACTGTCGGTCATATAAATTTATGCAGACTTTCTGGAGGCCATTTATGGCGTGGTAATAGTGAGTGAAAGCAATCGACGACTACCAATAGCTCAGTTGTTATTTTACACCCATTGGCAGATAGTGAAATGCATGGGTGCCACAGCGAAAGAACTCAGGCTCAAATTAGCAATCGTACAAAAGTTTTTGTGAGAGCTAATAACTGAAAAGAAGTGTTAAAAAGCCAAGGAATTTGTTTGGCGGTCATCCTATGTTGAAAACTTCAGACAATGAACATTAACCAGGCAAATGTAATAATATTTACTTTTTTGGTCTTATAGACGAAGCCGTGAATAAACTTACGCATATTAATAGCGTTGTATGCTGTTTATGAACTGTCTTTACTGCAAGTATTCCTTTAGAAGAATTGTCGTTTAAACCACCTAGAAAGTTAGTAAGATATGGAACCTACCAAGCATAACCGGTGATCCTCTTGTTAAGAAATGGTTAACGAGCGATTCCGTAATTTCTTCCGTAAAATTGCCTTTATTTACATGAATTATTTTAAAGTTGCTCTAATGACTCTGTACACTACTTGGGTACTTACTTTCGTAAGTTGTTGAATTACTAAACCACACTCGTATGTCCCAATCCAATCATGAGAGCCTACAAAAGATTTTGGCTTGTCTCCGATTTCGTATAGAGTCTGTTGTATGTCAGATATTGTAGGCATATCGAAAGGACACTGTTTCGTGAGTTTATACCAAGACAGGATAGTTTGTAGAGTTCTGTAGCCACAACCCCAACCCTAAACGTAGATTAGTAGGTATGACTTACTTGATCATCATTATCCTGGGCACCATAGTGATAGTAATAGCAAGAACCTCCAAAACCAGCTATGGTATGCCCCTTAGACTCTTCGTCAAGTGCTGACAAACACGTATTTAAGTTTAGCATCAACATGGGTTCTATCTACATATTAGGGAGAAACAAGCAGTAACGGACAAGTATTCGTGTCATTAGTGAACAATTATAATAAATTCTATTCTAGTGACTCTTAGGAAGAAAGTTTGAACTTACGATGCAAAAGGATTTACGTTCACAAACAGATGTTATGTATAAGGTTTAATGACACCTGCAAACTGGTATAAAGGCTGGTTTAAATAATGAGTACTTTCCTCTCATTTCGCTATTGATAAAGTCTGCCACGGACCTCTCTTCACTTTGGCTGTGGTATCTACGTTACTGAATGAATACTGTTACACGCACAGTGTCGACTAACATTTATCTACTCTATGTGGAAGTTTCTGAGTAAAACCATTGTCACAATGCAGTGTTTGGTGACCACCTTTGCATAACTCCATTATGGATAAGATTTTATTTTGATACATCACACAGTGTTGTGTGAGTAACTTGATGTGATTCATAGCAATAATTTGTGCTCGAAACGTCATTAGTAGATATTACTGTACAACACTGTGTGATTTATCAGAATAAAATCGTATCCATAATGGAGTTATACTTTACCACAGTGCCCAAGTTTTATACCACCTTTGCATGTTACGTAGTCGTAAGTCGAAAGCTGTTGTGAAGTACAACTTTGATTTGCTAAAATTGTAGCCCAGCTAAATTAAGAGTGAAATGAACGATTACGAAGCACTGGCATATTTCTATTTAGTAGCGAAAGCTGGTGCGGGAAATTCACACAGAGTTCTTATTCAGATAGGACTGAAATACTACAGGATACCTTACAGTGAAATTTTGTCACTTTTGAAGCAAGCAGGAGAAACTGAATGACATGTCTGAAAATTTTGTTTGTAACACCACGTAGAATCTGCCTGTTTTGTGTTCATTCTCATGATCAAAATTCATACAATACACCACTTTATTTCCCTAATAAGAGAAAACTGCTCTTCATAAGGAAACTACCTACCACCTATCTTTACGCATTGTAAGAGATATATGGCAGCTCTGACCGTCGAAAAGTCCTCCCATACAGAGTTAGGTGATGACAATGAAAATTTATTGAAAAATAACCAAGGAATTTCGGGGAAAAATCCCGCAGGTCCCTTAAATATTATGTCCAGCAAAATATTTCATTAGTAAGGTCAGAAGATGAAAGAAAAGTCGGTATAGATGACTTAAATATGGAAACATTGATTTCATGGGCATCATCCCAATTTTAAAAAACGTTGGGGCAACTCAACGCAAAAATTCTCCCGAATATATCCTCAGATAATCCTTAAATTCCCCCAAATCAACCCTAATTTCTTTATTTGGGATACAACCTGAGGTCTAGGTATATTGATCTGAGAATTACAATGGTGTAGGAAGTATTGCGTAGAAGCTGGCGTAAATAAAACACCGAGAATGAATCTCGATGAACGTGGTTACAGTTAAGATTATTATCATCGTGAATAAGGGTTCCTCAAGAAAGCTGACTAATGTGTGTAGCGTTATTACAATGTTAGTGTTAAATTCCATATTATTTTGTTTACTAGGTAGATTAGGCAGGGAAACAATTTCACCTAATGGATGACGTTCCAAACTCAATTTATTGTTTGTAGATATATGAAATCCAACTGCGCTACTCTGAAAATTGTTTTTATAATTCTATCGTACGAGTAGCAATATTTTTCAAACCTCCATTCCTAATGCACACATTCTTAGTTGACTTAATAAAAAAGGGCAAAGTTAAATTATTACAGCCAAAAGCATATTAACCTTGAACAACCAATCAGAATTCAAGTGCAAAAAAGTCGAATAATTGCTGGAAAATACGATAAAAACGTTGCAAACATGATATTACACTATATAGTTACCGCTTATGTGTTGTGCGTCGGTGGCACAGTGGTTAGGACTCGCCAACCATGCAAGTGGTCCGGGGTTCGGTCCCCTGCCAACGCACACCTGATATCAATTGGTCGGCCTGCAAAATTTGGGCTACCGATATCATATGCTGAAAATTCCATACTTGTACCAAAAATACGGTATGGAATCAAGCTGTAATCAAAATTAAATTAAAAAATGTCTCCCTATCACTACAAACATGTTATAAGTGAGATCATAACGTGAGCGATGTACCCGGTGGCCTAGGTGACAGTAGGTCATGGTACTTTGAAATCTATTGATATTTCTGACGCTGTACATTAACCTACTCCTAGGGGTAGGTTAATTAATTACTTAACCTAAAGTACAGCTTATCCGAACCTTAACACTAAACCATAATCTACACATCCATAACCTTACCCAAAAAGTGCCTGAGGAATAGATATAATACTGTATCTAACTTCCCCAAGTCCAAAAAAGCAGACATGATACACCACTAGATCAGCGAATGAAACACGACAATTAACAGTTATCTAGACGAATTTATCTACAGGGGCAAAGTTAAACTTTCGACACCAATAACTACCAATCAGCGAACGACCTTGAACGGACCAATCACATGAAAGAGGCGTTTATGATAAGCGGAAACGTATATTAATAGAAAAAGGCATGAAAAAATGATAAAACGGTTACAATGGGTATCTTTCCCAAACATAGGAGAGAAACATTTCCCAATTCAGCATGGGACTGTCAATAGAGAAGTCGCAGCACATTCTATACATATATTCATCTAAATAACTATAAATGAGATCCTTCTGAGATCCATTTATAGCCCTTATTCTATTTTTCAATCAACCTCAAAATCCTTCAATGGAATTTGTATGAGTCCCTGTAACTGGATCCACGAAATCACTGGAGTGGTTCACTCTGTGATGGATGTATCGCAGGGATGACAATGAATTATAGCCTTTCCACTCGTCGGTGTATGAAATTGATCCCGGTTTCACAAGTCGCCTTATAATAGGTACGAGAGTAGTCACCTTCCTGTCTGCTATTCTTTCAACAAATCCTTTTCGGAGGGACGTGTCGTATAAATTAAGGTTAACCTATGATCCAAATGTTGTTCGCTCTCTGACGACCGCGGTTATACTTCTTCACCAACATTGTCTCATCCACATGGACTATTACGTCGTCCCGGCCTAACAACGAAGTAATTCTGTCCATTTTCCATTAGGCGATGTCCCTGCAGTGCTGGTATACCACTGAACTGTTGAGACGGAGGCTGTTCTCCGCCTCGGTAGCAGTACCCAGTAATTGAAAATGTACAAAATATGGGCTAGGGAGAGATTCGACCTAGCAAAAATGTTCCTAAGAAATATTACCCTCTCTAATATTAACTCGCTACCAGCATATTCCACAACGATGTACAAAACCATCAGTTGACCTAGTATAGCTTTTTAGAGTCATTGCACCACCACACGAATAACTTCTTTCTATTTGAAGCAAGCCTAAGTCCAGGCAATACTGGAAGACACTATCCTCCTAGAATTGCGAACGTAACCTTGTAAGGGCACGCATTGAAATGAATCAGGCGCTATACAACATTGAACTACGTTCGTGAATCTGATTGGATAATTCGACGTCATCGCTGATTCGTAGTTATTGGTGTCTAAATTTTAACTTGGCCGTTTTCTTGAAATATGTACAGGAATGTTACTTTACGTAACCATATTTTAACATTGCATTACTCGTATGGGGTGATGATATACGTTAGAACGTGTTAAATTAATTTCATATTAAGCACCTCAACTTTATACTCATCTGATTGGTCGACAGAGATTTGTCAAGGTCTTTGTTAAATTTAGATTTATGGGTTGAGGATAGAAGACTTCGATCCTATTTTACTCCTTTTCTACCAGATTTCTGTGCTTGTCCTAACCCTTGATGAAGGAGTCCATTAACGTTGCAGACACCACTTCTTCTGGGAGTCGGTTGCAGGAGTTTGACCCAGTGTCAGAACAGGTACTCCACAGAAATATAGTTTCTCCTTGCCTTTCGAACCCTCCTAATATGTCCTCTAACGTATTCTGACCTGGTGTGAAGGAAAAGAGAGAATAGATCAGGTTCGTAGTCATTATCTAAAATCTTAAACATTGTGATTAAATCTCTTCTCTGCCTAGTGTATGATAAGGAGAAGAGATTAAACTGTCTAGCCTTTCCTCATTTAATAGATTCGTCACGCCAGTAATCATATGTGTTGCCTTCCTTTGAACCCTTTCTAGAATATGTAAGTACCCTAATTGACTAGGACTGGTGGCCTAGATGCAGTCTTGAGGTGAACATATCTGTGGTGTGAGTTGCCCATAAGGATCTGGAACTATGAGCAGCAGCCGAGCGATAATGTGTTGTAGTTTTAAGTTGTGACTTACTATGACACCAAAATCCAAATGAGTCTGGACTAATAGGGGTGTTATTCCCTCTAGTTCGTTGCAGCTGATGCCTGTGTGTTCAATGAGCATAGTTGCACATTTTGCTACATTGATCGGAAGCATCTGTTCTTTTGACGACTTTAACAATTTGTTGGGGCTCCCATGTCACGTTAGCACATCACTGTCGCTCTTCAGCTCTCTCCAGATGTTTTAGTCATCTGCGTATAGGACCATAGGGGAATCGGTGAGCATAGATGAGTCACTGACATACAAAATTAATAGGAGAGGCTCGATTACCATACCTTGTGGCACCTCGCAACCCACTGTTGTTCAGGAGGAGAGCTTTGAGTTGATCGTGACTCTCTGCCTCCTACCTATGAGGAATTGCCTAATCCAGTTTAATAAGCTGCCTTTGATACCAAGACTTTCCACCTTCGCGAGGCACTTTATCGAAGTCTTTGTTGAGGTCTATGAAGACGACGTCAACAGGTCCTCTGTTGTCCTTTGACGTGACCCAGCTTTCTCTTACACTGAGATCTGATAGGCATAAGAGGTTTCCTCGAAAGCCATGCAGTGCTCTAAATAAGAAGTTCTTGTGCGGTCTGGTTGGGATAGTCATCGGGATGAAGCAGTTCATAAAGCAAGCGTTTGAAGGTTATAATAAAGTGGCAGGTCCTTATTTCTAGGGGTAAACTGTTCCAGATCTTAGAGTACATGACTATGAAGAAGTTTGCACGGAGTGTTGTCTTACAGTTTTTCCTAGATACTGTGCACGTTCGGTTACGAAGGTTGTAAGAGCCTTCCGGTGACAACTGTATCTCCTTACTGTCTGAGAATGATATTTTATGCAAGATTTTAAAGAAGAATGTCAGGTTAATGCTCAGTCGTCTCATCCAGAGTGGGTCGATACCTAGAGTTATACACCTTGATGTGTAGTCCTTTTCGCAGTCAAATCCTAGTAGTTTAGACGTGAAGTATCGTTGGACACATTCTATTTTAAGTTTGTCACTTACGCGAGTGCTGCTGAGAATAAATGGACAATATTCAAGTAGTGGTCTCACACAAGATTTATATAATAATAGTTTCGCTTCGTAGTTGTGGAAATTCCTGATTATGCATCCTAAGAGCATCCTCGACTTACGCGTCTGCGTTGCCACTTGCTCAGAAAATGTCAGTTCACTACAGTACCTGAGTCCTAGGTCAACAAGACTTTGGAGTTTAGGCAAGTCAATAGATTCAAGTACCAGTTTGATATTTATTGAGGGTGCACTGAAACCGATCCAACCACATTTTTTAAGGTTGAATTTTAGGTTCCATGTGGAAGACCAAGCAGTTACTCTATCTAGTTCTTCCTGAACAGCATTCTGAAGGTATCCTAAGTCATCACAGTGGAATGTGTAAGCTACTTTAAGATCATCTGCAAAGATGAATGGTTCGCCAAGCGAGAAACAACTGCATATGTCGTCGACATAAAGAGTAAACGGTAGGGGGCCTGAGACGCTGCCTTGAACTACTCCAGAAGTGACTGGACTAGGTTTAGAGTTTACAGACCCCAGTCTAACTACTTGGGACCTATTTTTAAGGAATGGTTCAAGCTATCCTGATAATGGGTTATGTATTGTAGCGTTCTTGGTCCTACCCTATTCATTGTATTTATAAATGATATTGTCTCTGTGATCAAGTATGGCAAGCCATACCTCTTTGCAGATGACCTCAAAGTTGTATATGATTTTGACTATAAGGATACAAATATTGATAGTAAAATCCAACAAGACCTAAATAGTCTATTTAACTGGAGTGAAAAGTGGCAGTTAACCTTCAATCCAGCTAAGTCTGGGATAACACACTTCGGACGTTGGAAACCTAGCATATGTCTATACATGTACGATGACGTTGTCTCAAACACGAAAACGGTCACAGATCTCGGTGTAACATACTCAGATCTTACCTTCACTGAACATGGAAATAAGGTGGCATCTGATTGTAAACGTCTCACCGGCTTTGTGCTACGCAAATTTTACACTCCAGAAGCCAGATTGGCCATATATAAGATATGTATTCGCCCCAAACTTGAATACTGTGCCCACTTATACAGTAGCCTTAAATCAGCAGACAGGAAGAAAGTTGAAAGGGTCCAAAGATTCCTGACGAAACGCATATTAGGCTATGATGAGCATATAGAATACCTTGACAGATGTATTTGACTGGACTTAGAACCCTTATGCTTAAGGAGAGTGAAGTGCAACTTATTTCTCTTATTCAAAGTTATAAGAAAGCACTGTAGCAGTAACTCATCCATAACGTGGGCTAATCTTATGTCGTATGGTCTACGCAACCATGACTATCTTCTCAAGGTTAACACCCATAAACTCACCACTAGAGCTAACTTTTTCACCATCAAATATTGCAAACTTTGGAACCAGCTACCCGCTGAGATTAGATCCTGTGAAAAGCCTGACAGTTTTAAAAGGAGCCTAGAAAGACATACTAACATGTCCACCCTAGCCCGTGTAAAAGTTCACAACTGCTGGTAGATTGGTGAAACAATGACATTTCAGTACTTAACTACGGAAAGCACACTAGTCCGAATACTAGTATAGTAATACTTAGTAGTTATGCATAATCAATTCTTGAAATTTGACTGTCATTACAATACTTAAAATGATTAAAATATTTATGCAGCAAATGTTCTCTTGCTTTACCACGCTTGTTTCCCTTATAACACTCAATTATTGAGCTTAATGTATTCTTTGATAATACGAATTATAATATTGATTACGCTCTTATCACATATAGCTTGATTTACTTTACGGCTCACTGTAAGACTGACTACGCCTCTTCAGTATACACACACTGCAGGATTGTTAACCAAATGTTAAAATTCTGTTGGTTCTGTGTTATTATCTTTTTATAATATGTGTAGACAGCTTATTTGCAATGTCAAATGTTTACTATATGAAAGACTTTCATGATAATTTAGTACAATATGTCCTGCCAACCGACCTTACCTTCAGTTCATACTACCTACATTGAACTCTAACTATAGTGTTCTGCTGAATCTTGCTCCACTATTCACAAAACCTATTCTTTTTACTCTTTAAGGGTTTAACATCTTATAAACTAATCTGTTCATTGGGACGCATGCACACATATATAATATGTTCATAAATCTGTATGTGGAGATCTATTGGAAGCACTCACTAAGAAAGCTAGGCAAATGGAATGTGAGGTACGAACGTGTCTGGAACCAAGTAATATATTTGCTGTAACCATAATAATCAGAGCCTAACATGATAAAAGGAGGGAGGGTGGCGCATGCTGATCAGTAGTTATGGCGGTGGACACTAAGGTGAATCGCCCCATTCTGCAGGAACAGCAATATGCAATTTGACGGCTCGAGATTTCTATGAGGGCTTGAATGTTTACCTTGAAAAAGATAATAATGATCGCCTAGACAGATCATGCTTCTACCTTTGACCATATACCATTCGGTCAGCCTATTGCTGAGATGCGACCACGTGAACTCTGCACAGATTTATGGGGCATCTTATAAATTAACACGCTTTCCTTTGTCATATCTTCGAATATCACTTAACAATGTCTCATCTCATTCATTTTCTAATAACATCTTCACTTGCTTATTATATTCCACTAAACCTAACATTTTACAGCTCTTTATGAATTTGATTCGACTTATTCTATTCCTATTCTCTATAGGGTGCGGTTGTGCTCCAAATACACAAAAATGTATGAAACGAAAACAGCCGGCTTGTGGATAGTTGTATTCAAACCAAAAGTGGACATCATGATAGTAAGACCTATATAGGTAGCGTTATACATTGCAAAGGAACTTTGTCAGCCTAGGGATTATAGTCTCCCATTGTATTTCCTTTATGAATGCATCTATTAATGATACATTGCATTTACCTATTTCATTACACTTTAATGATTCACCTTTGCACCTTTACTTTTCTAGAACAGCTTACTATCCCTTGTAAACGTTGTACTTACCTCAATATTGGTTGGTTATCGTATGCCTACAACTACGGGTTGAAAACGAAACGAAGTCGATTTTTCCGCGCAACCTGGAGGACTACTGTTTAATTCAATAATGATACGACATGGGTCAGACAATGAGTGTATATATATGTATCAAATATTTAGCTGTTCAAATATTATTAACTGGTAGACAATCTACTATTTGACATTATATCATAGTTGATCGTGCCTGTAAAAATGGCATGCATTTTCATGTAAATTTATGCTTATATGAAAATATAAAATATTATTATGATTATTATTACGTTCACCCGGAGTCCTGTCTTTGCTGCTTCTTCGACCAGTTTGTCGGTTTTCGCTTGTAAGTCTTCGATTTTGTGTGACACCAAACATAAATCATCCACGAAATCCAGGTCTTCTGGATTCTTCACGTCGGTCCAGGATATCGCTGTCTTCTCGTTTCCCACTGTCTGACGCATAATCCAGTCCACCACAATTAGGAATATCAATGGTGAGAATAAGCACTTTTGTCTGACTCCTGTGTTTACTCCAAACGCCTTGCTGAGTTTTCCGTTGTGGATCACTTGACATGTGCCGTTGTCGTACAGCTGTTGAATAAGTTTGATGAATATTTGGGGTATGCCGTAGTACTCGAGTAGTTTCCAAATTACTTCGCGGTCAACGCTGTTGAAGGCCTTCTCAAAGTCTATAAAGTTGAGGTAGAGGTTTGATTGCCATTCCATGCTTTGTTCGATGATGATGCGTAGAGTTGCAATTTGATCAGAACATGATTTACTTTTCCTGAATCCAGCTTGTTCTGGTCGGAGTTCTGTATCCAGTGCGTCCTTTATTCTCTCCAGGATGATGCGACTCAGGATTTTACTTGGCGTCGACAGGAGCATGATTCCTCGCCAGTTCTTGCAGAGTCCCAGGTCGCCCTTCTTTGGTAGTTTCACCAGGTAACCTTTCCTCCAGTCAGTAGGCACCTTTCCCTCTTTCCAGATCTTTTGCAATAATGGAGTCAACATATCTGCCGTCGTTTCTGGGTTCGCTTTCAGTGCTTCAGGGGGTATTCCATCTGGTCTAGCTGCTTTCCCTGCTTTCAGAAGCTTGATTGCATTCAAGATTTCAGCTTTCGTCGGAGGATTGGTGTCGACTTGCAGGTTCGTACGCGCTGTTGTTGGTATTTCTGGATGGGTTGCAGGTGGTGGTTTGTACAGGAGTCCTTTGAAATGGTCCGCCCATTGTTTAATCTGTCTTTCTTCCTTGGTAATTGGGTTCCCTTGGCTGTCTTTTATAGGTTTCACTTAGGTTGATCTCTTCCCGGATAGAGACTTGGTTATCTGATATAGTGTCCTCAGGTCCCTTTTGCCTGCTGCCTTCTCAGCTTCAGTGGCCAGATTGCGGTAGAATTGTCTTTTGTCCTTCCTAGCACTCTTCTTCACTTCTTTGTACAGAGCTGCGTAAGTTGAGCTCAGCGTCTCTTTCTCTTGTCCATTTTGCATCGAATCATTATCTCTTTCACCATTCTCCTCTCTTCTATTAGCTTCCAAGTGTCCGCTGAGTGCCATTCCTTGTCTTGTCTCATCTTTCTTCCTAAAACAGTTGAAAACGTTTCGTTTCAAGCTGGGACTTATTAACAGGCCCAGATAATTATGACTAGATCTGGGGCACACTGGACATTTTCGGCTGGAAACAAACTGTCACTATTCCCACGCGAGGTGACAAAATACTAAACTTAATATCCTGCCGCAATATAAGTCCCCTCTCAATCTTAGTTGGTTCTAAGTTTTCAGGTAGCGACCACAAAACAGCACTGTGTGCACTGTCACTTCCACTGAGTAACAATGCAGCTTATGGCTACACTTAACAACAAATAGCATATAGGAAATATATTCAGGCACACTTGGCTTCCGTAGGATCAATGCTAAGATCCTCTGAATGGGGTGAATACTTCGTCACTGATAACCTCTCGAGAGCTCCGAGCATCTCCTACCAGAAGCAAAACTCATGTTTAGATGCCACCATTCCACTGCGAACACTAAATGCCGCTGAGTTCACCTATGCCAGCATTTACCATGTCATTAGGTCTATGAAATGCTCTACGGATATTGGCGCTGACATCATTCCATCCTATTTCTATGAATGTGGTTGTCCTGACGTTTCCATGTTACTGCTTAAAGTCTCCACAATATCCTCAGAAACTCAAACGTAGCCAGAAAAATGGGAGACGACGTTTATTCTGTCTAGACATAAATGCAGCTCAAAAACAGAAGTCAACAACTACAGGCCAATGGATATCGCACTTATAGCATCTAGAGTTATGGAGAGACTAGTTAAAGATAGCATCCCCAAACACATGCTTGACTGCAACATTGTAAGCCCGAACCAACATGGATTCCTAAGATCCACATCATGTTTAACATGCCACCCAGATTTCTTCAACCTCGTGACCAGTAATCGTGACAGATGACAACTATTACTCGTCATCTGCCTTGACATTTCTAAGGCATTTGATCGTGTCGACCATTTGCTGCTGATACACGAGCTGAATTCCCTAGGAACACGTGACCCACAATTGGGATGGCTTAATTCATTCCTTAACAACAAGCCCGAAATAGTTGGACTTGAGTCTGTGACTTTCATACCTAGCCGAATCACTTCTGATGCAGTTAAGCGTAGCATAACAGGGCACCTCCTACTTGCACTTTATATCAACGATATATGCGCCTGCTCCACATATGGTAAACCATTCGTTTTCGCAGATGTCCTAAAAGTGGCTTATACATTCCAGCGTGATAACCTATGGTGCCTTCAGAATCTTGTGCAGAATGAATTATATTAAGGGACTACGTGGTCATCCTTAAGGAATCTATGATTCAGTCTGAACAAATATGGTCTCAGGCACTCTAGTGATTCGACATTATCTGAGCAAGTGGCACCGCATACTCGAAAGCCGCGGATTCTCTAAGGATGTATCCTCAGGAACTTTCGCCACAGTGAAGCCAAGCTCATTCCATAGAAAACATGTGTAAGGTCACTATTAGGACACTGTCCATTTATTATTAGCAGTACTCGTATATGTGAAAAGCTGAGAATAGAAAGCATCCGGCGATATTTCACGTCCAAACTACCTAGATATAATTATGAGAAAGACTACATTTCACGGTGTTTGTCTCTAAGTCTTCACCCAATTTGGACGAGACGATTTATTATAAATTTAATATCCTTCTTCAAGGTCTTACATAAAATATCACACTAAGATAGTGAGGACATGTAATTCTCACCGGATGGCTTCCACGACCTGCGGAAACATACTTGCACAGTGACTATGAAAGCATTTAAATCATCACTCCACAAGATTCTCTTCACAGGCATGTATTCTAAAATAGGGAACAGTTCAGCCCTAGAAATCAGAACCCACACCTCGTTTGTAAGCTTCGGGCAAACGTATGAAACTTCATTAATTACTCTGCATTAAAGACAAAGACACTAGTTGCGCAGATGTATGAAAGACTAAGAGAATATCAATATCAGTGTTTACCAGACAGCCATGCACAATAAATATAAACATGTATATATACATACATTAGAGTTCTATATACATCTGGATACTCCTCTTTTTCCGGCATATCGCTGCCTTCCTCTCCTCTTCTATTTACCTTGTAGTGGCAGTTGCGTAGACCACCAGTAAGATTGAAGTTGAACAGGACCTGAAGCCACTTA
This sequence comes from Trichobilharzia szidati, assembly GCA_944472155.2. NCBI lineage: Eukaryota > Metazoa > Platyhelminthes > Trematoda > Strigeidida > Schistosomatidae > Trichobilharzia > Trichobilharzia szidati. The sequence goes on along the minus strand of OX235274.1, from coordinate 63,027,135 downwards.
CGTATGTATTCCACATCATTCTTCAGTGACTCTACACTATAGCGGCCCAAGACTAAACTACCTAAGAGAGACGTTGGCAAATCTCCATCGACCAATCAGACGCGCCAGCGCTGGAAGTTAACTTAGTTAGCTCAAACCAATCTCAGTGCAAAAATTCACTTAATCAGATGCTAGCTTCAAGGGGTAAGGCCATCATGCAAAACGAAAGGAATGCGTTCACCCATAGACAAGCACAATACAGGGGACTAAGCAGGCAACGAAAATGTCCTACCTATTTCTGCACACTTCACAATTTCACCGTGGTATTTTATTGTATCTCTAAGTATCAGTCTCATTCACTTCTTTCACCTCTGTTGACGGCATACTCCGAATGACTAGAGCCAGATCATCTTACACTAGCTTCCATTTCTTTAGCAGACCGATTTTCTTGATTTCCTTTCATTTCACTTGGTATCACGTTTCCTGGTGTGTTTGCAATCCCGACTGTAAAATTTTCAAGCAAAACGCGATTTAGATGTCTGAGTAGCTCCACTTCCATTGTACGAACCGTATGTTCACACCGAAATTTAGTAATGTGCCTCTTCTAATTTCATTGGGTAGAGTTGAAGCATTCCAAGAGATAAATTGTGTCACAATCCACACTTTTGAAGCAATGCGACCAACAAGAAACCACAAGTTTGCAAAAGTTCCGAAAATATTTCGGTCGTTGAAACGTCACAGATTGTTTCGAGGTCGCTGGCAAGATGGCGATCGTTACATGTCGTCATCCCTAACATATCTGCATGGTGTGACCGGGCTTTGCGCAGCAGTGCGACAGGCGAAGTTAGAGTATCTCTACTACTGGCTCTACACTATAGCAACCCAAAACGAAACTAACGGCTACTGCGCGAACTTTGGAAAGGGAGTGTGTAAGGCCTGGTAAGTAAGCGGTTTTCTAGTGTTTAAACTGTATGTTTATCTAATTTCAGGTTGGCCACGTAGCGTACAGGTATTGGTCGCCCAAGACGACGCAACGGATGACCAATAGGAGGGCTCTTCCCCTCTCCCCTAATTGTATTATGATTGGTTGTAAATAAACTCCTTGACCTTGAGTCTTCGTTCTTACTAGCACGCGGCACTTGTGTGATCACCCTGCTAACGTGCGCTTTGCTCTCTGTTTCAGATCATTGCTTGACGATTGGCCCTACATAAATGGCGAGCCTGCCAACGAAAAAACTCTTTTCTTCTAAGTCTTGACTCACTGAGGCTTCCAAGACCACTTCTCCTGTCCAGGAGACAGCATCTAACGAGCTTGTTGATCAACTAGCCATGGCCAGAGCATTCCAATCAAATCAGTCTGGATCGCGCTATGTCCATCCCATGCCACATAAATTAGAAGTTGGTGATGACTTCGATCTATGGTCGGACAAGGCTCACCGATATGTCCATCTGATGAACGTCCCTCACCCAAACGCGTTTGTCCTCGATTGTGTCGGACGTTCTTTGGAAATGCACGTGATAGGTTTGGACCATGTGCATCTAACAGTGGGCACCCTTTTGAGTACTCTACGAGGACGCATAGTACCACCAGTGCCTCAAATAGAAGCATTGAAACGCCTTAATGAGTGCAGGCAAGGTCAAGGGGAAGCGGTCAACCAATTTTCACTACGGCTACGCAAGCTTGCTCGTCAAGCTATGCAAAACAGCCCTTTTACAGAGGTCGAAGAAGTTGTTTTCAGCAAGTTCCTGCAAGGTGTCGACTTCCGTTACGGGAAACACTTCATCTTGCATACTCCGGCATCCATGGAAGAAGCGGAAAATAGGGCACGTTTACTGGAAAGCCTGGAAGAGCCAGGAACCACATCACAACCAGTTAATGCAGTGGACTACCGTCACAAAACACCACAATACACTCAACAGTCCAGACAACAGTATAAAGGACGTCCACAGTCACAAATGGCTTCAAGAAACAATTGCTACTACTGCAGGCAGTTTGGTAAGCATGCTCGAACTTGTGGGCACAATTCAGGTAAGTCACATGTCGATGTGAATTGTTTACCGACTATTAACCTAATCGGCACCACCTCCTCCCCGAAAGTTTCAGGGTATATAGGTAACAGATTATGTGTAATGCTAGTTGATTTAGGAGCAAATTGCTCCGTTATACATTCCTCATGTGTCCCAGAAAATTTCAGGCCCAAAGTAGACAATCACAAGTTGCGGCTTACGACAGCCAGCGGAGATTGCATGCAATCCCAGGGAGTAGTCCTACTACCTCTAAAGTTAGGGACACTGTCACTTCAGCACGCTTTTGTTGTGCCGTGGCAAGTAATCCTAGGAGTTGACCTCTTAGAAAAGCTGTCCGGGATAATAGACTGTGGCCAGAAGACTCTTATATTGAATGACTGCTTCATTCCGTTCATTCCAGGAAACGACTTAGAGCACGGCACGTTTGGCGTACAGGTCCATGTTATGAAAGAGAAACTTAGAATGTTAACTACGGTGGAAACCTTACCCTTGGAGACAACAGCCAGTTTTAATAAGATGCTCGACAATTACATAGACTGTTTTGACTGGGATGGAAAAAACCCAGGGAGAACAAAACTGATCCAACACCACATAGATACAGGTAACGCCCCACCTTGTAGACAACCTGCACGGCGAGTACCTGCACATTATCAGAAAGAGCTGAATAAGTTAGTGGATGAACTGTTAGAGAAGAATGTCATCAAACCATCTGTATCCCCATGGGCTTCCCCAGTAGTGTTAGTTAAGAAATCGAATGGAACACTTCGGTTGTGTGTGGATTATCGTAAGTTGAATCAAGTAACTAGGCGAGACTGTTTCCCCTTACCACGTATAGACGACACATTTGATGCCCTAGGGGGATCGAATTGGTTTACTACCTTAGATCTAGCTTCTGGATATTGGCAAGTAGAAGTACACCCAGAAGATAGACAAAAAACAGCATTTATTGTACAATCAGGTCTGTATGAATTTGAAACGATGCCATTTGGTCTGGTGAATGCTCCAGCGACATTTCAACGTCTCATGCAGACGGTCCTTAGCGATTGTATACCAGGTAAGTGTTTGGTATATTTAGACGATATTATCATACATAGCAAGACAGTGAATGAACATTTAAGTGACATTGCTAAAGTACTAGAACGAATGCAAGCAGTTGGGCTAAAACTGAACCCAAATAAATGTCAATTTTTCAGGAAAGAAGTGTGCTTCTTGGGTCATATTGTATCAGCCGAAGGCATTAGATGTGATCCAACAAAAGTGAAGGCAGTTAAGGACTGGCCCGTCCCAAACTCAGCTTCCGAGCTACACAGTTTTCTAGGGTTAGCTTCTTATTATAGACGTTTTGTACTTAACTTCTCTTTACTTGCAGCTCCTTTATTCGACATTCTTAAGAAGAAGGACTACAGTTGGACAAAATCGGCTACTGAAGCTTTCGAGAAACTTAAAGACCGTTTATGTAGCCCTCCCATTCTGGTATACCCCAACGTTTCTGACCAGGCAGGTCCTTTCATCCTAGATACAGACGCTAGCGACACCGGTATCGGAGCTGTTCTTTCTCAGAAAGATGCAGATGGAGTAGAGAGAGTGGTAGCATATGCAAGTCGTGCACCCAACAAGAGTGAAAAGAATTACTGCACCACGCGGAAAGAAATGCTTGCACTTGTCAATTTCGTTAAACACTTTCGAGCATATCTCCTCCGTAGACATTTCTTAGTACGGACTGATCACAAAGCCCTTAGCTGGCTACATAACTTTAAAGATGCTGAGGGTCAGATTGCTAGATGGCAAGAACAGCTGCAAGAGTATGACTTCGAGTGCAAGCACAGACCTGGAAAAAATCACGGAAATGCAGATGCATTATCGAGAAAACCTCTTAGGTATCACGGTGACTGCCCATCATGCACCGAAGCACAAGTTTCTTTGCTCCAACTAGAGGCGCATAGTTCATATAGTTGACCCGAGCTTCAGTCTTCAGACCCTGAACTGGCCCTGATTTACGAACGTGTTCGAAGTGGAGGCGAACAACCAACAGCCCAGGAAATAAGTAAGCTTGGATGGGAAACTCGGTGTTTGTGGGCTCTGTGGGACAATTTGAAAATTGTCGATAACATCCTTTACAACCAACATGGGCCCACTCATACTCGCCGCGTTGTGGCACCACAGTCGGCACTACCCACGGTACTGTTGTCATTACACCAGCAGTTAGGCCACGCGGGCTCAGGTAAGATGATAGAAGCAGCTAAAAGGCGTTATTGGTGGCCTCATCAAAGAAAGGATATCGTAGATTTCTGTGACTCCTGCGAGGTATGGCAAACCATTAAGGCTCCACACAAATATAATAGGGCACCCTTAGAACCCATTATAACTGACCATCCAAATGACTTAGTGCAAATAGACTTGGTTGGCCCTCTCCCAGTAACCTCTAGAAATAATAACTATATATTAGTCATGGTAGACCATTTTACCAAGTGGTGCGAGGCTATCGCGATTCCTCAAATTGATGCTGTAACCATCGCAGAATCAATTTTCGACCACTGGGTCAGCCGTTGGGGGGCACCACTTCAGCTACACTCAGATCGAGGATCCAACTTTGAAAATATCGTTGTTAGTGAACTCTGTCGCATAATGGGTATTCGTAAAACACGCACTACAGCATACCACCCACAAGGAAATGGTTTGGTTGAACGCACTAATCGGACACAAAAATCACTTCTGCAGGCATTTGTAGATCGAAACAACCCTCGGGAATGGGACAGATCTCTCTCGCAGTGCTTAATGGCGTACAGAGCAAGCATTCACAAAGCTACGCGTCAAACGCCTCACTATGTGATTACCGGAAGAGAACTCCGGTTGCCAGTTGACTTAACTTCAAACACACTAGGAGATGACACGCTGTTAGCATCAGAACACGTTATCAAACTGAGACGTAACCTAAACAAGGTACACCAGATGACTAGGGATATACTTCAAACAAATCAGAGGTACCAGAAGGAATACTACGACAGGAAAGCACATGGATCACCCGTGGAGCCGGGAGACAAGGTAATGTTACTAAAGGAGGCACCGCCTAAAGGGAAAGCTCTTAAATTCTATAAACGTTGGGATGGACCATTTACGGTAGTAGAGGTACTTAGTGACTGCGAATGTAGGATCCAGGGTCCCAATGCCGCTCATAGTCTAGTCACACATTTTAATAAACTGAAACCTTTTCGGCAACAAGCCTTAGTTCAGACAAGTCCCGCACTAACAGCCACCTAGCACTGTGGACAGTGCTCCTATAGGAGAGGGGGTAGTGTAAGGCCTGGTAAGTAAGCGGTTTTCTAGTGTTTAAACTGTATGTTTATCTGATTTCAGGTTGGCCACGTAGCGTACAGGGATTGGTCGCCCACGACGACGCAACGGATGACCAATAGGAGGGCTCTTCCCCTCTCCCCTAATTGTATTATGATTGGTTGTAAATAAACTCCTTGACCTTGAGTCTTCGTTCTTACTAGCACGCGGCACTTGTGTGATCACCCTGCTAACGTGCGCTTTGCTCTCTGTTTCAGATCATTGCTTGACGATTGGCCCTACAAGTGAATATACATGCCTTTTCTTTGATTTCGAATTTTGTTGTGTTAATGTGGTGTGTTTTATCCATCACATGGGACAAAACGGCATTGTTCTTAGAGTCAGCTCTTTCTTTATCCAATCACACGACTACATGTACACATGCACTCATCGATATATTCGTTTGTGTACTGTCTACACCAACAGCTCCACAGGGACATTTGAAATCACAGATGCACACTGAAGAAGCCAATATCGATTTCTTGTTCCTGATTCTATGTGCAGCTACTGTTTTGGTTTGAAAAAATAGGTGAGTATCTTGTAGAGTGAGCAGTTCGATTTACAACTTAGGATATCATCAACATAACTTATCGTGAGAATGTTCCAGTATAGTTTGACAGCCATAATTATTCTGAATAATTCTGGACGACGGTGCTAGTCACACATCTACTCAGAGAATATGAATGCGCCACAGGTATTAGGCGGTAAAGCTGCCCATTTTATTAATACATACATTGTGTCAAGTGAAATTGTCATTACAAGGGATGTTGACAAGGAAGAGAGGCGAAGCATTCTCAACCGAAACCAGCCAACCGGAATCCGATAGAACATATCAATTCAGTGAGATATCATAAACATTTGTATAATTCGCCATCCAGTAATATTACTCTCACTCCTGAACGCCCATAACTACGAATTTCTAGTTCATACTGTTGCAAATTTTAGCGTGGAACAGTGCAGATGTGTGTTACTTAAAGAAGCCTGATACTGGGAATCACTTTTCAGCATTGGTTTCAGCTGAGTATAATTTCTTATTTGCAAAGTCACAGAAGATTCTTATCTTAACAGTGATTTGATGAATCCGAAAATGAAAACTATTTGGTGGTTTTCGCAACCAATGTTTTGAAATCATCATTACCTGTTTAGAAGTAGCAAAACTCAATTCACAGTAAACTGGTGGTCAGATATTTGCTAGTCATTTCAGGTATTGTGTTGATTATCCAAACATCAGCTCTCAGTGTTAATGCATGAAATGCATTTTCAGTCTCATTAAATTTATAACACATGGTGTACTACAGTGGTGTCACTTTAAACTGCACATTGAATACCGATTGCATATTGCGTATTTGACTGCAAATATGTTTATCACGGTAGAAATAACTGTTGAAATTCAGTGTATTTCAATCTTATCAATTACAGTATCAGTGAATTCAAGACGAATAGATTACAGTCACTTTCAGCCAGGACTCTGGAAAAGCGCGCAAATTAGGAATTCTGACTTGAAGAGAATTGTATGTGTGCAGTTTGTGCATATACTGTCAACTGACGTGATCTTCGAGTACACAAATTCGATCATGGGAAGAGTGAAAGACGCAATCAGGAAGTTATCAGCCCAACGGTTCATCTAAGAACCTACTTCAGTTCCTCAGGGTGCTGTTCTCTCTCCGTTTCTCTTTTCATTCTTCTTACATGATCTACCTCTTTCAGACGAAATCAACTTCGTCAAATATGCCGATGACCTGACTGTATCGTTTCCCATTAAGCTTCAGTAAGACTGTTTCAAATTAAATAGCTTCCTGTCGGACATCAGTCAGTGGTCTAAACTAAATGGTCTCATGCTGAATCCCTCAAAATGTCAGACTGTTGACCTCTCCCTCTTGAAGCCGGTTGCATTTAGGGGACTAAAATTAAAACTAAGTCTAATGCAAAATACCTCGGTTTACTTCTATTTTCCGACCTTACTTGGCCATCTGATATCCTAACGATTTCTAAGAAAGTGTTCTGTCTAATCTACTACATTAAGAAACTTAGACAATCTGGAATCACCCAACCTCTACTCTCCCAATTTGTCAACTCTTGTATCTTACCTATTCTACTTTACTGCTCCCCGTTAGTCTTTCCTGGGCTACTGAAAAAGGACTATACCATCCTGAGAAGGATGTTGAAGGTACTTAGTAGGACTAGTGGTGCAAGACTCAGTCAGCTCGTCACTACATTAGTTGGAAGGCATCTGAATACATGCGAAAAATGGTCTGAAACGATACTCTCCGACCCCCAACACCCCCTCTATTCCCAACTCTCTCCTTGTATCTCATCAGGTAGAACCAGAAATCAGTATAAAATAATCTATGCTCTTACAACCAAGTACAGGAACTCAACGATACCATACTTGGCCCGTGTTCTAAGTGACAAAGACAATGATAAGCGCGAAACCTATGACTTGCTTTGTTGTTAATAACATAATATTAGGCTCTTTTATTTCTCTCTTATTTTGTAATCTATGGTGAACTCCTCCTTAAACATACTTAGCTACTTAAATTATTAACATTGGCTTGCTTTTTGTACTTTACTGTATTAATTCTATTGTGTATCTACTGGTTCCGACTATATTAGCGCTATGAGTATTACAAAATTGTCCTGTCATTAACCATCATGTAATTATTAGTTTTGTGGTTGTTTTTTTATTTTTTTCGGCAATATTAACTGACAATCATTGGTTGTGAACGCCATTACCATCATATCAAAATTTTGTATTATGCAGGATTACTCACACTACCACTACAAACACTGCATTAGACCTGACAACCCTGAAATGTTATTTTATGATTGCTAAGTGTTGCTTCAACCAAATTAACTGATCATCTTGGCGATAAACATTCTTAAATATCATTTCATAACATCTTGTATGACTACAGATTTACTGTCACCATGCATAATCATATCATAGCTTCCACTACCCAACACTGAGATACTATTATATGCTGTTTATTTTCCTTTCTACTTCTTGGTATTATTTCGCATTTTGTATTATTATTTTTGCTTTTGTGTTTTTTTGCTGTTGTTGTCTTTATACTTATTGTTTTGAAATACTCCCTCTAAACGTTGGATAAGATTAGATGAAATTATTGCAGATATGTGCTGAAAATTCCACACTGTACCACTAGCACTGTTTCTGGAACAAAGCAAATTATTAATATTATTATTATACTCGGATATTTTTCCTATTGGGAAGCGTGACTGAATCTTCTACATTAATTTCAAGGGTTGTTGAATGCTAGCTAATAAAAAGGTGATGTTAGTTCTAGGCGTTTTGCAATTCTCTGACATTACTTCTGTTCCATCACTTCTATGCATTTACAATATTACAGTTGGATTGGTGTGTGCAGTTGTGGATTAGCATGGATGAGTGCATGTCGTGACATCGTGACTAGTGATCTCTTATTAGTGGGTGGATATGAAGACGAAGGCGATATCTGCATTGACAAACACACTTGGTGCAATTTACCATATAGATGAATCCGTCAGTGGTGCATGGAAAGCTTTCAAGCGTGCCAATTCATGACAACTGGCATGTCTAGTGTTATGAGCTTCACTGCATACAGCATTCATCCGACATTGGTATATTTGATTTAAATGTAATTTATGACTGGTCGTGTGTAATGCAGTGAGTAAAACAGTCGACAGATTGTTCCTATATTGATGAGATATGGAGACAAAGCAGGTTGAACGCGGAGAGGGAAGTTCGTAGTTTTGATGAATCATCCATTGATTTGATATTACTTCTTCAGCTTTAAGTACTAGTAGATTGACAAATCGAAATAATTATTCACTTTCTGTGGTGAGTTGTGAGCATTCTTACATGCTCACGTCCAGTGTGTTTGTGAGATGGTGAGTGATATGGGCTTGTTTGTTTGCCTTCTAATCCAGTATGAATATGCACGTGATGTCCACATTCATTAATCTACTTCTACTGCTGCTTCTCATTCAACGGATGATAAACAACTGTACTTTTGTCATTGCTGTATGCCTGAGTTCGCTTGATGAATATTTGGAGAATACGAACACTGCTGTGTCTTACAAGCTGTTTGACATTCGGCAGATTTTCTGATGCATCATCACTACTGCAGTCCTCCTCGCTCATCCCTCATCCTGTTCACAATTCGATGTCAGTATACAGCGAGTAAATTACTTTTGTGTTCAATTGCCAAACGGTGTATTTCCATATGTATGAATCCTAGTTACTTGTGCAAATCAGCTAGTGAACACATGGGTTTCACTAAGCAATACGACAGTCCCCTGAAAAGAAAGTATCATGCTGTTGATCCATGTGTGTATCAATGTATGCTGTTTGGAGGGAACTACAAGCCTTGCCAAACGTGAATAATTGATAACGATGTTGACAGTGAAATATTTGACTTGCCACATACACTACTGACTGATGAATATGAGTAGCTGGGAAGCATCCAATTCAAGCAGTGGTGCTCGCTAGTCAGATTGAAGTCATATACAAACCGGACGTCAGTCTCGCTCGTTTCACTCCAACCTCATCAGTGGTTGGAGTGTACTCAGTTTGACTGAAGCCAGATACTCGGAGTGGTTCAAAATACCCGAATTCCAGTTGTCTGCCTTGGTGAACTGTTAATACACAGAACCGAGTTCGTCCACTGGAAATTACACAGTTGAGGTGAGAAATCACCAACGTTTCGTGTGGGAATTGTGCGGAATATTGTTAGGCTGTAACAATCATTTCATTTTCAACTCTCCATCTACACATGCATAACAAGTGAATTATAAATCACTAAATCACAACACCTCGTAGTGAATTTCTATCCTTTCGCATACAATGCAAATATGAGGAAGGAAAACTATTGTCGAAAGTTGATGAGGAGAAATATGGAGGCATTCATTGGCATAAAGATAACTATCCGTCGTGCACGAACTATCAGTGTTATTGAAATTTACCTTTCTTCTGATGCATACAACTCTGTCATATTTCGGTTCGTCCACTCACAGACACTATCGCCTTGATAACACACACATAGAAATTTCAATCCTAAATGAGTTGATGTTGAGCTGTTATCTTTAGACAACAATATTCCTTCTATTTTCGAACACGTCAGAAGTAAAGGAAGAAGAAGGCCAATTGGTACACGAGCATTTTCAATAATGCATATGTGTCTAATATTGAAAGCAAAGTCACTATTACAACGATTGATTTAAGTTTATTTAATGAAAATAAGTAAAGAAACTTTCTCAACTACAGGAAGAAAGGAAAGTCTGATCGCCCACTTTGCGTGTCTCACCAGTGCATTAGTACCCATCCAGGAATATAACCTTTCTGGGATCGTAGTTGTGGTCAAATGGAACAGGTTCGCACAAGTTGGTTTTGATGCCTGCAAAAGAGAATCGATATGTACATACATTCAGTGATTGATATCACATGGAAAACTAAGACGTTCATTTACCCTGTATAGTAAACAGAAACAACAACCTTAGTAGGTGAATGAATATAAGAGATATGAGAATAGTTAGCTGGATGTGATTGGGAATGCTGAGAAATTTTTGAGATTAGTGAAGCTGCATACTTGTACGCCATTTTCTTTCCTTTCAATTGTCTTTTCGTGGAGTAAATATTATGAGAGACTGATTTCTGCGTCCATCAAATGGTCAAACGTAACATCTGATATCATCACAACTCTCCTTCAGACCCCTAATACAAAATCAACTACGTGAAGAAATCCAAGTTGTGATAGACCACCACCCTCCTACCAAAACAAGCACGCTCAAACGAAAGCGTAGCAAGTCTGATTTGTGATAGCGAAGATCCTCACGCTAACATTCTGCTCACAAGCTCTATTAGTGTTTACGCTTTCAATACAATCAGTGTGCATGCATCAGTCACACACAGTTTGAAACTGGCCTTCTAATTAGTCCACTTCGCTGCATTCTGCCATCGAAAATTCCCATCAAACTCCAAGAAAGTACAATGCTTCTCACTCACACAAATGACACATTGACACACAGCGCTTCCCGTTTCACACTTTGACATCAAAATCAGCTTGATGCAGTAACACTGTCACGTAGACAACAATCACAACGATAAACTAAATATTCATACATATCACGCTGTTGGTTTTGTATTCAGGAGTAACTTCTCGAAATGTTTTTGTGAAGGAAGATTCAACGCACTTATCATACAAGACTCAGATGACATCTGCATGCACTGACTATTATTTGTTTAGCTATTTCTTCTGTCAAACACATATATTTATTTCTTCGAAATGACACAGTGACAATGTTCGTCGACCACATAGCTATTAATCGTTGGAATGACTCTCATTGTCTTAGTTTCAATTGCTAATATTTCGACGTCAAACGACGATTGGAATGGGACTGAAGCATACAAAACGGTTTCATGGAGATTATAGGTGTTTTGTGGAATTCGATCTCTCAGTAAATACTAGCAAAGCTAAATATGAATAGAATGCATAACATAATGTTCGCGCTCGTGATCGCCTCACGATTAGACTGAGCAGCCAGTGGAATATGTGGTGGTTGCTCACTACAGTCACTAATTCTCGGTCAAAATATTACCCACAGATTCATTCACTCACCCATTACCCTCCGTCTATAAGAAGTTGCTTCTGTAAGCGAAAAAAAGAGGAAGGTTGAACATTTGGTACGGAATTCGAAAGTGAGAAATATGTCTGCAGTTGATATCACACATACGAGAAGCAACCGACTAACTAATTCTTTCCGCCATTTCACAATGCATAAAATCGTCTTTGTTAGAGTTAAGTGTAATCAAATAAGACAATGTTAAGTATGAATTTTAGGCGATTTATGTCACTGACGAATTGTGATTCTGAGAATTTCCTCATGGACAACCTGTGGAAGCTGCATGAATGGCGAGCTCCAAGATATCCTAATCATTTTCATCTAGAGTTAGATCCTCCAGCCTAGTGATTACTGCTCAAATCTCGGTTCTTATAAACCTCTCTCTTCCTTTCACGTGTGATCTTCTCGTGAATGAAATCAGCAAAATGTGCACATTTCTTCGAACCCAGAACATGTACACGTCCGTCTAATTTCTTCCAAATTATAAATGCTGCAGTAGCATCCGTTTTGACTCAGAACAAAGTCATATGAATAACATTGAATAAACATAACGGTAGAACTCTGCTTTAAACAAAGTGACTGGATGTGCAGTGCTGTGCAATCAAACCTTTCACAACATCACGCATCACGGAAAAGTCGACCTGCGATCAAATAGTGAAGTCTATCTGTGGCCCTATCTTCACACATTAGTGTTTCCTTTTGATAGCACATCAATTACCTCTGTCACAGTGTCCAACCAAATAAGGATCACTGTCAGTTTGATGAGTGATTCCGAGAGATGAGGTGTTGACATGTTCATCTCTAAGACAAGACAACAGTATTCTCAGTGCAGTATTAACTTCCATTCTTAAATTCCACATATGTCTAGTATGACTACGGACAAACAACTGTAGCTGAGAGTAAGAGAGAGCGTTTCCCACACATTTGATGTCTTCACAATAATCAAGCATACTTCACCTCTCACAGCCCTCATCGTTTCTTTACACATTACACGACTTTGTTAATTTATATGAGGGAATTTGACACAAGTGTAACTACATTCCCTTTGGAAATCTCTTCTAATGAATAACCCACTTCACCCTCTCAAGAAAATTTATAACATCAATGAATTTCGAATCGTTTTGAGGAGTTCAGTGTAGTTCACTGAATCATTGGATATTAGGATAGCTTCAAACGACTTATCTTCTTTGCATTCTTACCATCAGTGTACGGAACATGGACGGCCTGCAAAATTTGGGCTACCGATATCACATGCTGAAAATTCCATGCGTGTACCAAAAATACGGTGTTGAATCAAGCTGTAATCAAAAATAATATATATATATATATGTTTACGACTTTGTTTTAACGTGTTCATATACGGACTCGCTCTCACGCCATTTTGCTCTTCTCCCTTGTGCTGCCTTCACTCACATACTTTCAGTTCGTAATACAGCCATATTCGTCAGATAAATCCTACATCCCTTCCCATGTATAATCTCGATCTTATATTTTGCTCAAAGATACTGCTAAGCAGAGCACATTTCCAATTAACTAAGTCTTTATATTTGTGTTTTGTCGTCTGTACTTACAGGTTAGATAGAGTACTGATCCATTTGGGTACACAGATAAAGTGGTTTTAGTAAGGCCTAGTAGAGTGTATCTTACCAACAGCACCACCAGTACCTCACACACCCAGCAAACATCTAATAGTGTAAACACAGCAAGTCAGATAGATGGACTGAAGGTGGTTTACATAGGACTAGTATGACTATCCTAGAAGTACTTTTAGTTGCAACAGTGGAAATAACTAACTCTACCAACATTTTCATAATTTAAACTTTTTGTTAGGTACTTTACTCTTTTGTGTGCGTTGACCTAAAACTTTCACTCTGTCATCCGTTGTTTGCTACATTCTTTTTGTTAATTAGAATATAATATTTCTATTGTTAACTTATATCTGTTATTGATATTATTTTATCATAATTCTTTTTGTCACTGAGATTTTATTTTAATTCAGGGGCCTAATTAGTGAGTTATTTTTGCAACTATTGCTATTCATACTTGAGGTATTCCTCTTCAATTCTGAATCTCACACAAACACGATAGAAATATTTAATAGTGCTGTTGTTTGCCGTGTTTAGCGATGGGGAGGCGCATTCCTAAGTATAGTATAAATATCCAGTGAAGACTTAGATTGCCATTGAATTCAATTATAGCAAAAGTTTCACAATGAACACCTACATCTCATTCTTATATTTCACAGCTTTGATTGCAGTTGCTTACTCAGGTAAGCTTTCTACAAGTGTTTTGATCGTCTTTTGTGCTGATTCACCTCATTATTTTTATGTTCACTTTGATGACAGTCAGTGAGAACAATGTGTTCCAAGTAGATGGCTGACTTTAGTGAACATATATTTGTATCTCATCTGACAGTTGAAAGTTTCTAGCGTGTTAGACTGCTTTCGTCATGGCCCAGTTGCGTTTATTGGTGCAGTGTTCTGAACGTTATTGTGATTTGGGTGGTGCAACAAAGATTGTTGATTACTTTCCCGCTTGTCTATCAAGCTTGCGACCAACGTGACAGTCTCATGGTAATGACATACTCTGCAGGCCAATATCACTAAAATAGGCTATTGTTCATCTCATGCGATATTACACAATGGCTGCAGCTCACCATTACTGGATGTCAATACGAGTGATACCATTCGGCATATGGTTGAGATGTTCACGGTTAGAGATTGGCGAATTCTGCCATTTCCCGACAACTTAAATCTAACACTTTAGTTATAAGCACTTGGCATCGAATGGCACATTCTGAATTTTTTCATCAAACGTTAAGATTGGTGCACCTTGTGTGTCTGACAGTGATGGCTGTACTCTTCATAGTATTAAACAGTGTTGCCAACACATCATGATCTCTCAGAATTTTTGAATTGCGATCAACTGAAATCCTTCCAAGTAGTTCAGTCTTGTCATCCTCACTGTCTGAACTCACAGTGCTTTGTTTGACCCTTCATCGGGTCGTTAGCCCACATCGTCTCAAACAGTTATCCGTGTCTGCTCAAATCCTTATGAACGAAATACAGAATTGATTTTGTGGAGTTTTCTAGACTTTGTTGATCGTCAGTTAATTAAACTGATAGTACAATTAACTTGTTGAATTCACTATTGCTTTCTTATTTCACTTTTATTTTCCAAGTATCTCCTCCATACGGTTAGTTCCATATTGATATGATGTATCATCATATTTTATGTGACATTTGCGTTGCATCTTGGTTGATGAGCCATTCAATAACCTTGTCCTACTGCAGACTTCAGTCTAGGCAGTCATAACCAGACATAAATGACTGGATAAATGATTATGACAAAACTCACTCGAATAGCTCCTTCTCTTTCTGTCTGTCTCTTGACTAGAACACAGACTATCAGACTTAGGTTGTGCTATAATATTTTTCTTACCTGAATAAATCGACTTTGATGAATTGGCAAATTGTCAAACTTATTTAAATAAATGACTGCAGGCAATCAGCTTCAAGGCGAACAAGATGTGAATCTCTTCACCTTCGAATTCCAAGATAACAATTCTACTGCTACTACTACTACTACTACTACTACTACTAATAATAATAATAATTGTCTCAGCAAACTGAAAGAGTATAGGAAGTGGTCGAGGTACACGCGTACCTAAGTACAGCCTTGTTCTGGTTACACTGAGTAAAGAAATAATCATCAGTGTCTCACTGGTTTCACACGTTTTATGATCTGTCTATCATTCTACTATGTCTTATTTTTCAATATATCCTAGCTATTCATTTTGACACTTGATTTAAAAATTAACAATTTTCTAGAGGAAGAGTGGCAAAAAGTAATCAAAGTGACAATTCTCGGGTATTTGAAGAATGGAACATGTTACCAGGGTTGGTACACGGTACTAAAACATGAGGTTATAACGGAAATGAAGCCAAAAATATGTAATGCGGTAAGTAAACTAGAGTTTACATCTTTCAGTGCGTTTTATTATTTGTACGGTGACCGAGCCTGACCTGATGAATTCTAACTCAGTCTTCAAGTTTTGCTTATGCCGAATTCTTCAAGGATTCCGTTCTCTGGTTATGTGTTTGTTTTAGTACGCACAAGATTTATAAGGCTATTAATTAGTTCCTACTTTTGCCACAATGTGACCTGAGGATTGAGTCGTTAACAGATATGTCTTTCCACTTAATTAACACTAAATCGTAACACCGGCTGTCAGAGGAACTAATCACTATTTCGTGTTTACAGATTGATCAACGTTTTGACAGCATTCTATCCAGACTTTCAGTCGGCTCTGAATACTGTCGGACAGATATATTCAATGACCTACATCCAGATGGAGCTGTTCGTGTTTCTGTTGACTACCATATACCCGTTTATAAGCTGCGACGACTCAATAAAAAGTTGTCGGTAGTTGATGTTTTGGGAATGTTCACCAAGAATCTACTGGAGAGTCAAATATCCGATGAGTTTTCACGGAAGATAGAAGGTGAGTTTTCTTCTGATATTTTACACAAAACAATGGCTCCATATGTATTCAGGTGATTCCAATTTGTTTTTCCAGGACAAACGTTGGGAAAAATGACTCGATATTCTTCTGCATTTGATAAATATCTGTGGAATTTATCGGCTAATCATTCCTAACCTTTCAGATAACACATTCATCACGTATCTTTGTAGAAGTTATTAATTCATGGTGAATGTCATTGCATGTAGTGAGTGATTGTTACCTACCAAAACGAGGAAACTGCTCTATGAAACGTTCTCCATCAGTTTGAATTGCCGGATAATCTGGACTTCATCCTCAATATTGAGCGAAGATTTGACATTCAGATGCTTATTCTGTAGGATACAGAGCTGAATCAACCAAACAAAGATGTTTTGTTACTTGACTTTCTGCCTAGTATTTATATATATACGTGAGATTCGTGGGCACTTACAATTGTCAAGATGTTTGCCTCATTGAAGTGGTGAAAAGAAGAAATTTTCTATTCACTTCTTCAATTATTAAGCAACAGTGTTGGAGTTTCACTAAGTTGAATTGCTAAAACAATGATAGCCGTGTGCATAACATCTATGACTTTAAGTAGAATTTGTGCCTAGAAAATCATGAATCAAAATTAACACATTTCTTTGTTCACAGTGAATGAATGTTATCTTTCCAAATGCTTGTTTCAAACATTCTAGTTTCGAATATACTGATAGGTGAGTTAATAAAATCCTGTTTTATTTCATCTAAGATTCAGAATTACCGATGCAGGATAAGCATTGATTAGTTTGTTGTAACTTCTCAATCCTGGAATTCTAAGCCTAAAGTTTTGAGCACAGTAGATTTCAGTCAACAAACTGCATACACGCTGAGTCACTGACACGTGGAGATTGTGCTACACTCTGCAATTCGTATGAATTAACTACCTCATTGAGATGAACTAATGAAGAGGACGAAGTGAAGACAGACGGTAAACAGAACGAACGTTCAAATATGATCGACGTTAGCAACTGGCAGTTACACAAAACTATTTTAAGAATATCAGATTGCGTGCTTCAGCATAATTACAGGCTGATTTTTCTGTTTTATTATCGATGAATCATCACAAGCTGCTCCACAGAGAATTGATTGTGTAGACTTATTTCGAATTCACTGATCGTCACCTAAGTAATTATTGCTTTCTAATTTCATTTTCATTTTCGAAGCATTTCCTAATTACGGTTAGTTTTATATTGTTGCGATATATGATCACATTTAATATGACACTTGTATTATGTGATTAATTGAAAATGTGATTGGTGTGACTGACCGCTGTCAGTTGACCGGATAGCAATCAATGTAAAACGGCGCATCTCAGGAAAGTAGTCGAAATAATTCTTTGCTATGAGGAATTCAGTCACACTTGTGTAAAATTTCTTCCTATAAAATAACAAAGTCGTATAATGTGTAAAGAAACGATGAGGGCTGTGAGAGGTGAAGTATGCTTGATTATTGTGAAGACATCAAATGTGTGGGAAACGCTCTCTCTTACTCTCAGCTACAGTTGTTTGTCCGTAGTCATACTAGACATATGTGGAATTTAAGAATGGAAGTTAATACTGCACTGAGAATACTGTTGTCTTGTCTTAGAGATGAACATGTCAACACCTCATCTCTCGGAATCACTCATCAAACTGACAGTGATCCTTATTTGGTTGGACACTGTGACAGAGGTAATTGATGTGCTATCAAAAGGAAACACTAATGTGTGAAGATAGGGCCACAGATAGACTTCAACATTTGATCGCAGGTCGACTTCTCCGTGCGAATCCAGTCACTTTGTTTAAAGCAGAGTTCTACCGTTATGTTTATTCAATGTTATTCATATGACTTTGTTCTGAGTCAAAACGGATGCTACTACAGCATTTATAATTTGGAAGGAATTAGATGGAATTGTAGATGTTCTGGGTTCGAAGAAATGTGCACATTTCGCTGATTTCATTCACGAGAAGATCACACGTGAAAGGAAGAGAGAGGTTTATAAGAACCGAGATTTGAGCAGTAATCACTAGGCTGGAGGATCTAACTCTAGATGAAAATGATTAGGATATCTTGGAACTTGCCATTCATGCAGCTTCCACAGGTTGTCCATGAGGAAATTCTCAGAATTACAATTCGTCAGTGACATAAATCGCCTAAAATTCATACTTAACATTGTCTTATTTGATTACACTTAACTCTAACAAAGACGATTTTATGCATTGTGAAATGGCGGAAAGAATTAGTTAGTCGGTTGCTTCTCGTATGTGTGATATCAACTGCAGATATATTTCTCACTTTCGAATTCCGTACCAAATGTTCAACCTTCCTCTTTTTTTCGCTTACAGAAGCAACTTCTTATAGACGGAGGGTAATGGGTGAGTGAATGAATCTGTGGGTAATATTTTGACCGAGAATTAGTGACTGTAGTGAGCAACCAGCACATATTCCACTGGCTGCTCAGTCTAATCTTGAGGCGATCACGAGCGCGAACATTATGTTATGCATTCTATTCATATTTAGCTTTGCTAGTATTTACTGAGAGATCGAATTCCACAAAACACCTATAATCTCCATGAAACCGTTTTGTATGCTTCAGTCCCATTCCAATCGTCGTTTGACGTCGAAATATTAGCAATTGAAACTAAGACAATGAGAGTCATTCCAACGAATAGGAGTTATGTGGTCGACGAACATTGTCACTGTGTCATTTCGAAGAAATAAATATATGTGTTTGACAGAAGAAATAGCTAAACAAATAATAGTCAGTGCATGCAGATGTCATCTGAGTCATGTATGATAAGTGCGTTGAATCTTCCTTCACAAAAACATTTCGAGAAGTTACTCCTGAATACAAAACCAACAGCGTGATATGTATGAATATTTAGTTTATCGTTGTGATTGTTGTCTACGTGACAGTGTTACTGCATCAAGCTGATTTTGATGTCAAAGTGTGAAACGGGAAGCGCTGTGTGTCAATGTGTCATTTGTGTGAGTGAGAAGCATTGTACTTTCTTGGAGTTTGATAGGAATTTTCGATGGCAGAATGCAGCGAAGTGGACTAATTAGAAGGCCAGTTTCAAACTGTGTCTGACTGATGCATGCACACTGATTGTATTGAAAGCGTAAACACTAATAGAGCTTGTGAGCAGAATGTTAGCGTGAGGATCTTCGCTATCACAAATCAGACTTGCTACGCTTTCGTTTGAGCGTGCTTGTTTTGGTAGGAGGGTGGTGGTCTATCACAACTTGGATTTCTTCACGTAGTTGATTTTGTATTAGGGGTCTGAAGGAGAGTTGTGATGATATCAGATGTTACGTTTGACCATCTGATGGACGCAGAAATCAGTCTCTCATAATATTTACTCCACGAAAAGATAATTGAAAGGAAAGAAAATGGCGTACAAGTATGCAGCTTCACTAATCTCAAAAATTTCTCAGCATTCCCAATCACATCCAGCTAACTATTCTCATATCTCTTATATTCATACACATACTAAGGTTGTTGTTTCTGTTTACTATACAGGATAAATGAACATCTTAGTTTTCCAAGTGATATCAATCACTGAATGTATGTACATATCGATTCTCTTTTGCAGGCATCAAAACCAACTTGTGCGAACCTGTTCCATTTGACCACAACTACGATCCCAGAAAGGTTATATTCCTGGATGGGTACTAATGCACTGGTGAGACACGCAAAGTGGGCGATCAGACTTTCCTTTCTTCCTGTAGTTTACATAGTCTCTTCACTTATTTTCATTAAATAAACTTAAATCTATCGTAGTAATAGTGACTTTGCTTTCAATATTAGACACATATGCATTATTGAAAATGCTCGTGTCCCAATTGGCCTTCTTCTTTCTTTACTTCTGACGTGTTCGAAAATAGAAGGAATATTGTTGTCTAAAGATAACAGCTCAACATCAACTCATTTAGGATTGAAATTTCTATGTGTGTGTCATCAAGGCGATAGTGTCTGTGAGTGAACGAACCGAAATATGACAGAGTTGTATTCTTTTTTATTATTTTGATTATAGCTTGATTCCACACCGTATTTTGAGTACAAGTATGGAATTTTCAGCGTGGATATCGGTAGCCCAAATTTACTTGCCGACCATAGATATCGGGTGTGCGCCGGCAGAGGATCGAACCCCGGACCATGTGCATGGTCGGCGAGAGTCTTAACCACTGTGCCACCGACGCACATCAGAGGAAACGTAAATTTCAATATCACTGATAGTTCGTGAACGACGGATAGTTATCTTTATGCGAAATACTGCAATATCTATCCTACCTCTATGAATGCCTCCATATTTCTCCTCATTAACTTCCGAAAATACATTTCCTTCCTCATATTTGCATTGTATGCGAAAGGATAGGAATTCACTACGAGGTGTTGTGATTTAGTGATTTATAATTCACTTGTTATGCATGTGTAGATGGAGGGTTGAAAACGAAATGATTGTTACAGCCTAACAATATTCCGCACCATTCCCACACGAAACGTTGGTGATTTCTCACATCAACTGTGTAATTTCCAGTCGACGAACTCGGTTCTGTGTATTAACAGTTCACGCATTATGCAATCGGTATTCAACGTAGAGTTTAAAGTGACACCACTGTAGTACACCATGTATTATAAATTTAATGAGACTGAAAATGCATTTCATGCATTAACACTGAATGCTGATGTTTGGATAACTAACACATACCTGAAATGACTAGCAAATATCTGACCACCAATTTACTGTTAACTGAGTTTTATTCCTTCTTCACAGGTAATAATGCTTTCACAACATTAATTGGGAAAACCACTCAGTGTTTTTCATTTTCGGATTCATCAAATCACTGTCAAGATAAGAATCTTCTGTGACTTTGCAAATAAGAAATTATACTCAGCTGAAACCAATGCTGAAAAGTGATTCCCAGTATCAGGCTTCTTTAAGTAACACACATCTGCACTGTTCCACGCTAAAATTTACAACAGTATGAACTAGAAATTCGTAGTTATGGGCGTGCAGGAGTGGGAGTAATATTACTGGATGGTTAATTATACAAATGTTAATGATATCTCACTGAGGGAATATGTTCTATCGGATTCCAGTTGGCTGGTTTCGGTTGAGAATGCTTCGCCTCTCTTCTTTGTCAACATCCCTGGTAAGGACAATTTCACTTGACACAATGTATGTATAAGTAAAATTGGGAGCTTTCCCTATGCTATTCTGTATCGAAACCAGTAGTACAATTCACTACTCAGTGAAGGGAGCGGATAGCATCTCGTTAGACGTAGGTGAGCATGATACTGGCACCTTTTGTTACGCAATGTGGTCATGTCACGCGAAACTCCTGGATTCCGAACTACACTTGAGTTCGGATAACGGGCTCTATTGCATCATACATTATTTCAACCATTTTTAATTCCACATCTTTCCTTAACAATCAAGGGTGTTCAGGGCACATGAACTGGTATATATTTCTCCAATAATTTCTATTACTGAGTCCTGGTGTCACTCTGATATACCAGACGAAGAGACAAGCATGGATAATTGCACACACTTTCGGTGTGACAGGAACACTGGTAAGGGAGGAGGCTTTCTCACGTACTTCCTGAGCACACTCACTGTACTACAGCTAGGAAATAGGGAACCCCATAACATGCATGACACTCTACTAGTCAACATGCATTTATCAGAGGCTACAGTACTAAGTGGATAATATGTACAGTCTTCAACCTAATCGAAATCAGCTGGGACTTATTGACAGGCCCAGATAAATATGACAAGCTCTTGGGAACACTGGACATTTTCGGCTGGAAACAAACTGTCACTATTCCCACGCGAGGTGACAAAATACTAGACTTAATATTCTGCCGCAATATAAGTCCCCTCTCAATCTTAGTGGGTTCCAAGTTTTCAGGTAGCGACCACAAAACAGCATTGTGTGCACTATCACTTCCATTGAGTAACAATGCAGCTTATGGCTACTCTTAACAACAAATAACATATAGGAAATATATTCAGGCAGACTAGGCTTTCGTAGGATCAATGCTAAGATCCTCTGAATGGGGTGAATACTTCGTCACTGATAACCTCTCGAGAGCTCCGAGCATCTCCTACCAGAAGCAAAACTCATGCTTAGATGCCACCATTCCACTGCAAACACTAAATGCCGTTGATTTCACCTATGCCAGCACTTATCATGTCATTAGGTTTATGAAATGCACTAAGGATATTGGCGCTGACATCATTCCATCCTATTTCTATGAATGTGGTTGTCCTGACGATTGCATGTTACTGCTTAAAGTCTCCACAATATCCTCAGAAACTCAAACGTAGCCAGAAAAATGGGAGACGACGTTTATTCTGTCTAGACATAAATGCAGCTCAAAAGCAGAAGTCAACAACTACAGGCCAATGGATATTGCACTTATAGCATCTAGAGTTATGGAGAGACTAGTTAAAGATAGCATCCCCAAACACATGCTTGACTGCAATATTGTAAGCCCGAACCAACATGGATTCCTAAGATCCACATCATGTTAAACATGCCACCCAGATTTCTTCAACCTCGTGACCAGTAATCGTGACAGATGACAACTATTACTCGTCATCTGCCTTGACATTTCTAAGGCATTTGATCGTGTCGACCATTTGCTGCTGATATATGAGCTGAATTCCCTAGGAACACGTGACCCACAATTGGGATGGCTTAATTCATTCCTTAACAACAAGCCCGAAATAGTTGGACTTGAGTCTGTGACTTTCATACCTAGCCGAATCACTTCTGATGCAGTTAAGCGTAGCATAAAAGGGCACCTCCTACTTGCACTTTATATCAACGATATATGCGCCTGCTCCACATATGGTAAACCATTCGTTTTCGCAGATGTCCTAAAAGTGGCTTATACATTCCAGCGTGATAACCTATGGTGCCTTCAGAATCTTGTGCAGAATGAATTATATTAAGTGACTACGTGGTCATCCTTAAGGAATCTATGATTCAGTCTGAAAAAATATGGTCTCAGGCACTCTAGTGATTCGACATTTTCTGAGCGAGTGGCACCGCATACTCGAAAGCCGCGGATTCTCTAAGGATGTATCCTCAGGAACTTTCGCCACAGTGAAGCCAAGCTCATTCCATAGAAAACATGTGTAAGGTCACTATTAGGACACTGTCCATTTATTATTAGTAGCACTCGTATATGTGAAAAGCTGAGAATAGAAAGCATCCGGCGATATTTCACGTCCAAACTAACTAGATATAATTATGAGAAAGACTACATTTCACGGTGTTTGTCTCTAAGTCTTCACCCAATTTGGACGAGACGATTTATTATAAATTTAATATCCTTCTCCAAGGTCTTACATAAAATATCACACTAAGATAGTGAGGACATGTAATTCTCACCGGATGGCTTCCACGACCTGCGGAAACATACTTGCACAGTGACTATGAAAGCATTTATATCATCACTCCACAAGAGTCTCTTCACAGGCATGTATTCTAAAATAGGGAACAGTTCAGCCCTAGAAATTAGAACCCACACCTCGTTTGTAAGCTTCGGGCAAACGTATGAAACTTCATTAATTACTCTGCATTAAAGACAAAGACACTAGTTGCGCAGATGTATGAAAGCCTAGGAGAATATCAATATCAGTGTTTACTAGACAGCCATGCACAATAAATACAAACATGTATATGTACATACATTAGAGTTCTATATACATCTGGATACTCCTCTTTTTCCGGCATATCGCTGCCTTCCTCTCCTCTTCTATTTGCCTTGTAGTGGCAGTTGCGTAGACCACCAGTAAGATTGAAGTTGAACAGGACCTGAAGCCACTTACGTATATATTCCACATCATTCTTCAGTGACTCTAAACTATGGCGGCCCAAGACTAGAGTGCCTAATAGAGGCGTTGGCAAATCTCCATCGACCGATTAAACGCGCCAGCGGTGGAAGTCAACTTAGTTAGCTTAAACCAATCTCAGTGCAAAAATTCGCTTCATCATTCGATAGCTTCAAGGGGTAAGGCCATCATGCAAAACGAAAGGAATGCGTTCATCCATAGACACGCACAATACAGGGGACTAAGCAGGCAACGAAAATGTCCTACCTATTTCTGCACACTTCACAATTTCACCGTGGTATTTTATTGTATCTCTAAGTATCAGTCTCATTTACTTCTTTCACCTCTGTTGTCGGCATACTCCGAATGACTAGAGCCAGACCATCTTACACTAGCTTCCATTTCTTTAGCAGACCGATTTTCTTGATTTCCTTTCATTTCACTTAGTATCACGTTTCCTGGTGTGTTTGCAATCCCGACTGTAAAATTTTCCAGCCAGACGCGATTTAGAGGTCTGAGTAGCCCCACTTCACTTGTACGAACCGTATGTTCACGCCGAAATTTAGTAATGTACCTCTTCTAATTTCATTGAGTAGAGTTGAAGCATTCCAAGAGATAAATTGTGTCACAATCCACACTTTTGAAGCAATGCGACCAACAAGAAATCACGAAGTTTCGGTCGTTGAAACGTCACCGATTGTTTCAAGGTCGCTGGCAAGATGGCGACCGTTACATGTCGTCATCCCTAACATATGTGCATGGTGTGACCGGGCTTTGCGCAGACGTGCGCCAGGCGAAGTTAAAGTATCTTTACTACTGGCTCTAAACTATAGCAACCCAAAACGAAACTAACGGCTACCGCGCGAACTTTGAAAAGGGAGTGAATATACATGCCTTTTGTTTGATTTCGAATTTTGTTGTGTTAATGTGGTGTGTTTTATCCATCACACGGGACAAAACGGCATTGTTCTTAGAGTCAGCTCCTTCTTTATCTAATCACACGAGTACATATACACTTGCACTCATCGATATAGTCGTTTGTGTACTGTCTACACCAAGACCTCCACAGCGATTTTTGAAATCACAGATACACACTGAAGAAGCCAATGTCGATTTCTTATTCCTGATTCTATCTGCAGCTACTGTTTTGGTTTCGAAAATGATTGAGTGTCCTGTAGATTGAGCAGTTCGATTTACATCTTAGCATATCATCAACATAACTTATCGTGAGAATGTACCAGTATAGTTCGACAGCCATAATTATTCTAAATAATTCTGGACGACGGTGCTAGTCACACGTCTACTCAGAGAATATGAATGCGCTACACGTATTATGTAGTAACGCTGCCCATTTTACTCATACATACATTGTGTCAAGTGAAATTGTCCTTACCAGGGATGTTGACAAAGAAGAGAGGCGAAGCATTCTCAACCGAAACCAGCCAACTGGAATCCGATAGAACATATTCCCTCAGTGAGATATCATTAACATTTGTATAATTAACCATCCAGTAATATTACTCCCACTCCTGCACGCCCATAACTACGAATTTCTAGTTCATACTGTTGTAAATTTTAGCGTGGAACAGTGCAGATGTGTGTTACTTAAAGAAGCCTGATACTGGGAATCACTTTTCAGCATTGGTTTCAGCTGAGTATAATTTCTTATTTGCAAAGTCACAGAAGATTCTTATCTTGACAGTGATTTGATGAATCCGAAAATGAAAAACACTGAGTGGTTTTCCCAATTAATGTTGTGAAAGCATTATTACCTGTGAAGAAGGAATAAAACTCAGTTAACAGTAAATTGGTGGTCAGATATTTGCTAGTCATTTCAGGTATGTGTTAGTTATCCAAACATCAGCATTCAGTGTTAATGCATGAAATGCATTTTCAGTCTCATTAAATTTATAATACATGGTGTACTACAGTGGTGTCACTTTAAACTGTACGTTGAATACCGATTGCATATTGCGTATTTGATTGCAAATATGTTTATCACAGTAGAAATAACACTGTTGAAATTCAGTGTATTTCAGTCTTATCAATTACAGTGTCAGCGAATTCAAGACGAATAGATTACAGTCACTTTCAGCCAAGACTCTGGAAAAGCGCGCAAATTAGGAATTCTGACTTGAAGAGAATTGTATGTATGCAGTTCGTGCACATACTGTCAACTGACGTGATCTTGGAGTACACAAATTCGATCATGGGAAGAGTGAAAGACGCAATCTGGAAGTTGTCGGCCCAACGGTTCACCTAGGAACCTACTCGAGTTCCTCAGGGTGCTGTTCTCCCTCCGTTTCCCTTTTCATTCTTCTTACATGATCTACCTCTTCCAGACGAAATCAACTTCGTCAAATATGCCGATAAGTCTCAGTAAGACTGTCTCAAAATAAATAGCTTTCTGTCGGACATCAGTGAGTGGTCTAAACTAAATGGTCTCATGCTGAATCCCTCAAAATGCCAGACTATTGACTTCTCCCTTAGGCATAAACGAGATCTACAAACACTAGTTAGTTCTCATGAAAACTGTTGCATTGAGGGGACTAAAATTGAAACTAAGTCTAATGCTAAATACCTCGGTCTAGTTCTATCTTCCGACCTTACTTGGACATCTGATATCCTAACGATTTCTAAGAAAGTGTTCTGTCTAATCTACTACATTAAGAAACTTAGACAATCTGGAATCACCCAACCTCTACTCTCCCAATTTGTCAACTCTTGTATCTTACCTATTCTACTTTACTGCTCCCCGTTAGTCTTTCCTGGGCTACTGAAAAAGGACTATACCATCCTGAGAAGGATGTTGAAGGTACTTAGTAGGACTAGTGGTGCAAGACTCAGTCAGCTCGTCACTACATTAGTTGGAAGGCATCTGAATACATGCGAAAAATGGTCTGAAACGATACTCTCCGACCCCCAACACCCCCTCTATTCCCAACTCTCTCCTTGTATCTCATCAGGTAGAACCAGAAATCAGTATAAAATAATCTATGCTCTTACAACCAAGTACAGGAACTCAACGATACCATACTTGGCCCGTGTTCTAAGTGACAAAGACAATGATAAGCGCGAAACCTATGACTTGCTTTGTTGTTAATAACATAATATTAGGCTCTTTTATTTCTCTCTTATTTTGTAATCTATGGTGAACTCCTCCTTAAACATACTTAGCTACTTAAATTATTAACATTGGCCTACATTTTTGTACTTTACTGTATTCCTTCAATTGTGTATCAACTGGCTCCGACTATATTAGCGCTATGAGTATTACAAAATTGTCCTGTCATTAAGCATCATGTAATTATTAGTTTTGTGGTTGTTTTTTTATTTTTTTCGGCAATATTAACTGACAATCATTGGTTGTGAACGCCATTACCATCATATCAAAATTTTGTATTATGCAGGATTACTCACACTACCACTACAAACACTGCATTAGACCTGACAATAAAAAACAACCCTGAAATGTTATTTTATGATCGCTAAGTGTTGCTTCAACCAAATTACCTGATCTTCTTGGCAATAAACATTCTTAAATATCATTTCATAACATCTTGTATGACTACAGATTTACTGTCACCGTGCATAATCATATCATAGCTTCCACTACCCAACACTGAGATACTGTTATATGCTATTTATTTTCCTTTCTACTTCTTGATATTTTTTTCGCATATTTTTATTACTTTTGTGTTTTTTGTGTTTTTTTGCTGTTGTTGTCTATATATTTATTTTTTTGAAACATTCCTTTAAAACGTTCGATAAAACAAGATGCACATATTGTAGATATGTGCTGAAAATTCCACACTGTACCACTAGCACCGTTTCTGGAACAAAGCAAATTATTAATATTATTATTATACCCGGATATTTTTCCTATTGGGAAGCGTGACTGAATCTTTTACATTAATTTCAAGGGTTGTTGAATGCTAGCTAATAAAAAGGTGATATTAGTTCTAGGCGTTTTGCAATTCTCTGACATTACTTCTGTTCCATCACTTCTATGCATTTACAATATTACAGTTGGATTGGTGTGTGCAGTTGTGGATTAGCATGGATGAGTGCATGTCGTGACATCGTGACTAGTGATCTCTTATTAGTGGGTGGATATGAAGACGAAGGCGATATCTGCATTGACAAACACACTTGGTGCAATTTACCATATAGATGAATCCGTCAGTGGTGCATGGAAAGCTTTCAAGCGTGCCAATTCATGACAACTGGCATGTCTAGTGTTATGAGCTTCACTGCATACAGCATTCATCCGACATTGGTATATTTGATTTAAATGTAATTTATGACTGGTCGTGTGTAATGCAGTGAGTAAAACAGTCGACAGATTGTTCCTATATTGATGAGATATGGAGACAAAGCAGGTATAACGAGGAGAGGAAAGTTCGTAGTTTTGATGAATCATCCAGTGATTTGATATTACTTCTCCAGCTTTCAGTACTAGTAGATTGACAAATCAAAATAATTATTCACTTTCTGTGGTGAGTTGTAAGCATTCTTACATGCTCACGTCCAGTGTGTTTGTGAGACGGTGAGTGATATGGGCTTGTTTGTTTGCCTTCTAATCCAGTATGAATATGCACGTGATGTCCACATTCATTAATCTACTTCTACTGCTGCTTCTCATTCAACGGATGATAACCAACTGTACTTTTGTCATTGCTGTATGCCTGAGTTCGCTTGATGAATATTTGGAGAATACGAACACTGCTGTGCCTGACAAGCTGTTTGACATTCGGCAGATTTTCTGATGCATCATCACTACTGCAGTCCTCCTCGCTCATCCCTCATCCTGTTCACAATTCGATGTCAGTATACAGCGAGTAAATTACTTTTGTGTTCAATTGCCAAACGGTGTATTTCCATATGTATGAATCCTAGTTACTTGTGCAAATCAGCTAGTGAACACATGGGTTTCACTAAGCAATACGACAGTCCCCTGAAAAGAAAGTATCATGCTGTTGATCCATGTGTGTATCAATGTATGCTGTTTGGAGGGAAATACAAGCCTTGCCAAACGTGAATAATTGATAACGATGTTGACAGTGAAATATTTGACTTGCCACATACACTACTGACTGATGAATATGAGTAGCTGGGAAGCATCCAATTCAAACAGTGGTGCTCGCTAGTCAGATTGAAGTCATATACAAACCGGACGTCAGTCTCGCTCGTTTCACTCCAACCTCATCAGTGGTTGGAGTGTACTCAGTTTGACTGAAGCCAGATACTCGGAGTGGTTCAAAATACCCGAATTCCAGTTGTCTGCCTTGGTGAACTGTTAATACACAGAACCGAGTTCGTCGACTGGAAATTACACAGTTGAGGTGAGAAATCACCAACGTTTCGTGTGGGAATGGTGCGGAATATTGTTAGGCTGTAACAATCATTTCATTTTCAACTCTCCATCTACACATGCATAACAAGTGAATTATAAATCACTAAATCACAACACCTCGTAGTGAATTTCTATCCTTTCGCATACAATGCAAATATGAGGAAGGAAAACTATTGTCGAAAGTTGACGAGGAGAAATATGGAGGCATTCATTGGCATAAAGATAACTATCCGTCGTGCACGAACTATCAGTGTTATTGAAATTTACCTTTCCTCTGATGCATACAACTCTGTCATATTTCGGTTCGTCCACTCACAGACACTATCGCCTTGATGACACACACATAGAAATTTCAATCCTAAATGAGTTGATGTTGAGCTGTTATCTTTAGACAACAATATTCCTTCTATTTTCGAACACGTCAGAAGTAAAGAAAGAAGAAGGCCAATTGGAACACGAGCATTTTCAATAATGCATATGTGTCTAATATTGAAAGCAAAGTCACTATTACTACGATAGATTTAAGTTTATTTAATGAAAATAAGTGAAGAGACTATGTAAACTACAGGAAGAAAGGAAAGTCTGATCGCCCACTTTGCGTGTCTCACCAGTGCATTAGTACCCATCCAGGAATATAACCTTTCTGGGATCGTAGTTGTGGTCAAATGGAACAGGTTCGCACAAGTTGGTTTTGATGCCTGCAAAAGAGAATCGATATGTACATACATTCAGTGATTGATATCACTTGGAAATCTAAGATGTTCATTTATCCTGTATAGTAAACAGAAACAACAACCTTAGTATGTGTATGAATATAAGAGATATGAGAATAGTTAGCTGGATGTGATTGGGAATGCTGAGAAATTTTCGAGATTAGTGAAGCTGAATACTTGTACGCCATTTTCTTTCCTTTCCATTAACTTTTCGTGCAGTGTCATTTAACAGTCGGCAGTAAATACTATGAGAGACTGATTTCTGCGTCCATCAGATGGTCAAACGTAACATCTGATATCATCACAACTCTCCTTCAGACCCCTAATACAAAATCAACTACGTGAAGAAATCCAAGTTGTGATAGACCACCACCCTCCTACCAAAACAAGCACGCTCAAACGAAAGCGTAGCAAGTCTGATTTGTGATAGCGAAGATCCTCACGCTAACATTCTGCTCACAAGCTCTATTAGTGTTTACGCTTTCAATACAATCAGTGTGCATGCATCAGTCAGACACAGTTTGAAACTGGCCTTCTAATTAGTCCACTTCGCTGCATTCTGCCATCGAAAATTCCTATCAAACTCCAAGAAAGTACAATGCTTCTCACTCACACAAATGACACATTGACACATAGCACTTCCCGTTTCACACTTTGACATCAAAATCAGCTTGATGCAGTAACACTGTCACGTAGACAACAATCACAACGATAAACTAAATATTCATACATATCACGCTGTTGGTTTTGTATTCAGGAGTAACTTCTCGAAATGTTTTTGTGAAGGAAGATTCAACGCACTTATCATACATGACTCAGATGACATCTGCATGCACTGACTATTATTTGTTTAGCTATTTCTTCTGTCAAACACATATATTTATTTCTTCGAAATGACACAGTGACAATGTTCGTCGACCACATAACTCCTATTCGTTGGAATGACTCTCATTGTCTTAGTTTCAATTGCTAATATTTCGACGTCAAACGACGATTGGAATGGGACTGAAGCATACAAAACGGTTTCATGGAGATTATAGGTGTTTTGTGGAATTCGATCTCTCAGTAAATACTAGCAAAGCTAAATATGAATAGAATGCATAACATAATGTTCGCGCTCGTGATCGCCTCAAGATTAGACTGAGCAGCCAGTGGAATATGTGCTGGTTGCTCACTACAGTCACTAATTCTCGGTCAAAATATTACCCACAGATTCATTCACTCACCCATTACCCTCCGTCTATAAGAAGTTGCTTCTGTAAGCGAAAATAAGAGGAAGGTTGAACATTTGGTACGGAATTCGAAAGTGAGAAAAATGTCTGCAGTTGATATCACACATACGAGAAGCAACCGACTAACTAATTCTTTCCGTCATTTCATAATGCATAAAATCGTCTTTGTTAGAGTTAAGTGAAATCAAATAAGACAATGTTAAGTACGAATTTTAGGCGATTTACGTCACTGACGAATTGTAATTCTGAGAATTTCCTGATGGAAAACCTGTGGAAGCTGCATGAATGGCAAGTTCCAAGATATCCTTACCATTTTCATCTAGAGTTAGATCCTCCAGCCTAGTGATTACTGCTCAAATCTCGGTTCTTATAAAATTCTCTCTCTGCCTTTCACGTGTGATCTTCTCGTGAATGAAAACAGCGAAATGTGCATTCATTTCTTCGAACCCAGAACATCTACAATTCCGTCTAATTCCTTCCAAATTATAAATGCTGTAGTAGCATCCGTTTTGACTCAGAACAAAGTCATATGAATAACATTGAATAAACATAACGGTAGAACTCTGCTTTAAACAAAGTGACTGGATGCGCACTGCTGTGTAATGAAACCTTTCACAACATCACGCATCACGGAGAAGTCGACCTGCGATCAAATGTTGAAGTCTATCTGTGGCACTATCTTCACACATTAGTGTTTCCTTTTGATAGCACATCAATTACCTCTGTCACAGTGTCCAACCAAATAAGGATCACTGTCAGTTTGATGAGTAATTCCGAGAGATGAGGTGTTGACATGTTCATCTCTAAGACAAGACAACAGTATTCTCAGTGCAGTATTAACTTCCATTCTTAAATTCCACATATGTCTAGTATGACTACGGACAAACAACTGTAGCTGAGAGTAAGAGAGAGCGTTTCCCACACATTTGATTTCTTCACAATAATCAAGCATACTTCACCTCTCACAGCCCTCATTGCCTCTTTACACATTACACGACTTTGTCATTTTATAGGAAGAAATTTTACACAAGTGTGACTGAATTCCTCATAGCAAAGAATTATTTCGACTACTTTCCTGAGATGCGCCGTTTTACATTGATTGCTATCCGGTCAACTGACAGCGGTCAGTCATACCAATCACATTTGCAATTATTCGCATAATACAAGTGTCATATTAAATGTGATCATATATCGCAACAATATAAAACTAACCGTAATTAGGAAATGCTTCGAAAATGAAAATGAAATTAGAAAGCAATAATTACTTAGGTGACGATCAGTGAATTCGAAATAAGTCTACGCAATCAATTCTCTGTGGAGCAGCTTGTGATGATTCATCGATAATAAAACAGAAAAATCAGCCTGTAATTATGCTGAAGCACGCAATCTGATATTCTTAAAATAGTTTTATGTAACTGCCAGTTGCTAACGTCGATCATATTTGAACGTTCGTTCTGTTTACCGTCTGTCTTCACTTCGTCCTCTTCATTAGTTCATCTCAACGAGGTAATTAGTTTACACGAATTGCAGAGTGCAGCGCAATCTCCAAGTGTCAGTGACTGAGCGTGTATGCATTTTGTCGACTGAAATCTACTATGCTCAAAACTTTAGGCTTAGAATTCCAGGATTGAGAAGTTACAACAAACTAATCAATGCTTATCCTGCATCGGTAATTCTGAATCTTAGATGAAATAAAACAGGATTTTATTAACTCACCTATCAGTATATCCGAAACTAGAATGTTTGAAACAAGCAATTGGAAAGATAACATTCATTCACTGTGAACAAAGAAATGTGTTAATTTTGATTCATGATTTTCTAGGCACAAATTCTACTTAAAGTCATAGATGTTATGCACACGGCTATCATTGTTTTAGTAAGTCAACTTAGTGAAACTCCAACACTGTTGCTTAATAATTGAAGAAGTGAATAGAAAATTTCTTCTTTTCACCACTTCAATGAGGCAAACATCTTGACAATTGTAAGTGCCCACGAATCTCACGTATATATATAAATACTAGGCAGAAAGTCAAGTAACAAAACATCTTTGTTTGGTTGATTCAGCTCTGTATTCTACAGAATAAGCATCTGAATGTCAAATCTTCGCTCAATATTGAGGATGAAGTCCAGATTATCCGGCAATTCAAACTGATGGAGAACGTTTCATAGAGCGGTTTCCTCGTTTTGGTAGGTAACAATCACTCACTACATGCAATGACATTCACCATGAATTAATAACTTCTACAAAGATACGTGATGAATGTGTTATCTGAAAGGTTAGGAATGATTAGCCGATAAATTCCACAGATATTTATCAAATGCAGAAGAATGTCGAGTCAGTTTTCCCAACGTTTGTCCTGGAAAAACAAATTGGAATCACCTGAATACATATGGAGCCATTGTTTTGTGTAAAATATCAGAAGAAAACTCACCTTCTATCTTCCGTGAAAACTCATCGGATATTTGACTCTCCAGTAGATTCTTGGTGAACATTCCCAAAACATCAACTACCGACAATTTTTTATTGAGTCGTCGCAGCTTATAAACGGGTATATGGTAGTCAACAGAAACACGAACAGCTCCATCTGGATGTAGGTCATTGAATATATCTGTCCGACAGTATTCAGAGCCAAATGAAAGTCTGGATAGAATGCCGTCAAAACGTTGATCAATCTGTAAACACGAAATAGTGATTAGTTCCTCTGACAGCCGGTGTTACGATTTAGTGTTAATTAAGTGGAAAGACATATCTGTTAACGACTCAATCTTCAGGTCACATTGTGGCAAAAGTAGGAACTAATTAATAGCCTTATAAATCTTGTGCGTACTAAAATAAACACATAACCAGAGAACGGAATCCTTGAAGAATTCGGCATAAGCAAAACTTGAAGACTGAGTTAGAATTCATCAGGTCAGGCTCGGTCACCGTACAAATAATAAAACGCACTGAAAGATGTAAACTCTAGTTTACTTACCGCATTACATATTTTTGGCTTCATTTCCGTTATAACCTCATGTTTTAGTACCGTGTACCAACCCTGGTAACATGTTCCATTCTTCAAATACCCGAGAATTGTCACTTTGATTACTTTTTGCCACTCTTCCTCTAGAAAATTGTTAATTTTTAAATCAAGTGTCAAAATGAATAGCTAGGATATATTGAAAAATAAGACATAGTAGAATGATAGACAGATCATAAAACGTGTGAAACCAGTGAGACACTGATGATTATTTCTTTACTCAGTGTAACCAGAACAAGGCTGTACTTAGGTACGCGTGTACCTCGACCACTTCCTATACTCTTTCAGTTTGCTGAGACAATTATTATTATTATTATTATTATTATTAGTAGTAGTAGTAGCAGTAGAATTGTTATCTTGGAATTCGAAGGTGAAAAGATTCACATCTTGTTCGCCTTGAAGTTGATTGCCTGCAGTCATTTATTTAAATAAGTTTGACAATTTGCCAATTCATCAAAGTCGATTTATTCAGGTAAGAAAAATATTATAGCACAACCTAAGTCTGATAGTCTGTGTTCTAGTCAAGAGACAGACAGAACGAGAAGGAGCTATTCGAGTGAGTTTTGTCATAATCATTTATCCAGTCATTTATGTCTGGTTATGACTGCCTAGACTGAAGTCTGCAGTAGGACAAGGTTATTGAATGGCTCATCAACCAAGATGCAACGCAAATGTCACATAAAATATGATGATACATCATATCAATATGGAACTAACCGTATGGAGGAGATACTTGGAAAATAAAAGTGAAATAAGAAAGCAATAGTGAATTCAACAAGTTAATTGTACTATCAGTTTAATTAACTGACGATCAACAAAGTCTAGAAAACTCCACAAAATCAATTCTGTATTTCGTTCATAAGGATTTGAGCAGACACGGATAACTGTTTGAGACGATGTGGGCTAACGACCCGATGAAGGGTCAAACAAAGCACTGTGAGTTCAGACAGTGAGGATGACAAGACTGAACTACTTGGAAGGATTTCAGTTGATCGCAATTCAAAAATTCTGAGAGATCATGATGTGTTGGCAACACTGTTTAATACTATGAAGAGTACAGCCATCATTGTCAGACACACAAGGTGCACCAATCTTAACGTTTGATGAAAAAATTCAGAATGTCCCATTCGATGCCAAGTGCTTATAACTAAAGTGTTAGATTTAAGTTGTCGGGAAATGGCAGAATTCGCCAATCTCTAACCGTGAACATCTCAACCATATGCCGAATGGTATCACTCGTATTGACATCCAGTAATGGTGAGCTGCAGCCATTGTGTAATATCGCATGAGATGAACAATAGCCTATTTTAGTGATATTGGCCTGCAGAGTATGTCATTACCATGAGACTGTCACGTTGGTCGCAAGCTTGATAGACAAGCGGGAAAGTAATCAACAATCTTTGTTGCACCACCCAAATCACAATAACGTTCAGAACACTGCACCAATAAACGCAACTGGGCCATGACGAAAGCAGTCTAACACGCTAGAAACTTTCAACTGTCAGATGAGATACAAATATATGTTCACTAAAGTCAGCCATCTACTTGGAACACATTGTTCTCACTGACTGTCATCAAAGTGAACATAAAAATAATGAGGTGAATCAGCACAAAAGACGATCAAAACACTTGTAGAAAGCTTACCTGAGTAAGCAACTGCAATCAAAGCTGTGAAATATAAGAATGAGATGTAGGTGTTCATTCTGAAACTTTTGCTATAATTGAATTCAATGGCAATCTAAGTCTTCACTGGATATTTATACTATACTTAGGAATGCGCCTCCCCATCGCTAAACACGGCAAACAACAGCACTATTAAATATTTCTATCGTGTTTGTGTGAGATCCAGAATTGAAGAGGAATACCTCAAGTATGAATAGCAATAGTTGCAAAAATAACTCACTAATTAGGCCCCTGAATTAAAATAAAATCTCAGTGACAAAAAGAATTATGATAAAATAATATCAATAACAGATATAAGTTAACAATAGAAATATTATATTCTAATTAACAAAAAGAATGTAGCAAACAACGGATGACAGAGTGAAAGTTTTAGGTCAACGCACACAAAAGAGTAAAGTACCTAACAAAAAGTTTAAATTATGAAAATGTTGGTAGAGTTAGTTATTTCCACTGTTGCAACTAAAAGTACTTCTAGGATAGTCATACTAGTCCTATGTAAACCACCTTCAGTCCATCTATCTGACTTGCTGTGTTTACACTATTAGATGTTTGCTGGGTGTGTGAGGTACTGGTGGTGCTGTTGGTAAGATACACTCTACTAGGCCTTACTAAAACCACTTTATCTGTGTACCCAAATGGATCAGTACTCTATCTAACCTGTAAGTACAGACGACAAAACACAAATATAAAGACTTAGTTAATTGGAAATGTGCTCTGCTTAGCAGTATCTTTGAGCAAAATATAAGATCGAGATTATACATGGGAAGGGATGTAGGATTTATCTGACGAATATGGCTGTATTACGAAGTGAAAGTATGTGAGTGAAGGCAGCACAAGGGAGAAGAGCAAAATGTCGTTGGAGCGAGTCCGTATATGAACACGTTAAAACAAAGTCGTAAACATATATATATATATATAATTTTTCATTTTAGCTTGATTCAACACCGTATTTTTGGTACACGTATGGAATTTTCAGCATGTGATATCGGTAGCCCAAATTTTGCAGGCCGTCCATCTTCCGTACACTGATGGTAAGAATGCAAAGAAGATAGTAGTCGAAATAATTGCTTGCCATAAGGATTTCAGACACACTTGTGTCAAATTCCCTCCTATAAAATAACAAAGTCGTGTAATGTGTAAAGAAACGATGAGGGCTGTGAGAGGTGAAGTATGCTTGATTATTGTGAAGAAATCAAATGTGTGGGAAACGCTCTCTCTTACTCTCAGCTACAGTTGTTTGTCCGTAGTCATACTAGACATATGTGGAATTTAAGAATGGAAGTTAATACTGCACTGAGAATACTGTTGTCTTGTCTTAGAGATGAACATGTCAACACCTCATCTCTCGGAATTACTCATCAAACTGACAGTGATCCTTATTTGGTTGGACACTGTGACAGAGGTAAATGATGTGCTATCAAAAGGAAACACTAATGTGTGAAGATAGTGCCACAGATAGACTTCAACATTTGATCGCAGGTCGACTTCTCCGTGATGCGTGATGTTGTGAAAGGTTTCATAACACAGCAGTGCGAATCCAGTCACTTTGTTTAAAGCAGAGTTCTACCGTTATGTTTATTCAATGTTATTCATATGACTTTGTTCTGAGTCAAAACGGATGCTACTACAGCATTTATAATTTTGAAGAAATTCGACGGACGTGTACATGTTCTGGGTTCGAAGAAATGCAAATGCACATTTCGCTGATTTCATTCACGAGAAGATCACACGTGAAAGGCAGAGAGAGAATTTTATAAGAACCGAGATTTGAGCAGTAATCACTAGGCTGGAGGATCTAACTCTAGATGAAAATGATTAGGATATCTTGGAACTTGCCATTCATGCAGCTTCCACAGGTTGTCCATCAGGAAATTCTCAGAATTACAATTCGTCAGTGACATAAATCGCCTAAAATTCGTACTTAACATTGTCTTATTTGATTTCACTTAACTCTAACAAAGACGATTTTATGCATTGTGAAATGGTGGAAATAATTTGTTTTATATATATTTCTTACTTTCGAATTTCGTACCAAATGTTCAACCTTCCTCTTTTTTTCGCTTACAGAAGCAACTTCTTATAGACGGAGGGTAATGGGTGAGTGAATGAATCTGTGGGTAATATTTTGACCGAGAATTAGTGACTGTAGTGAGCAACCACCACATATTCCACTGGCTGCTCAGTCTAATCTTGAAGCGATCACGAGCGCGAACATTATGTTATGCATTCTATTCATATTTAGCTTTGCTAGTATTTACTGAAAGATCGAATTCCACAAAACACCTATAATCTCCATGAAACCGTTTTGTATGCTTCAGTCCCATTCCAATCGTCGTTTGACGTCGAAATATTAGCAATTGAAACTAAGACAATGAGAGTCATTCCAACGAATAGGAGTTATGTGGTCGACGAACATTGTCACTGTGTCATTTCGAAGAAATAAATATATGTGTTTGACAGAAGAAATAGCTAAACAAATAATAGTCAGTGCATGCAGATGTCATCTGAGTCATGTATGATAAGTGCGTTGAATCTTCCTTCACAAAAACATTTCGAGAAGTTACTCCTGAATACAAAACCAACAGCGTGATATGTATGAATATTTAGTTTATCGTTGTGATTGTTGTCTACGTGACAGTGTTACTGCATCAAGCTGATTTTGATGTCAAAGTGTGAAACGGGAAGCGCTGTGTGTCAATGTGTCATTTGTGTGAGTGAGAAGCATTGTACTTTCTTGGAGTTTGATAGGAATTTCCGATGGCAGAATGCAGCGAAGTGGACTAATTAGAAGGCCAGTTTCAAACTGTGTGTGACTGACGCATGCACACTGATTGTATTGAAAGCGTAAACACTAATAGAGCTTGTGAGCAGAATGTTAGCGTGAGGATCTTCGCTATCACAAATCAGACTTGCTACGCTTTCGTTTGAGCGTGCTTGTTTTGGTAGGAGGGTGGTGGTCTATCACAACTTGGATTTCTTCACGTAATTGATTTTGTATTAGGGGTCTGAAGGAGAGTTGTGAGGATATCAGATGTTACGTTTGACCATCTGATGGACGCAGAAATCAGTCTCTCATAATATTTACTCCACGAAAAGATAATTGAAAGGAAAGAAAATGGCGTACAAGTATTCAGCTTCACTAATCTCGAAAATTTCTCAGCATTCCCAATCACATCCAGCTAACTATTCTCATATCTCTTATATTCATACACATACTAAGGTTGTTGTTTCTGTTTACTATACAGGATAAATGAACATCTTAGTTTTCCAAGTGATATCAATCACTGAATGTATGTACATATCGATTCTCTTTTGCAGGCATCAAAACCAACTTGTGCGAACCTGTTCCATTTGACCACAACTACGATCCCAGAAAGGTTATATTCCTGGATGGGTACTAATGCACTGGTGAGACACGCAAAGTGGGCGATCAGACTTTCCTTTCTTCCTGTAGTTTACATAGTCTCTTCACTTATTTTCATTAAATAAACTTAAATCTATCGTAGTAATAGTGACTTTGCTTTCAATATTAGACACATATGCATTATTGAAAATGCTCGTGTTCCAATTGGCCTTCTTCTTTCTTTACTTCTGACGTGTTCGAAAATAGAAGGAATATTGTTGTCTAAAGATAACAGCTCAACATCAACTCATTTAGGATTGAAATTTCTATGTGTGTGTCATCAAGGCGATAGTGTCTGTGAGTGGACGAACCGAAATATGACAGAGTTGTATTCTTTTTTATTATTTTGATTATAGCTTGATTCCACACCGTATTTTGAGTACAAGTATGGAATTTTCAGCGTGGATATCGGTAGCCCAAATTTACTTGCCGACCATAGATATCGGGTGTGCGCCGGCAGAGGATCGAACCCCGGACCATGTGCATGGTCGGCGAGAGTCTTAACCACTGTGCCACCGACGCACATCAGAGGAAACGTAAATTTCAATATCACTGATAGTTCGTGAACGACGGATAGTTATCTTTATGCGAAATACTGTAATATCTATCCTACCTCTATGAATGCCTCCATATTTCTCCTCATTAACTTCCGAAAATACATTTCCTTCCTCATATTTGCATTGTATGCGAAAGGATAGGAATTCACTACGAGGTGTTGTGATTTAGTGATTTATAATTCACTTGTTATGCATGTGTAGATCTCGGTGGTCGCCGTATCATTAAAAAACAGCCTAACAATATTCCGCACCATTCCCACACGAAACGTTGGTGATTTCTCACATCAACTGTGTAATTTCCAGTCGACGAACTCGGTTCTGTGTATTAACAGTTCACGCATTATGCAATCGGTATTCAACGTAGAGTTTAAAGTGACACCACTGTAGTACACCATGTATTATAAATTTAATGAGACTGAAAATGCATTTCATGCATTAACACTGAATGCTGATGTTTGGATAACTAACACATACCTGAAATGACTAGCAAATATCTGACCACCAATTTACTGTTAACTGAGTTTTATTCCTTCTTCACAGGTAATAATGCTTTCACAACATTAATTGGGAAAACCACTCAGTGTTTTTCATTTTCGGATTCATCAAATCAGTGTTAAGATAAGAATCTTCTGTGACTTTGCAAATAAGAAATTATACTCAGCTGAAACCAATGCTGAAAAGTGATTCCCAGTATCAGGCTTCTTTAAGTAACACACATCTGCACTGTTCCACGCTAAAATTTACAACAGTATGAACTAGAAATTCGTAGTTATGGGCGTGCAGGAGTGGGAGTAATATTACTGGATGGTTAATTATACAAATGTTAATGATATCTCACTGAGGGAATATGTTCTATCGGATTCCAGTTGGCTGGTTTCGGTTGAGAATGCTTCGCCTCTCTTCTTTGTCAACATCCCTGGTAAGGACAATTTCACTTGACACAATGTATGTATAAGTAAAATTGGGAGCTTTCCCTATGCTATTCTGTATCGAAACCAGTAGTACAATTCACTACTCAGTGAAGGGAGCGGATAGCATCTCGTTAGACGTAGGTGAGCATGATACTGGCACCTTTTGTTACGCAATGTGGTCATGTCACGCGAAACTCCTGGATTCCGAAACACACTTGAGTTCGGATAACGGGCTCTATTGCATCATACATTATTTTCAAACCCTTTTTAATTCCACATCTTTCCTTAACAATCAAGGGTGTTCAGGGCACATGAACTGGTATATATTTCTCCAATAATTTCTATTACTGAGTCCTGGTGTCACTCTGATATACCAGACGAAGAGACAAGCATGGATAATTACACACACTTTCGGTGTGACAGGAACACTGGTAAGGGAGGAGGCTTTCTCACGTACTTCCTGAGCACACTCACTGTACTACAGCTAGGAAATAGGGAACCCCATAACATGCATGACACTCTACTAGTCAACATGCATTTATCAGAGGCTACAGTACTAAGTGGATAATATGTACAGTCTTCAACCTAATCGAAATCAGCTGGGACTTATTGACAGGCCCAGATAAATATGACAAGCTCTTGGGAACACTGGACATTTTCGGCTGGAAACAAACTGTCACTATTCCCACGCGAGGTGACAAAATACTAGACTTAATATTCTGCCGCAATATAAGTCCCCTCTCAATCTTAGTGGGTTCCAAGTTTTCAGGTAGCGACCACAAAACAGCATTGTGTGCACTATCACTTCCATTGAGTAACAATGCAGCTTATGGCTACTCTTAACAACAAATAACATATAGGAAATATATTCAGGCAGACTAGGCTTTCGTAGGATCAATGCTAAGATCCTCTGAATGGGGTGAATACTTCGTCACTGATAACCTCTCGAGAGCTCCGAGCATCTCCTACCAGAAGCAAAACTCATGCTTAGATGCCACCATTCCACTGCAAACACTAAATGCCGTTGATTTCACCTATGCCAGCACTTATCATGTCATTAGGTTTATGAAATGCACTAAGGATATTGGCGCTGACATCATTCCATCCTATTTCTATGAATGTGGTTGTCCTGACGATTGCATGTTACTGCTTAAAGTCTCCACAATATCCTCAGAAACTCAAACGTAGCCAGAAAAATGGGAGACGACGTTTATTCTGTCTAGACATAAATGCAGCTCAAAAGCAGAAGTCAACAACTACAGGCCAATGGATATTGCACTTATAGCATCTAGAGTTATGGAGAGACTAGTTAAAGATATGTTCTATCGGATTTCGGAAGGCTGGTTTTGGTTGAGAATGTTTTGCCTCTCTTCTTTGTCAACGTCCCTTGTAAGGACAATTTCACTTGACACAATGTATGTATAAGAAAAATGGGCAGCGTTACTACATAATACGTGTAGCGCATTCATATTCTCTGAGTAGACGTGTGATTAGCACCGTCGTCCAGAATTATTCAGAATAATTATGGCTGTCAAACTATATTGGTACATTCTCACGATAAGTTATGTTGATGATATGCTAAGATGTAAATCAAACTGCTCACTCTACAGGACACTCACCCATTTTTTCAAACCAAAACAGTAGCTGCACATAGAATCAGATAGAAGAAATCGGTATTTGCTTCTTCAGTGTGCATCTTTGATTTCAAATGTCGCTGTGGAGGTCTTGGTGTAGACAGTACACAAACGACTATATCGATGAGTGCATGTGTACATGTAGTCATGTGATTAGATAAAGAAGGTGCTGATTCTGAGGAAAATTCCATTTTATCCGATGTGATAGACAAAGCACACGCGAAGTTGTGTGATTTACCCCATCAACCATGATCTTTCTTCATAATACTGATTTCCTTAAAATAACAACAGGCTAGAAGGTTTTCAAATCTTGTACTGTGTTCCATTGATATATTCCCAGTATTTTCATTCCAAATATGCTTGTCATCGGAAGTTTTGTGAAAATCGGTGTTCATGCTTATCGATGCATCGTTTCAGAAAATTAAGCTCCGTGTTAACTTCAGTGAGCTTGACAGAGAAACGCAAGAATTTGTCCAATTCCTCTACTGTCACAGGGACCTTGGAGTGTTGTCAATTAGTGAGAAAATGAGCATGCGATGGATTCAAAGACTAAGACGAAAGTCGAAATGCTAAAATCAGTGGAGCGTCAGAACCAAGAAAATACACTAATCTCGAATTCACAACTCAATTCAGTGAAGAGTTTCATGCAACCGGTTCCCTTTATTAGTTTGAAGAGAGAAAGAACGAACATGTTTGCAGGATAATACGAGCTCGTTTTATTTCGTGGATTCTCATCAACTGCATACATCCTAAACAAATTCAAATTATAGGTTTTCAAGAAAGTTGTGGAACATACTTTTCATAAATACTTTGAGTTATAGATAGAAGGCATATGGAACATAATTCCAGAATTTGATGTAGGTAGACAGATTATTCGGTGTCAAAAAACAACTAATTATATATAGTGGAAGTGGATAAGAGGGGTAAGAGTTCAGATTTCTATTGGAAAACAACACAGATTGGTTAGAGGCATATTACAGGGTCAGGGGCAGAGAACAAAGTAAATTTACACATCTTGTGGTGGAGAGTTTAAGAGGGTGGGGGTGAATAGTGAAGTAACATTTATAACTTAAACAGACAAACAATTAAGTAGATTTAGAAACTTGAAGGTGAAAATTGAATAGAATGTTACGTAACAAGACAAACACACAGGCATACTGACAGAAAGGCAAAACAAAAATAAAATAAAATAGAGTTAGGGTTACCAAGGTAGTGAAGAGTACTTGTGCTATGACTAACTGTTTATGAATCTGTAAGGGTGACTGTTGCTTACGTAATATTCAGGTTTTCTGAAACCTCAATATTCTACTTTGATTTGTTTTCAAATAGGTTTGAATGATGTCTACACAACGGTTTACTTCTTGTCACAATATCCTTCACTACTAAGCTGCTTGGATGTCTATTTCTGCCGAAAATACATTACAGCGAATCAATCTTCAAAGAAATATGTTGTGTAGACTTTAACTACAGTGATCGATAAATCCTACTTTTGCATATGTGACCACTTGCATATTTACACTGATAGCTTACAAGGATAAATAATCTCCGACTTAGAAACCACCAGGCACCAGATGCATGAGATATCCACTTAAATACGGATTTCACTCATTGTATGAGTTTCAGGCTAATGTGAGCAAATCTGTGCGTCAGCTTCATGGGTACATCTCTTTGTCAGAGTAAATGCAGAGAAGGTCTCGACGCCCTCATAGTCTGATATCTACTCACAAACTTCAGTGAGTAATTGTTTACAGCCGGAGTCCGTTTCTATTAGCGAGGCATACTGAAATGCTCTCTGGCGAAATGGCACTGCGAAAACTAGTCATCTCCCACTCTGCGTCAGTGATGAAATGTCAAGTTTCCCACGGAAACAAATCGAAATTGCCGACTGACGATCATCTGGTGGTCTCAACTGGTTGTCGAGAAATACAAATTGAAAATGAAATAAGAAATGTCAGATTGAGTTAGTAGATTCATCAGAGAAAGTAACCTAGTTAGTTACATTGTGAGTCTGAGTCAAATGGGTAGTTTGCATACATGAGTTATTTTTGAATGATTTATACGCTCACTGTAATCA
This sequence comes from Trichobilharzia szidati, assembly GCA_944472155.2. Taxonomy (NCBI): domain Eukaryota; kingdom Metazoa; phylum Platyhelminthes; class Trematoda; order Strigeidida; family Schistosomatidae; genus Trichobilharzia; species Trichobilharzia szidati. The sequence goes on along the minus strand of OX235274.1, from coordinate 62,982,222 downwards.
TATTTATTCAGATTCTCTTTTCCAGTACAATCTCACACACCGTACTATTTCTTAGTTCATTTGTGGACAGAGTATAAGCAAATATCCTCACAAAGTTTCACTTCACACTGGGACGCAAACACACACACGTGATCGCCCTAAAATAGTTTGTAACCAATTTTTTCTCAATGTTTTCTTCATATACAAAATTCATATGATTTTGTTTTCAAACAGAATGAACTTCATCTTTGCTGCTTGTACAACCGACAATACAAAAGCTGTACTCACGCACTCTGTAAACACACTGTGACCTGGATGAGAGTTTTAGAGAATATCAGATATGTTAGAAATCCTACATGTGAAATTTAACAATATTCACTGTATTCTGTCATACGACGAAACTGTTTATCTGAGCTCAATAAAAGTATGAAATCCGGTATTATTACTGAGAAATCTATCGCTTCACGTGAAATTAGATGAGTATCTTTAGATATACCTTCCATCTGATTCTCTCTAATTCTCTTGAGACTTTCAAATATCTAATTTACAATTCGCAAGTTGGTTAGCGATTTGACGTCTACACAATTTGAGTGGTGAAATTTCACAGAAGTTTACTCTGGTTATCTACGTGTTCAAATGCTTCAGTTTAAGGTGAGTAGCATATTCGCATCTTTCTCCAAGCAGTGTAATCATGGCGTGCCATAAGAAGCGGATTATACTCCATTCAGATGAATATCTGTCGTTCGTGGGCAGATTTGTTTAACTGTAGTATAAGGATGATAGTTCTCGAAGGTCAGCCATTACTGCCATCGGTAAATATGGCTGTTGAGTGCTCGTAAGTTGAAAAAGATTCAGGAAGCCTTTTGTAACCCAGTTGCATCTTCAATTTAGATTATGAATACTGCTCGTACACTTCATGGACAACTTTATAAACTCACTTCACTGTGAGGTAGGTGTCGAAATTATCATCTCTTTGTACTAGATTCTATTTGTGAGCTAAAATATTTATGCCATGCATGACACTGTGTTTAACATAGAAAAAGTAGGCATGCATTGTTGACTTGCTTGAAAATCAAGGTGAAGAAATAATTTGAAGTAGCGTCCTAATTCTCAAAGTTAACTGCTACTTGTTGTCACTATTAGTATTTTGCAGATCACACACTTCCCCTTGTTTGTACTCACTATGTTCTGGTATCACGTGCTTGTAGTCAAAATAAATCGTTTTCCTTGTATTTTTTCTTTCATGCAATTTAGTGATTTGAAAACTTGTTTCCCAACCCTGCAAAACCAGCCATTAATTGGTCTTCTGATTTCGTTAACAGAACATGAGTGTAAATTATGTGTGCTAATTCACTTTCCAGTTATTTCAGATCACTGCAGATTGTAAACGTCAAAATTATCACATCAGTTGAGCTAGCGATTTAAGTTAGAGTACTAAGAAAACATCAAGAACATTCACAATCAATCTGTTTTAACCGTCACTGTAAATGCTTTGGAACATTTAGTTACAAGTAGAGATTGAAATTTACAGATTAAAAACGTAGACTGTTCAACTCCTAATTCTAATGAATTAGTTGCATGTAAGTGTCAGCATATATTTATATATATATGCTGGAATCTTGTCATAAATATACTGAAGGATCGACGAAAATTGAATGAAAATTTATAGAGGACGAAATCAGTAGATGTAAGACTCTTATTGAAACCAAGCAGTGTTGGTCTAAGTTTCCAGACTGATATATTCAGTAGCTTTATTCTTTGGCCATATTGTCTTAATGCATTATTCCTAAGCCGAATTTTATCTTGAAACCATAGGTTGTAGGTATGATTTGGGTTTACGCAATAACCTCGTGTAGCTAAGTAGCATTTACTCGTTTTGCATGTTTTTTCACAGAATATTGCTGAGCAAATAACAGAATTGCACAAGTCTACCCTCCCTATGAAATACATTTCAGTCGACAATGAATTTCATTCACCATGCTTTTCACAGAGAATATCCAACGGATTTGAAGATCTCATAAAACTAATTTGGCTTTCAGTATGCATCATCTATGACTTCATCACATGTAAAAACGTGTGGACTTCTGAATTCAAAATAAACACCGTAATTTGTGAATTGCATTACGAAGTTAATACAGTCAGCGCGCCGTCCATAGCTGCACCTCTCATGTTTGCAATTGAAACTAAGTGACAACTTGATACAGTTTGGAATCTTGGGAAATATCTGCCTCAAATTTTCATGTCAGCCGTGAGGATTTAAGAGTTAGAGTGTCTTGTTCTACTGAGTGGAACAGTAGTGAATTTCAATAAGTGGCTTTTGAGTGGCTCTGTATTCAATCATGAAACAGGTGAGCACATTTGTTGTTCAATTGTTATCTGACTTCAGCTTTAGTAGTTTGTGAATTTGTCGATTCACATTCGAGATAAATGTGTCAGGCGTCTTCAACATTCAAAACTATCCATGAGTTTCATTTGTTTGAATTTAACGACATAATTGTTTGAAAAATCCCTCCTGAATGACGATCTAATCGCAGTATTTGTACTTATTCTGACGCTTCAACCCAGTTTTTAATTATTATCCATTTTTCTCCTTGACTGCATATCATTGTCCTAACACTAGCCTAACACATGATGACTCCATCCTTAATATTTATCTGTTTAATCTCTAATTGTAGTGATTCTCTTTGTGGTTGCGCGACGCATTGTGATAGGAAGCGCTTATAGTAGTAATCACCTTGTGATTCAGCATATGATTCGTCGTGTTATTGGATGACTGTATCATTTCATCATCTTATTCTTACCTTGACACTGGACCAATTGACAGTCAATCAAGATATTTATTTTCCCTGGAGCCAGTCAAGTCTCCTACCAATCAGAACAACCTACTTTCCACTCGCCTAGGTAGATTTCAGTGTGGTTGAAAATAAATAAATATGATGCGGTTTTTACTAATAAAATCCTACCCTAACAGTCACAGGCCAGTCTTTGTCTTTCGATATCTACGTGGCTCAGTGAAGTGGGAGGTACTAGGTATGAGTAGGCGTATTCAGCATATCAGTTGAGTTGTCCATTGTGTCACTATTATTATATCCACGCATACGTCCACTAGGTCATATCACTTGTCGACGCAATCATAATTATTGGTGACATGTCCATGACAACTTGGCGAAGAGATCATTTCAACCGGCGACACAGATCACAACATTCTGACAATATAGTTTTCTACAAAATGGTCTTATTTGTGTGAACGGAGATCATTCTGACACTGGACTGTTCGTGGGAAGCATCAGCGTGTGGTTGTCGTGGACAGAGTTTTCAGTGCCCCCTATGTTGGGAATATTCTTCTTGATTCTAACCTACTTCAAGCAGGGGAATTTCGGTTAACCTATTTTGTCCCATAGTGCCTGTTTTGTATTTAGCCGGATTGTATAGCTGCCTAACAGCACTTCTGAGGTATTTTTGAGTCTTTGATGTTATTATTGTTGAAGAGACTCACTGATTTATCAAAGAACAGTTGTCCTCTTTGTCTTTGAAGTGTTTTCGACCATGCATCCCTCAAGGTAGATTCAGACAGCTATACAGTAGAAGACAAAGAATGGTTCCCTGCGTTCAGACCACTATGAGTCGGCTTTGGTCGCTTCATTGGATTTTCCATTGAATATGACACTACTTGTCACACTGATATGGATCTGAACTCTCAATTTATTTCGATTACGAAGAGTTTTCTGCTTTCTGAAATAGACAACAGAAGTGAGACTACTTCTTGAGAAAATCGTATTATCATCAGTCGACTGTTAACTGTTCCTTTTTAAGATGTCTCCATTAGATGATCTTCTCCATACAACACTAATGATCAGTGTCTGTTTTGCTGCTCTAAACTTACATTCCTGATTTTAAGGGAAGTCAGTACGGATTAGGCTTTTTATATTTTGATTGTAGCGTGTTTACACTTTCAGTGCTAACAAGGATTACACGTTGATATGCTTCTCTTCAGACACCCAATTTTGGTTAGATTAGTGATTACAAACATTGGCCACTATATCCAAACGCCGACAGTTTCGTAGTGGCCATCTCACTAGATAAACATAGAAGCATTAGGTGGTGATCACTCCTAGCCAACAGACCTTCGTATTGCTGACGAAAATAGAAATCAAAGCTGTGTAACTAATTTGCAGGGAAAATTGAAGTTTACGCTTGGTTGATAATTGACGTTGAAGTGTAAACTTTAGTTACAGCAACATTTGAACGGATGTCAACCGCGTTGCAATCTCCATGCTCCTTCTACACAGCTGTGTAATTTGTTTGCAGACGTTTTTACAACAACAATTATCCCACTAGTATTCACACTAGCATATCGCATTACAACTCAACTGACAAACAGAAAGGTGTAAACAGCTGAGTCACAATAGAATAGCAGATCACTTAAACAAAAGCCAACTATATTGAAATGTGAATGTGAAATATAACGTTTACAAATATTACAATGTGATATAGCAAACTGCCAATACTTCTAGATAACATCATTCTTCTTCACATTGTCGTAGACGCATATATCCTCACTATCAGATTTGACACAGCTGAACAGTACTACCTGTTTTATAATATGGAACCAAATATTTCACACAGTCAAGAACTATTAATATACTTCATCTTACAAACAAGAAATGACCTCTCAATTATGATGTATTAATCAAGAAAGATGATCTAGATAACACTACACTGATGGTCAAGACAATTAGCCAATTATTTAGCTGTAATGTTTAGCTTTCGAGATGCTTACCAACAATAGACTCAAAGTAGTCCTTAAAAATACCATCTTCTTACTTTGAGGAAATGCAATCGCAATTGTTTAACAGCCGTTTATTTGTGAATATATTTCAGTTTCTTTAATTATTATTTATATACAACAATGTTACAAACCTCTGTTATGTTAATTCGATTAATTTCCCTGAAGAAGTTCGGACCAGATTGCCGAACGAAACGTTGGAATTAATCATTTCAATTTCGCTGAGATTTTACAAATATAATTTTATAAATGTCTACTTCTCACTCAGCGCTCAATTATTTTGCAACTATCCGATCAAATCTTGATCACAGTTCATATGAATGTTACAACACGTTCCATGTTTCAATGAAGAGAATTTACTATTTCTAAGGACTGAAGGCAAATGACATATTACTGGGCTTTTCAAATACTAGTCAAATCATAACCCCGTGTCATTTGAATGACTAAGCAACATATCCTTAACCATCAGCCGTCTTAACTTATTAATTTATTATTTCTAAGGAATCATGAAAGGTTTATTTGTTTCACCTCCTTTAATGTAGCTTACACGATCTATTCATAGAAAGGATGACATCAACTCACCATGAAACCAGTTCAGGTTTCAAGGGGCTGTGACAAGCTTAACCAAGTACAACAGACCAAACTTGAAAGGTCTAAATCGAGTGTGACGTGAATTAAGGGGAGACGTTTTCCCATGCCTTTGAAATTTGTGTATGTATCAAATTGTACATTTTCGGAAAGTGAAAAGTGATATTGACTCACTATCAAATTTAAAAGTTGACGGTGTGTAGATCAAATCGGTGTGTGCGTTTTGTTAAAAGAAGCAGACTGTGTATTGTATACAACTTGATTGGAGTACGCATACAGAAAACACCTGAGTCAACCACTAGTGGTAGCTAGTTCGAATGGTTTTGATCCCAAAAGCAGATCAAAATTAGATTTAACCGACTTGGCCATGGAATGAAATCTCAGACCATATATTTTTCCCATTCATTTATGCTTCCAACTAAGACTCAGTTGGCTTGAGTGATGACGCCAGTAGCAGGGCCTAATCAATCTGACCTCATCATTGATGTCTTGCCCTCCAAACAAACAGGACAAACACTTAGTTTTCAGATAATCACAACCTGGTTAGTGAGCACTTCTGGTTATCCTGATTGATTTCTAGATATCCTTATTAGCACATCTATTATGTGAATTTTATTATACCCAGCCACACACATATGTCGTAAATATAAAGAAATTTACATTCTTGAGTTTAGACGCAAACCACTTACCGGACATAAATCGTTTGACTAAAAGTTATTCAAAGGGAATAGACGAAGCAATGAATGGCTTTAGTTCAAGCAGAATTATGGATTAATGTGAATTCTGTAAAGTCTAATATTTGGTTTACAGTGAAATGCGAATATAAACTGACTCTTGTTGCCAACAACAGATAACAAACATGCGGGTGTCTCAATGTTAGCCTAAAATCAGTTAGATTTTATTATGGTCAAATAATTTTTCTACTCCACATTCATCTGAACTACTTGAGCGTTCATTGATGTTTATTAATTTCTGGCATTCCCAGTGGAACATAGGGCATCAAACTTCGGGATTTCCTTACCAGTGGTACAGGGTGGGGTTACCAGCCTAACTCCCAAACCGTCAGGTCTTTTTCGAGCCTACTACGGGCTAGGTGAGGTTGAGGAGCGGGTCGACTGCGAATCAGACCTGGAACTCGCGCGTGATTTGAGAGTATTCTACCATTGAATAACTGAACGCAGCCAGTAGTATGAATCATTTGTTTATGAACATAAAGTCAAGTCTAGTAGTCACACACAAATAGGTGAACACTGCATACATCTTGTATGGACTATTGAGGTTACACTACCTACCTATTGTCGTCTTCAAGAGACAAATACGAGAAGAGAGAATTATCCAGTGAAGTTTTACCAAGAAGAAAGCACTATTATGCATCAGCTTCACTTACAATCAATATGTTCACAATCTGTATAAAATTACATGGAATAAATTTTTATTTGGATTTAGAATAAATACACTTTCAGCCAGATGTCACTAATTCACATACAGAAATGCCATAAATGTGTGTTTCGTTTCTCACAGTACTCACAGACAATGTTTATACATTGAAATGTTTGTTACAAAACATACTTGACATTTTTATCAACTAATGTATAACTTTCCAAAGTTGAATGCTTCATACTCAGTTTAGAGTGCAGGTAATATTAATCAGGGTAATAAATCAAGTAGAACTGCTCGTAATTTGTAAGAGCAGATAGAATTGAAGTGGACTTTCTAAATTGTCAGCTGGAGAGTCAATAAGCTACTCCAATCACCGGGACGACAACTATGAGCAAAGTGAGGGAGTGACTAACATAATGAATTCAGAAGCATACAGGGATCTTATGTAGGGGGAACCGATCTCCTCCATGATAGTGACAGCAAGATTCAACTCAGTAGGGGAAAGAGAGTTAGAGGAAGATTAAGGAGAAAAATTATTCAACACTAGACTCCTCAAATCACCTCAGACCAAGAGAAGAAGGAAGACTTCTACGGACAGCTGCAGAGAGTAATGGATAAGACTCCAGCTGGATGACAACATCAAAATCTTGATGGGTCATATGAATGCTAAACTGGAAGCACATAATGCAGGAAGGAACCCTCGGCGAAATGAATGTGGACGCAGAAGACTTCACAGACTTCTGTGCCTTCAATGATTTGATGACTGGAGGTGGCGTTTATAGGCACAAGGAAATACATTAGACGGCGTAGTTTCAGCGTATGAGAACACAAAAGTTAGACGGATTTCATCTCAATCTGAAGAAGGCGGAGACGTAAACTGATGGACACGAAATCGAGATGAGGAGCAGATGTGGGCTTAGACTTTTATCTAGTGCAAGGAACTCCATAGTCAAGTCAAAGACCTTCAAATAAGCTGGAGATAGACCACACTTCATGCCCAACACTCAAAACGGAACGTAGAAACTAGAGAAGACACCTTTTCTGAGGTCATCAGCTTAAACGCGGAAACATTAGACAGCGCCACCGAGGAAACCTGCGTGGAGAAACACTGGAATCCTCTGAAAGCTACGTTGAAGGAAACGCGTTTAGCCGTTTTAGGTAGAAGTCAGATGTAAGGAAAGGAATGGATCCGTATACTTACGTGGATGCTGATGGAGAAGATGGAGGTGGTAAAAGAAATGAACCAGTACAAAGATGGACAAGATAGGGAGAAACTGAGTTGAATCTGGAACACACTGAATAAAGAAATGAGGAGGAATGATAGCGACGATAAAAGATAATTCCACGACACACTGGCAATTGAGGCAGAAGAGGCAGGCTGCAGGTAGAAGGGACCTCAGAACATTATATCAGATAACCAGGTATCTATCTGGGAAACGATCATCGCAGATGAAACTGGTAAAGGATGGTCAGGGAAACCTAATTACTGAGGAAAAGAAACAAAGGAAACTTTGGGCTGATCACTTCAAAGGACTCCGGAACCTACTATCACCTGAAACTCGCCCATAAATACCACAAACAGCAGGCACAGAACTGCCTGCCAGTGGACACCAGTCTTTAAACTAAACCAGAAGCCTTGAATGAGATAAGGCTCCTGAAGGCTGGGAAAGCGGTATGTCTGGATGGAATTCCCCCTGAAGCTTTGAGGACTGACCAAGAGACCACAGCTGATATGTTCACATCAGAATTGCAGAAAGTTGTGAAGGAAGGGAAGGTATCCTTGTCAAGCTAACAAGGAAGGGCAACTTTGGCCTCCGCAAGAACTGGTAAGCAATCCTGCTATTCTCTATGTCAAGCGAAACATTAAGCGGCATCATTGTGGAAAGGATGAAAGGTGCAGTGGATGCAAATTTTTTCCCTCCGGAACAAGCTGTGTTCATGAGAAGCAGGTGACATTTGTGCCAAGTTGCAATGCTACGGACAGTTATCAAAGAGACTAGAATAGCAGTCACATCTCCACCTCACCTTCGAAAGTGCTTCATTTGAACATGGAGAAAACGGAGCTGATGAAGATACCTAACCAAAGACAAGCTCTAATTACTATCAACTAGAGAAATTTGAAGGATGTCACTTCCTTCATTTGCCCAGGCAGCATCGTCTTCAACTACAGGCCGCATGGATGAGGATGTCAGAGCCAGTCAGAATCAGGAGGGCATTACTGTGAAATTAGTATTGAAATCTACTGCACTCATCATAAGGAACAAAATTCGTATTTCCAACACTAACGTTAGGTCAATTCTGATGTATGGTTCAGAGACTTGACTTGGGCTTCATGAATACAATTTTCAACAGACCACTGCTGACTACCATCAATAGTCTGCCTCAATACTGAAAGTCGAATGGCCAGCCATCAAAGATAATCAACAAGCATTCTCGTCAGCTAGTCAATCAAGAAACTTCTGCAAACAAATATGCCGAAGGAAATGGAGATATACTGGGCACACGCTGGGGAGAAAATTGAGTGGTGTCACGTACCACGTCCTCAAGTGGAACTCAAATAGAAAACAAGGAGTTGAGTATGAGTCGGACAGTGACATGGAGGAGACCATGTGAGTAGGGAATGAGAGCATATGGGCGATCGTGGAGACAGTTGTTAAGGACTTCAGAGAAGAGGATGATACGGAGTTGTGCTTTCGAAGCCATGTGTGTTCCACTTGGAATCCAAGTGAAAAATAATATAACAATACTAGTTTTCAAGTAATTTTAGATATCACCAATTTCAAATCACTTCTGAAACATTGCGAAGGATTCTTTAAAGATACAAAGCGAAAGCATAAAGGCAATAGACTTACACTTTCTCGAAGTTGCTAGAAATAATAAAGATATGTTTTATTTGTTTTGCAAGTTATATGGTCATTTTGAGATGAAACACTTTGAAGGATATTCTCTACATCTATAATGTGATTCAGTGAACATAAAAGATATTGCAAATTCTCTAGTTCCCATCTGAAAGACCCGGCTTTGCTTTATAAAAATAAAATTGGTTTGATCTTAGAAATATAAGTCCCTGTCCTCAAATGCAGTAACAACATACAGCTTCTTAATCTGTAATGTAGTCAAGAGTGGGCGAGAAACCAAGTAATAAATTTATGTGGTTTTTAACTTAGAAGCATATTTAACAAGTTGGTGAGATTATACGCTTTGCTGGTCTAAGCAGCTAAATCAGTTGTTACTCATTCTCAAAGTTGTTGCTCACTTTGAATTGCTGAATTTAATGAATTACGTGTACCTAGGACAAACCTTCAGGGACATAGAGCCGAGATAGTCGACATAAATCACTGTTACGTTATAATTATACACACCGTGTGTGACAGTTGAGATGGATGGAGATGTTGAGAAATCAGGCCGTCTTAATGTAGATAAAACAAATCTGTTCACTACATTGTCAAATCATTTACTGTTCATACAATCTGTGATCGATCAACAGTCTGACAGTTGGTTATGTCCTCAAATCTCAGTCGTTAATGAAGGATACTAGAATAAATAAATAACAGATTACAATTGTTCTGTTCCTAGTTTAATTTTCATTTCCCATCGATTGAGTGATTGATTGATTGATTATCTTCAACCCAAATGCTCGGTGTATGAAAACAACATTTAGACTCCTAGTGCGTATGCCTCGACAATGTGTGAGTATTAACATCATGTTACCATTTTGGCTAATGGTTACTAGCAGTGGATTCACGGATGTGAACTTTGTTCTATTTATATCTCCTCACTGAGTGTGCGTCCTTTCTCAATGAGTGGTTGCGTTCCCTCTGAGAATGGCACCGTGCATCCATCGTACCGAAATCAAAAGATGGATGGTGGGTTCGTATCTCGTTTAGAAAGGCACCACACACGGAGAAAGCAACCACATCCAGCTGACCAGCCATACATAGGACAAAGTGCTCATCCTGAATTCCACGCTAGTCACCGTCAATCAGAATAACGATAGACTATAGTGTCGGAAATGACGAAAAAGAGAACAGTGGCATACTGCTTGGTAGATATGAGACCTTGGTAATTTGCTTGTTATATTACCTCCCTAACGATTTCTAAATTGAATGAGTTCTTCCAAACCTATTGATATTTATTTTTCTCCCCGCAAACATGTCGAAGCTGAAATCCAAGTAGTGTTAACCTGTTTTGAGTATTTCATTAGTACAACTTGAATTCTGATGAAATAGGATTGACACCTCAATGAAAATGCTTCTATCAGCTGAAAAATGATTCTCTACTCATTGCATGTTCGCAGACGTAATTTTTGTCTTTCCAAACTTGAATTTCGCTGACAGTATTTTAATTTAAAATTTTAGAGACTCACCATTTTCACACTCTGAAATGTGTGAAATATAGTTTTCAAGTTATTCCATAAAATTTAGCAAAAATGCAGTTTATTCACTTAAAACTGGTCTATTTATCCTTCTACTGAAGATATAAAACGAGACCAGAAAACAGGAAAAAATTCCACATTCAGCTTGCGCACAATTTCTCTAGCTGATCGCCATTCGGAATCTTAGTCAAAACCAACATCAACTATTCAAGACTACCTAAAATCATTTAACAAGAAATATGTTGTTCAAATACTTTGATAATTGAATGAAAACGAGGAAACTATCAAAACTCACCAAAAGTTACGTCATTTACTAAAGTTTGAAAAGACAAACAAATTTGGTGGCTAAGAATATTTAGTGAGGATAATTCGACAGCGATTTTACTGATGAAATCTATGTAAATTGAAATGAATACCTTCAACACGTCGACATGAATGGAATGCTTACTTTGATAAGATTTCAATAAGTTATCTCGCCTTTCCGCATCTTGGATTGATTTCTGAAGCTTTTTCTTGATTTGAACTGCAACACGTGTGCTATTTTTAATTATGTGTGAAGCATTTATGTGAAGTAGCGTGGTAAAAGATACGCTACGCATGTTGTAAGTATGTGGATAAATGCTGGAAGTGCACGCATCTGAGAATACAGGACGGCCTATCAGGGCAGGTTTTAGAAGCTGTTGCATCTGAAATCGAAATCGTTCGAAAAATACAAAAATATCGTTTTACTTCATGCACAAAAACTAAGAATAAGGCCAACTATCAGAGGAGGTAGATGAAATTTCGTGAACTTGTGATCGTGGCAGCAAAGTGAACCACTGGCTAATTATCACCGTGTGAATGAGAAATATCAGAGGACTTATATTCGCACTAGATGAGATGATTTCTCAATGGAAGACACAAATAGGGCCAAATTACAAGAAGAAGTGCTAAATTCTGATAGGCTTTCGTTAAAATTCCTATTTGCGCGCAATATCCTTGTTCTGCCTTCTGTAATGCCTCACAAGTTTCTTTATTTCTCTTGTTTGCAACACAATCTGTTACCCGTCTATTCAAAATAATTATTGGAGGCGGCTTCACATCACAAGCTGCCTACAAACTCTTTTCATTAGCTCACACCATATTCTTCATTATGCCTTTCGAGACTAGGTGCATCTGATAATCGTTGTGGGAGAGATGGAGAACACAAACAACATCCGCGGTGCTCTGTGTCACCGATCTTAATCCAAGTCATCTGCAAATATCTGTATTCACTTACTAAGTGTTTCCGTTCATAATTTCCCCCTCAACCCTTTTGTAATTTGCGATAAGTGACATTCAGTTTAAACATATAAAGGTGGAAATATATCTATCCGATCTCAGGTACTTTAAGAGTTTATCAATAAGTGCAAAGAATGTTTGCTTGAATATTTAGTCAGCAATGTACACAGGTAAATAAAAAGCTTCATAACTTCTGATTTATGTGTTTAAATTGAACTAACTTTCGAGCATAAAGCCGTCTCCCAATTTGAAATTAATTCGAAAATATCATCTCGATACCACTTTTCATAACAGTCACCATTCTTTATGTCTCCTTGAAACGTGATTAAAATTGTATCTACAGAAAAATAAACCGGAATAAGTTAACTCACAACAAATAGTGATGATGAAGCGTGAAGAATAGTCATTCCTATCATACTTCTTCAATTTTCCTGAACTTAATGCTTTTTCCATGTAAGTCACCACAGTAAATTTACGAGAGTCACAAATAAATCAGTAAAGATATCTTAAGAATAACTCTCTGAGATATTACTGATTGGGAAAGGAGGTTGTCTTTCCAAGATAAAAGTATAAACATTCTCTACATATAAGTTTGATTGCTTTCATGAAAGTTGGAAACTGATTTCTGATAGTGGTTACCACTCAGAGACCTTGCAGCTAGCTATTTGTGAGTAATCGGTGGGAAGTTACAGACGTATCGGAACCATTCTAGTTTTGACACTATGAAATTTCTCCAGTCTTACTTCCAGTTTCGGACACATCGCAAACAAAGTGACCAATACGAGAAAATCTTCATTGTCCGACAGAATGAATTATAATGTCAGGTCACTCGGTTAAATTACCAAATTATGAAAAGCGAAATCCATGAGTCGAATATCCGCATATAACAAGGCTAGAGTGGAGACAAATATAAACATGTTGGATAAAGTGACTCTCAATCTTCTATCCAGTATCATATAACTCATCATTGTTTCTCAATCTGTCATGCGAAACATCCTCGTGGTAGACACGTTTCTCAGTGACTCCATCCTAATGCAAATATATCCTTTTAGAAAACATATAATCGCATAAAATCTCTTGTCCTATACACATAGTAAATTATTGGTCGTAGCTCTAAGTAGAATTAGGTGGAAAGACAACCTTTTATTACTTCACTATCTGTTTCGCATTACGATTACAAGCCTCCTCTTATCATTTCACAGTGATTCTGTTTGTCTCAAATCTTAAGTATTAAAATAAAATATCGGTTCTGTATGATAGAAAAACACACTGACCTGTATTGGCTTGCATACAGAGACAAAATGAAACGATACAGAAGTTTAACAAAGCGAATCTATTTAGCATATTAGTTAATTTTTATTAACTGCAATATAATTAGCACCTTTTATATTTGCTCACAAGGTAATTTATAGTCCCTAATGTATTCTAATTGGTTGTGATGTGAACATTTGTGATGAGTTATAGAAATTCACTCATCTATCCTTTTTGTAGAAAGAACAACCAAATGAAATATTCTCTCAGATGATAAATTATGCAAACCTGTGAAAAAAAAGAGTTTGTACTATTATCCATATAAACTGTTAAGTGAGTAAAGAATAAAGATTTAGGAGAGAACGGAACACATCACAAAGATGATGGTAAGAGGAATGAAACCACGCCTATCATGCGTAGCCACTTATGCATATTTGAAGTCATTTATCAAAATCTGATTTCATTCCTTTGCTTTCCGAGAGGAGCATAGAGCTTTAAGCTTGAGCATTGAATTTTCAGCAGTAGTGGCATTTATGGGAGAAATCTGAAAGAGGCAACCTCCTTTACCTACCTACCTGCGAAGCATCGTTTCAACAACAGGAGGAACTGACGAGGAAATCAAAGGGAGGATCGGGAAAGCAAGGCAAGTTTTCATTTCTCTCAAGTCTTTGTGAAGGTCAACAGCACTCAGCATCAAAAATAAGATCCAGATTTTCTGTTGCAATGTGAAGTCACTGCTACTATATGGATCAGACACTTGGCGTGTCATTAAGAGCACCTCAAACAAACTACAGACCTCCATCAACAGTTGTCTTTGCTCAATACTCACAATCAGATGGCCGGCTGGAACAGATCAGCAACAGGGATCTCTGGGAACGGACCAGCCCAGCAGGAACCGGTTGTGCAAAATATATGCAGGAAGAAATAGAGCTGAATTGGCTGTACTCTGGGAAGATAAACCATCAAATTACATCACACGCCAGGCCATCACTCAAGTGGAACCCGAATCGGAAGCGGTGAGTTGGTCGTCAGTTTGAGGGTGATATGGAGGAGGTCATGTGATGGGGGGATGAAAACACGTGACCAGACGTGGAGCCAGGTGAAAACGTTGACGGAGAACCGAACGCAATGGAGACGTGTGGCTGAAGTCCTATTTTCCTGCAGGAACTAAAGGAAACAATAACAATAATAATATGTCATCAACAACATATTAATAACGAAACACATCTCATGCACATTTGTTCTGAACAGTATTCTTCATACTAATATTTCTTTCAGATTCTTGGTCTATCGTCAATTCCACCGTACACTGTGCCTAAATACTGAGTGATGTTCTGCATAAATCCACATGAAAATAAATAAGAAAAATAGCTCAGGCCATTGCATGATAGAATAAGAGAGTGAACAAACAGCTTGCACACACAGAGTTCGGGATTGTATTGATCAGTAGCCTCTGCCTCCTCCATAAACAACTGTCGAAGTCTAACAATCCCTGTATAATTCGCAGTTATATCGCAAATAATTGTTAGTGTAGTTTGGGAGAGAAAATACGTGTGGAAAGTAGAACAGAAAAGAAACTAAATATTGGATAGAAGAGCCCCACTCACTGAAGGACTGTTTGTTCCCTCAAGTTCTTTACTGATCGATCGCAAGATGAAGAGAGGTGTCCAAATAAGAAATTTGAAAGCATCACTAAAACACATGGTGACCCTAAAAAGGCCTGTGAACAGACCTCGCTGGCACAAGTCAAACATCACAAAGCCTAAGTGCAAGACTGAATTCTGAGTGATTTATACCATAATATATTTCAAGGCTAGTCTTTCCCATATTTCATTCAAGCCTATGTAGCATACTGATGAACTGATGTCGTTTTCGCATTATGAAAATTGGGTCCTGTAACGAATTCATGGATTAGATATTTAGGTGAACTATTTACTACTGATTTATTAGGATGAGTAGTTGCATACCACTCAAATCAACCATTAGTGCCCGCTAGCCAGATCTCAATCAATCACTAGAATATAGTCGTATGCAGGTGTGCTCTCAATGTTCATCACCACCTCTGCTATCAAACAGACCACATATTCTTATCAATTGAAAAACTTGATTTCCAAAGGAAACTTCTGTGAAATTTCACCACTCAAATTGTGTAGACGTCAAATCGCTAACCAACTTGTGAATTGTAAATTAGATATTTGAAAGTCTCAAGAGTATTAGAGAGAATCAGATGGAAGGTATTTCTAGATATATTCATCAAATTTCACGTGAAGCAATAGATTTCTCACTAAGAATACCGGATTTCATACTTTTCTTGAGCTCAGATAAACAGTTTTGTCATATGACAGAATACAGTGAATATTGGTAAATTTCACATGTAGGATTTCTAACGTATCTGATATTCCCTAAATCTCTCATCCAGATCACAGAGTGTTTACAGAGTGCGTGAGTACAGCTTTTTATTGTCTGTTGTACAAGCAGCAAAGATGAAGTTCATTCTGTTTGAAAACAAAATCATATGAATATTGTATATGAAAAAACATTGAGAAAATATTGATTACAAAATATTTGAGGGAATTTACGTGTGTGGGTTTGTGTATGTGTGAAGTGAATCTTTGTGAGGATATTTGCTTATACTCTGTCCACAAGTGAACTAATAAATAGTACGGTGTGTGAGATTGTACTGGAGAAGAGAATCTGAATAAATATGATTACAGTGAGCGTTAACATATCAGAGTGGAATATCGAGGTTTCAGAAAACCTGAATGCTAAATAAGCAAAGGTCACACTTACAGATTCATAAACAGTTAGTCATAGCACAAGCACTCTTCACTGAATTGAGTTTTGAATTCGAGATTAGCGTACTTTTCTTGTTTCTGGCTCTCCACTGATATTTGCATTTCGACATTCGTCTTAGTCTTTCAATCTAACGCATGCGCATTTTCTCACTAATTGACAACACTCCAAGGTCCCTGTGACAGTAGAAGAATTGGACAAATTCTTGCGTTTCTCTGTCAAGTTTGCTGAATTTAACACTTGTGCACATCACCAAATAATCCTGATCTGTGTTCATGTCGTGTGCTTTGTCTATCACATGGGATTAAACGCCATTGTTGTTAGAGTCAGCTCTTTCTTTATCCAATCACAAGACTACATGTACACATACACTCATCGATATAGTCGTTTGTGTACTGTCTACACCAAGACCTCCACAGCGACATTTGAAATCACAGATGCACACTGAAGAAGCCAATACCTATTTCTTGTTCCTGATTCTATGTAAAGCTACTGTTTTGGTTTGGAAAATGTGTGAGTGTCCTGTGGATTGAGCAGTTCAATTTACACCTTAGCATATCATCAACATCACTTGTCGTGAGAATGTACCAGTATAGTTTGACAGCCATAATTATTCTGAATAATTCTGGATGACGGTGCTAGTCACACGTCTACTCAGAGAATATGAATGCCCTACACGTATTAGGTGGTAACGCTGCCCATTTTACTAATACATACATTGTGTCAAGTGAAATTGTCCTTACCAGGGATGTTGACAAAGAAGAGAGGCGAAGCATTCTCAACCGAAACCAGCCAACCGGAATCAGATAGAACATATTCCCTCAGTGAGATATCATTAACATTTGTATAATTGGCCATCCAGTAATATTACTCTCACTCCTGAACGCCCATAACTACGAATTTCTAGTTCATACTGTTGTAAATTTTAGCGTGGAACAGTGCAGATGTGAGTTACTTAAAGAAGCCTGATAATGTGAATCACTTTTCAGCATTGGTTTCAGCTGAGTATAATTTCTTATTTGCAAAGTCACAGAAGATTCTTATCTTAACAGTGATTTGATGAATCCGAAAATGAAAAATACTGGGTGGTTTTCCTAATTAATGTTGTGAAAGCATTATTACCTGTGTAGAAGGAATAAAACTCAGTTGACAGTAAATTGGTGGTCAGATATTTGCTAGTCATTTCGAGTATGTGTTGATTATCCAAACATCAGCTCTCAGTGTTAATGCATGAAATGCATTTTCAGTCTCATTAAATTTATAATACATGGTGTACAACAGCAGTGTCACTTTAAACTCTACGTTGAATACCGATTGCATATTGCGTATTCGACTGCAAATATGTTTACCACGGTAGAAATAACACTGTTGAAATTCAGTGCATTTCAGTCTCAGCAATTACAGTGTCAGTGAATTCAAGACGAATAGATTACAGTCTTTTTCAGCCAAGATAGCTAATAAAAAGGTGATATTAGTTCTAGGCGTTTTGCAATTCTCCGACATTACTTCTGTTCCATAACTTCTATGCATTTACAATATTACAGTTGGATAGGTTTGTGCAGTTGTGGATTAGCATGGATGAGTGCATGTCGTGACATCGTAACTAGTGATCTCTTATTAGTGGGTGGATATGAAGACGAAGGCGATATCTGCATTGACAAACACACTTGGTGCAATTTACCATATAGATGAATCCGTCAGTGGTGCATGGAAAGCTTTCAAGCGTGCCAATTCATGACAACTGGCATGTCTAGTGTTATGAGCTTCACTGCATACGGCATTCATCCGACATTGGTATATTTGATTTAAATGTGATTTATGACTGGTCGTGTGTAATGCAGTGAGTAAAATAGTCGACAGATTGTTCCTATATTGATGAGATATGGAGACAAAGCAGATATAACGAGTAGAGGAAAGTTCGTAGTTTTGATGAATCATCCAGTGATTTGATATTACTTCTCCAGCTCTCAGTACTAGTAGATTGACAAATCAAAATAATTATTCACTTTCTGTGGTGAGTTGTAAGCATTCTCACATGCTCACGTCCAGTGTGTTTGTGAGACGGTGAGTGATATGGGCTTGTTTGTTTGCCTTCTAATCCAGTATGAATATGCACGTGATGTCCACATTCATTAATCTACTTCTACTGCTGCTTCTCATTCAACGGATGATAACCAACTGTACTTTTGTCATTGCTGTATGCCTGAGTTCGCTTGATGAATATTTGGAGAATACGAACACTGCTGTGTCTTACAAGCTGTTTGACATTCGGCAGATTTTCTGGTGCATCATCACTACTGCAGTCCTTCCCGCTCATCCTTCATCCTGTTCACAATCCGATGTCAGTATACAGCGAGTAAATTACTTGTGTGTTCAATTGCCAAACGGTGTATTTCCATATGTATGAATCCTAGTTACTTGTGCAAATCAGCTAGTGAACACATGGGTTTCACTAAGCAATACGACAGTCCCCTGAAAAGAAAGTATCAGGCTGTTGATCCATGTGTGTATCAATGTATGCTGTTTGGAGGGAACTACAAGCCTTGTCAAACGTGAATAATTGATAACGATGTTGACAGTGAAATATTTGACTTGCCACATGCACTACTGACTGATGATTATGAGTAGGTGGGAAGCATCCAATTCAAGCAGTGGTGCTCGCTAGTCAGATTGAAGTCATATATACAAACCGGACGTCAGTCTCGCTCGTTTCACTCCAACCTCATCAGTGGTTGGAGTGTACTCAGTTTGACTGAAGTCAGATACTCGGAGTGGTTCAAAATACCCGAATTCCAGTTGTCTACCTTGGTGAACTGTTAATACACAGAACCGAGTTCGTCCACTGGAAATTACACAGTTGAGGTGAGAAATCACCAACGTTTCGTGTGGCAATTGTGCGGAATATTGTTAGGCTGTATCAGCCATTTTATTTTCAACTCTCCATCTACACGTGCATAACAAGTGAATTATAAATCACTCAATCACAACACCTCGTAGTGAATTTCTATCCTTTCGCATACAATGCAAATATGAGGAAGGAAAACTATTGTCGAAAGTTGATGAGGAGAAATATGGAGGCATTCATTGAGGTAAGATAGATATTACAGTAATTCGCATAAAGATAACTATCTGTCGTGCACGAACTATCAGTGTTATTGAAATTTACCTTTCCTCTGATGCATACAACTCTGTCATATTTCTGCTCGTTCACTCACAGACACTATCGCCTTGATGACACGCACATAGAAATTTCAATCCTAAATGAGTTGATGTTGAGCTGTTATCTTTAGACAACCATATTCCTTCTATTTTCGAACACGTCAGAAGTAAAGAAAGAAGAAGGCCAATTGGAACACGAGCATTTTCAATAATGCATATGTGTCTAATATTGAAAGCCAAGTCACTATTACTACGATAGATTTAAGTTTATTTAATGAAAATAAGTAAAGAGACTATGTAAACTACAGGAAGAAAGGAAAGTCTAATCGCCCACTTTGCGTGTCTCACCAGTGCATTAGTTCCCATCCAGGAATATAACCTTTCTGGGATCGTAGTTGTAGTCATCTGGAACAGGTTCGCACAAGTTCGTTTTGACGTCTGGAAAGAGAATAAATATGAATATATATTTAGTGACTGATATCACTTGGAAATCTAAGATGTTCATTTATCCTGTATAGTAAACAGAAACAACAGCCTTAGTATGTAAATGAATATAAGAGATATGAGAATAGTTAGCTGGATGTGATTGGGAATGCTGAGAAATTTTTGGCGATTAGTGAAGCTGAATACTTGTACGCCATTTTCTTTCCTTTCCATTATCTGTTCTTGCAGTGTCATTTAACAGTTGGCAGTAAATACTATGAGAGACTGATTTCTGCCTCCATCAAATGGTCAAACGTAACATCTGATATCCTCACAACTCTCCTTCAGACCCCTAATACAAAATCAACTACGTGAAGAAATCCAAGTTGTGATAGACCACCACCCTCCTACCAAAACAAGCACGCTCAAACGAAAGCGTAGCAAGTCTGATTTGTGATAGCGAAGATCCTCACGCTAACATTCTGCTCACAAGCTCTATTAGTGTTTACGCTTTCAATACAATCAGTGTGCATGCATCAGTCAGACACAGTTTGAAACTGGCCTTCTAATTAGTCCACTTCGCTGCATTCTGCCATCGAAAATTCCCATCAAACTCCAAGAAAGTACAATGCTTCTCACTCACATAAATGACACATTGACACATAGCATTTCCCGTCTCACACTTTGACATCAAAATCAGCTTGATGCAGTAACACTGTCACGTAGACAACAATCACAACGATAAACTAAATATTCATACATATCACGCTGTTGGCTTTGTATTCAGGAGTAACTTCTCGAAATGTTTTTGTGAAGGAAGATTCAACGCACTTATCATACATGACTCAGATGACATCTGCATGCACTGACTATTATTTGTTTAGCTATTTCTTCTGTCAAACACATATATTTCTTCGAAATGACACAGTGACAATGTTCGTCGACCACATAGCTATTATTCGTTGGAATGACTCTCATTGTCTTAGTTTCAATTGCTAATATTTCGACTTCAAACGACGATTGGAGTGGGACTGAAGCGTACAAGACGGTTTCATGGAGATTATAGGTGTTTTGTGGAATTCGATCTTTCAGTAAATACTAGCAAAGCTAAATATGAATAGAGTGCACAACATAATGTTCGCGCTCGTGATCGCTTCAAGATTAGACTGAGCAGCCAGTGGAATATGTCGTGGTTGCTCATTACAGTCACTAATTCTCGGTCAAAATATTACCCACAGATTCATTCACTCACCCATTACCCTCCGTCTATAAGAAGTTGCTTCTGTAAGCGAAAATAAGAGGAAGGTTGAACATTTGGTACGGAATTCGGAAGTCAGAAATATATATAACAATTTCTTACGCCATTTCACAATGCATAAAATCGTCTTTGTTAGAGTTGAGTGAAATCAAATAAGACAATGTCAAGTATGAATTTTAGGCGATTTATGTCACTGACGAATTGTAATTCTGAGAATTTCCTGATGGAAAACCTGTAGAAGCTGCATAAATGGCGAGTTCCAAGATATCCTAATAATTCTTTATCTAGAGTTAAATCCTCCAGCCTAGTGATTACTGCTCAAATCTCGGTTCTTATAAACCTCTCTCTGCCTTTCACGTTTGATCTTCTCGTGAATGAAAACAGCAAAATGTGCACATTTCTTCGAACCCAGAACATCTACAATTCCGTCTAATTTCTTCCAAATTATAAATGCTGTAGTAGCATCCATTTTGACTCAGAACAAAGTCATATGAATAACATTGAATAAACATAACGGTAAAACTCTGCTTTAAACAAAGTGACTGGATGTGCAGTGCTGTGTAATGAAACCTTTCACAACATCACGCATCACGGAGAAGTCGACCTGCGATCAAATGATGAAGTCTATCTGTGGCCCTATCTTCACACATTAGTGTTTCCTTTTGATAGCACATCAATTACCTCTGTCACAGTGTCCAACCAAATAAGGATCACTGTCAGTTTGATGAGTGATTCCGAGAGATGAGGTGTTGACATGTTCATCTCTAAGACAAGACAACAGTATTCTCAGTGCAGTATTAACTTCCATTCTTAAATTCCACATATGTCTAGTATGACTACGGACAAACAACTGTAGCTGAGAGTAAGAGAGAGCGTTTCCCACACATTTGATGTCTTCACAATAATCAAGCATACTTCACCTCTCACAGCCCTCATTGCCTCTTTACACATTACACGACTTTGTCATTATATAGGTAAATTGTTACGCAAGTGTGTCTTAACTCCTCATAGCAAAGAATTATTTCGACTACTCTCTTGAGATGCGCCGTTTTACATTGATTGCTATCTGGTCAACTGACAGCGGTCAGTCACACACATCACATTTTCAATTAATCACATAATACAAGTGTCATATTAAATGTGATCATATATCACAACAATATAAAACTAACCGTGATTAGGAAATGCTTCGAAAATGAAAATGAAATTAAAAAGCAATAATTACTTAGGTGACGATCAGTGAATTCGAAATAAGTCTACGCAATCAATTCTCTGTGGAGCAGCTTGTGATGATTCATCGATAATAAAAAAGAGAAATCAGCCTGTAATTATGCTGAAGCACGCAATCTGATATTCTTAAAATAGTTTTATGTAACTGCTAGTTGCTAACGTCAATCATATTTGAACGTTCGTTCTGTTTACCGTCTGTCTTCACTTCGTCCTCTTCATTAGTTCATCTCAACGAGGTAATTAGTTTACACGAATTGCAGAGTGTAGCACAATCTCCAAGTGTCAGTGACTGAGCGTGTATGCATTTTGTCGACTGAAATCTACTATGCTCAAAACTTTGGGCTTAGAATTCCAGGATTGAGAAGTTACAACAAACTAATCAATGCTTATCCTGCATCGGTAATTCTGAATCTTAGATGAAATAAAACAGGATTTTATTAACTCACCTATCAGTATATCCGAAACTAGAATGTTTGAAACAAGCATTTGGAAAGATAACATTCATTCACTGTGAACAAAGAAATGTGTTAATTTTGATTCATGATTTTCTAGGCACAAATTCTACTTAAAGTCATAGATGTTATGCACACGGCTATCATTGTTTTAGTAAGTCAACTTAGTGAAACTCCAACACTGTTGCTTAATAATTGAAGAAGTGAATAGAAAATTTCTTCTTTTCACCACTTCAATGAGGCAAACATCTTGACAATTGTAAGTGCCCACGAATCTCACGTATATATATAAATACTAGGCAGAAAGTCAAGTAACAAAACATCTTTGTTTGGTTGATTCAGCTCTGTATCCTACAGAATAAGCATCTGAATGTCAAATCTTCCCTCAACATTGAGGGTGAAGTCCAGATTATCTGGCAATTCAAACTGATGGAGAACGTTTCATAGAGCGGTTTCCTCGTTTTGGTAGGTAACAATCACTCACTACATGCAATGACATTCACCATGAATTAATAACTTCTACAAAGATACGTGACGAATGTGTTATGTGAAAGGTTAGGAATGATTAGCCGATAAATTCCACAGATTATAATAAAGGTTTTTTTATTTCCCAATGAATGAAAAACAAAACGATATTGTTTTTACTGACGTTTCGCTATTTAATGCTAATAGCTTTATCAAAGTATTATTAAACTGGAATTTACGAGATCTCAGCATATATATAACAAACAGTTAGGGGGTGAGAAAATAGACATAGGTCAAGTTAAAGGGACATATTGAAAGTAAAAATAGCGATGAAGATAACTATACCAAATAACAAAGGTAATAGTATGTCTGTTATGATATCGAAAAAAGAAAGAAAAGTTTACTAACTTGATCATCGTTCGTCTGTCTGGGACATTTTTAGTTGTTAAGTTGGTGAATTGGTAAAGATAACAAAATCATCATGTGTAGATTGTTGGATTTGATAAGTGTATGAGATTATAAAAGCAGCGTGTGTTTACATAATGAAAGTGCTTATCACATTCGTGTTGGTTTTGTCACTTGATGGGGGGGAGGGAGGTGTTGTAACCAGGTCAGATTCTGTTTTAGTCCATCATTCCTATTCAGGCAATTTTGATTCCACTTAATATGAAGTGCTTCTGATATTAAACGTTCTTTGTGATTTCTGAAGTTTTTCTGGATTATTTCAACATTGTCAAAATCAATTTTGTGGCCTGATTCTATGGCATGTAGACCTATGGCTGATGATTTTTCAAGTCTTTGTAGTTCAACAGGATTCTTCGGCGGTCGAAGAGATGCTCTACGGTGTTCATTTCTTCTGATTTTGATTTCTCGAGAAGTTTGTCCGATGTATATCGCATCACATTCTAAGCATTTTATCTTATAGACACAATTAGATAGCGAATCTTTAGGGATTTGGTCTTTTATATGGACAAGGTTGCTTTGAAGTGTGTCTGATGTTTTGAAGAAAACTCTAATATCGAGCTGATTGAGTACTCTTCTGATATCGTCTGACGTCTCTTCTCTATATGGAATGACTACTGTTGATGTCCATGTTTTCGGGATGCGTTTTCGGCCATACTTGATGTCTGTGTTGATTTTGTTGATGAAGTTCCATGGGTAGTTGTTTTGCTTGAGAGTTTCAGTAATGTTTGATATTTCTTCTTCTTTTTCTTTCTCGTCGGTTATCAGAGAGTGTGCTCGTCTAAGAAGACTTGAAACAACTGAAATCTTTGCGCTGATGGGGTGTGATGACTTGAAGTCTAAATATTTATTTGAGTGGGTTTTCTTCCTGAATATGGATATACTAAAATGTCCGTTTTCCTTTCTCTTAACTAGGCAGTCTAGATATGGTAGTTCACCGATGTCTGATTCTGCTTCCGAAGTGAATTGGATTCTGGGACATACACAGTTTATTTTCTCCAGGAATGAATTGTGTAGATCTCGTTTTAGTACTACAAAAGTATCATCCACATATCTTAACCATATTTTAGGAGTGAGTATGCTTGAAAAGATGTTATTTTCGAATTTATTCATGAAAAGGTCGGCGACTATTGGTGAGACTGGTGAACCCATAGCAACACCATTTGTCTGTCTATATAAACTCCCTTTAAATGTGAAATAATTATTTTCTAGACAGAATTTTAAGCTCTTAATTATTTGACTGGTGTCCAGTGGACATCTTTGGGATAGCGTTGTATCTGATTCTAGAAGACTGGAGATGATATCAAGACTTTCGGTAATGGGGATACTAGTATATAATGAGTTAATATCATAGCTTACCATAATGTCTTCTTTATCAATTTCTCGGTGTTCTATTTGGGATTTGAAATCATATGAATTCCTGACAATATTTTGAGTGTCCTTTTGTAGTGGTTGTAGTATCGAGAGTAAGTATTTAGATAGGTTGTATGTTGGTGAGTTGGTGAAATCTATTACTGGTCTCAATGGAACTGTGGGTTTATGTATCTTTGGTTGACCGTAGAATCTTGAAGGTACATAAGACTTTGGTTTTAGTTTAAACCAGAGAGGATTTCCAATTTTGGGTTTCATTTCTTGAAGGACTCTGTTTGTATTTATTTTCATTTTGTTGAATTCGGCGGATTTCTTCTTCTCTTCAATGAGTAAGTATGGTCCTTCAGATAGGTGTTCGATCGCCTTCTTTTCGTAATCCGTTCTGTTCATAATCACGGTGACATTTCCCTTGTCGGCTTTCGTTATAACGATGCTTTTGTCCTTCTTCAAATTTCTTAAGGCTTCATATTCTTGTTTGTTGAGATTAGATGGTATGTTTCGTTGTGTCATTAATATGTGTGATATCTTTTGACGAACAGGTTGTGATTCTTCATTGGTGAATTGTTGTAGAGCAGGTTCAATGATAGGTGCTATTTCCTGGACCGATAATGGCTTTCTGGTGATATTGAAATTCAGACCTTTCTGTAGTAATGAGATTTCACTTTCGGTTAGTATCTTGTCTGACATGTTATGTATGGCTCTAATATTCTTCATATCATTTGTTGAGGTTTTCTTTGGTTGTTTCTTTTCTTCGAGTTTTAAGAATTTTTGTATTTGTCTTCTTTTTGTGACATTATGAAAATGAGATTCTCGTTCATTAAACAGTTTTTGAAAGGATTCATAGATATGACTTGTAACAAGTAATGTTAAACAGTCGTCTATATTTTTGATTCTCATTCGATAAGATTCAAGTTTGATGTTGCAGTTATGTATTCTTTCTCGTAAAAATACCTTCGAGGTATGATTTGCAGCAAGTATGGATTTGTGCGAATATTCAAGAGGTTTAACCCGTAGTGACTTAGGAATAATTCCACTTTGTAGACAGCGTACGTTGAAAATACGATGATTATAGAAGTTACATTTATGCTTTGATAGAGTAATCCGGTTTTTAATTAAGTTAAAAGTCAACTTGGTTTGGACATATATAACTTAATTAAAAACCGGATTACTCTATCAAAGCATAAATGTAACTTCTATAATCATCGTATTTTCAACGTACGCTGTCTACAAAGTGGAATTATTCCTAAGTCACTACGGGTTAAACCTCTTGAATATTCGCACAAATCCATACTTGCTGCAAATCATACCTCGAAGGTATTTTTACGAGAAAGAATACATAACTGCAACATCAAACTTGAATCTTATCGAATGAGAATCAAAAATATAGACGACTGTTTAACATTACTTGTTACAAGTCATATCTATGAATCCTTTCAAAAACTGTTTAATGAACGAGAATCTCATTTTCATAATGTCACAAAAAGAAGACAAATACAAAAATTCTTAAAACTCGAAGAAAAGAAACAACCAAAGAAAACCTCAACAAATGATATGAAGAATATTAGAGCCATACATAACATGTCAGACAAGATACTAACCGAAAGTGAAATCTCATTACTACAGAAAGGTCTGAATTTCAATATCACCAGAAAGCCATTATCGGTCCAGGAAATAGCACCTATCATTGAACCTGCTCTACAACAATTCACCAATGAAGAATCACAACCTGTTCGTCAAAAGATATCACACATATTAATGACACAACGAAACATACCATCTAATCTCAACAAACAAGAATATGAAGCCTTAAGAAATTTGAAGAAGGACAAAAGCATCGTTATAACGAAAGCCGACAAGGGAAATGTCACCGTGATTATGAACAGAACGGATTACGAAAAGAAGGCGATCGAACACCTATCTGAAGGACCATACTTACTCATTGAAGAGAAGAAGAAATCCGCCGAATTCAACAAAATGAAAATAAATACAAACAGAGTCCTTCAAGAAATGAAACCCAAAATTGGAAATCCTCTCTGGTTTAAACTAAAACCAAAGTCTTATGTACCTTCAAGATTCTACGGTCAACCAAAGATACATAAACCCACAGTTCCATTGAGACCAGTAATAGATTTCACCAACTCACCAACATACAACCTATCTAAATACTTACTCTCGATACTACAACCACTACAAAAGGACACTCAAAATATTGTCAGGAATTCATATGATTTCAAATCCCAAATAGAACACCGAGAAATTGATAAAGAAGACATTATGGTAAGCTATGATATTAACTCATTATATACTAGTATCCCCATTACCGAAAGTCTTGATATCATCTCCAGTCTTCTAGAATCAGATACAACGCTATCCCAAAGATGTCCACTGGACACCAGTCAAATAATTAAGAGCTTAAAATTCTGTCTAGAAAATAATTATTTCACATTTAAAGGGAGTTTATATAGACAGACAAATGGTGTTGCTATGGGTTCACCAGTCTCACCAATAGTCGCCGACCTTTTCATGAATAAATTCGAAAATAACATCTTTTCAAGCATACTCACTCCTAAAATATGGTTAAGATATGTGGATGATACTTTTGTAGTACTAAAACGAGATCTACACAATTCATTCCTGGAGAAAATAAACTGTGTATGTCCCAGAATCCAATTCACTTCGGAAGCAGAATCAGACATCGGTGAACTACCATATCTAGACTGCCTAGTTAAGAGAAAGGAAAACGGACATTTTAGTATATCCATATTCAGGAAGAAAACCCACTCAAATAAATATTTAGACTTCAAGTCATCACACCCCATCAGCGCAAAGATTTCAGTTGTTTCAAGTCTTCTTAGACGAGCACACTCTCTGATAACCGACGAGAAAGAAAAAGAAGAAGAAATATCAAACATTACTGAAACTCTCAAGCAAAACAACTACCCATGGAACTTCATCAACAAAATCAACACAGACATCAAGTATGGCCGAAAACGCATCCCGAAAACATGGACATCAACAGTAGTCATTCCATATAGAGAAGAGACGTCAGACGATATCAGAAGAGTACTCAATCAGCTCGATATTAGAGTTTTCTTCAAAACATCAGACACACTTCAAAGCAACCTTGTCCATATAAAAGACCAAATCCCTAAAGATTCGCTATCTAATTGTGTCTATAAGATAAAATGCTTAGAATGTGATGCGATATACATCGGACAAACTTCTCGAGAAATCAAAATCAGAAGAAATGAACACCGTAGAGCATCTCTTCGACCGCCGAAGAATCCTGTTGAACTACAAAGACTTGAAAAATCATCAGCCATAGGTCTACATGCCATAGAATCAGGCCACAAAATTGATTTTGACAATGTTGAAATAATCCAGAAAAACTTCAGAAATCACAAAGAACGTTTAATATCAGAAGCACTTCATATTAAGTGGAATCAAAATTGCCTGAATAGGAATGATGGACTAAAACAGAATCTGACCTGGTTACAACACCTCCCTCCCCCCCATCAAGTGACAAAACCAACACGAATGTGATAAGCACTTTCATTATGTAAACATACGCTGCTTTTATAATCTCATACACTTATCAAATCCAACAATCTACACATGATGATTTTGTTATCTTTACCAATTCACCAACTTAACAACTAAAAATGTCCCAGACAGACGAACGATGATCAAGTTAGTAAACTTTTCTTTCTTTTTTCGATATCATAACAGACATACTATTACCTTTGTTATTTGGTATAGTTATCTTCATCGCTATTTTTACTTTCAATATGTCCCTTTAACTTGACCTATGTCTATTTTCTCACCCCCTAACTGTTTGTTATATATATGCTGAGATCTCGTAAATTCCAGTTTAATAATACTTTGATAAAGCTATTAGCATTAAATAGCGAAACGTCAGTAAAAACAATATCGTTTTGTTTTTCATTCATTGGGAAATACAAAAACCTTTATTATAATGAATATCATATACCCAATGCCCAAATTTTTTCAAACCGTTAAAAGTCATCTTGGTTTGGACATGTATAAATTCCACAGATATTTATCAAATGCAGAAGAATGTCGAGTCATTTTTCCCAACGTTTGATCTGGAAAAACAAATTGGAATCACCTGAATACATATTGAGCCATTGTTTTGTGTAAAATATCAGAAGAAAACTCACCTTCTATCTTCCGTGAAAACTCATCGGATATTTGGCTCTCCAGTAGATGTTTGGTGAACATTCCCAGAATATCAACTTCAGACAAATTTTTATTGAGTTGTCGCAACTTATAAACGGGTATATGGTAGTGAACAGAAACACGAATAGCTCCATCTGGATTAGGATAATCAGATATGTCTATCCCACAGTATTCGGAGACAACTGAAAGTCTGGATAGAATGCCGTCAAAACGTTGATCAATCTGTAAACACGAAATAGTGATTAGTTCCTCTGACAGCCGGTGTTACGATTTAGTGTTAATTAAGTGGAAAGACATATCTGTTAACGACTCAATCCTCAGGTCACATTGTGGCAAAAGTAGGAACTAATTAATAGCCTTATAAATCGTGTGCGTACTAAAACAAACACATAACCAGCGAACAGAATCCTTGAAGAATTCAGCATAAGCAAAACTTGAAGACTGAGTTAGAATTCATCAGGTCAGGCTCGGTCACCGTACAAATAATAAAACGCACTGAAAGATGTAAACTCTAGTTTACTTACCGCATTACATATTTTTGGCTTCATTTCCGTTATAACCTCATGTTTTAGTACCGTGTACCAATCCTGGTAACATGTTCCATTCTTCAAATACCCGAGAATTATCACTTTGATTACTTTTTGCCGCTCTTCCTCTAGAAAATCGTTGATTTTTTAATCAGTTTTCTAAATGAATAGCTAAGATATATTAAAAAATACGACATAGTTGATACAGCAAATCACTAAGTTGATCACTGTGACTGTTGTTTGTAAGATGGTTCTCTGTTGCCCCCTATGGTAGGTTTGTCCGACAGAATGAATTATGATGTCAGGTCAATCAATTTAATTACCTAATCTGTCATATGAATCAGCCTCGTCGTAGACACGTTTCTCAGTGACTCCATCCTAATGCACATATATCCTTTTAGAAAACATATAAACGCATAAAATCTGTTGTTCTATAGACATAGTAAATTATCGGTCGTAGCTCTAAGTAGAGGTGTAACAACAGAAGGTAAGGCCAGGCAACAGAACATTTATTACGGAAAATCAACACATATTTATAGATTTTGATGTACATCATTGTAGGTTAATGTTAGTAGAAAATACAGTCTGTTGATTGGTTGTTTCTCACACAAAGTTAACCTTGCATGTCTTGTGGCTGTGTCAGTTCATCTATACGTTAACTATATCCGCCTCTCCATCTTGACCTTTAACCTCAATTGCTGTCAACCAATTTGGCTAGCGACCACCTCTCACCACAGAAGTAGGTGAAAAGACAACATTTTATTACTTCACTATCTGTTTCGCATTACGATTACAAGCCTCCTCTAGTCATTTCACAATGATTCTGTTTGTCTCAAATCTTAATTATTAAAATTATATATCGGTTCTGTATGATAGAAAAACACACTGACCTGTATTGGCTTGCATACAGAGACAAAATGAAACGATACAGAAGTTTAACAAAGCGAATCTATTTAGCATATCAGTGAATTTTTATTAACTGCAATATAATTAGCACCTTTTATATTTGCTCACAAGGTAATTTATAGTCCCTAATGTATTCTAATTGGTTGTGATGTGAACATTTGTGATGAGTTATAGAAATTCACTCATCTATCCTTTTTGTAGAAAGAAGAACCAAATGAAATATTCTCTCAGAGAATAAATTATGCAAACCTGTGAGAAAAGAGTTTGTACTATTATCCATATAAACTGTTAAGTGAGTAACGAATACAGTTTAAGGAGAGAATGGAACACATCACAAAGATGATGGTAAAAGGAATGAAATCACGCCTATCATGCGTAGCCACTCATGCATATTTGAATTCATATTTCAAAATCTGGTTTCATTCCTTTGCTTTCCGAGTGGAGCATTGAGCTTTAAGCTTGAGCATTGAATTTGCAGTAGTAGTGGCATTTATGGGAGAAATCTGAAAGAGGCAACCTCCGTTACCTACCTACCTGCGAAGCATCGTTTCAACTACAGGAGGAGCTGACGAGGAAATCAAAGGGAGGATCGGGAAAGCAAGGCAAGTTTTCATTTCTCTCAAGTCTTTGTGAAGTTCAACAGCACTCAGCATCAAAAATAAGATCCAGATCTTCAACAGCAATGTGAAGTCAGTGCTACTATACGGATCAGACACTTGGCGTGTCATTAAGAGCACCTCAAACAAACTACAGACCTCCATCAACAACTGTCTTCGCTCAATACTCACGATCAGATGGCCGGCTGGAAAACATCAGTAACAGGGATCTCTGGGAACGGACCAGCCCAGAAGGAACCGGTTGTGCAAAATATATGCAGGAAGAAATAGAGCTGGATTGGCCATACTCTGGGAAGATAAACCATCAAGTGACATCACACGGCAGGCGGTCACTCAAGTGGAACCCGAATCGGAAGCGGTGAGTTGGTCGTCAGTGTGAGGGTGATATGGAGGAGGTCATGTGATGAGGAGATGAAAACTTGTGGCCAGACGTGGAGCCAGGTGAAAACGTTGACGGAGAACCGAACGCAGTGGAGACGTGCGGCTGAAGTCCTAATTTCCTGTAGGAACTAAAGGAAACAATAACAATAATAATATGTCATCAACACCATGTTAATAACGAAACACATGTCATGCACATTTGTTCTGAAAAGTGTTCTTCATACTAATATTTCTTGTAGATTCTTGGTCTATCGTCAATTTCACCGTAAACTGTGCCTAAATGCTGAGTGATGTTCTGCATAAATCCACATGAAAATAAATAAGAAAAATAGCTCAGGCCATTGCATGATAGAATAAGAGAGTGAACAAACAGTTTGCACACACAGAGTTCGGGATTGTGTTGATCAGTAGCCTCTACCTCCTCCATAAACAACTGTCGAAGTCTAACAACCCCTGTATAATTCGCTGTTACATCGCAAATAATTGTTAGTGTAGTTTGGGAGAGAAAATACGTGTGGAAAGTAGAACAGAAAAGAAACTAAATATTGGATAGAAGAGCCCCACTCACTGAAGGACTGTTTGTTCCTTCAAGTTCTTTACTGATCGATCGCAAGATGAAGTGAAGTGTCTAAATAAGAAATTTGAAGGCACCAGTAAAACACGTCGTGACCCTAAAAAGGCCTGTGAACAGACTTCGCTGGCACAAGTCTAAAATCACAAAGCCTAAGTGCAAGACTGAATTCTGAGGAGTGACTTATACCATAATATATTTCAAGGCTAGTCTTCCCCATATTTCATTCAAGCCTATGTAGCGTACTGATGAACTGATGTCGTTTTCGCATTATGAAAATTGGGTCCTGTAACGAATTCATGGATTAGATATTTAAGTGAACTATTTACTACTGATTGATTAGGATGAGTAGTTGCATAGAAACAGACTCCGGCTGTAAACAATTACTCACTGAAGTTTGTGAGTAGATATCAGACTATTAGGGCATCGAGACCTTCTCTGCAATTACCCTGACAAGGAAATATAACTATCAAGCTGACGCACAGATTTGCTCACATTAGCCTGAAACTCATACTATGAGTGAAATCCGTATTTAAGAGGATATCCCATGAATCTGATGCCTAGTGGTTTCTCAGTCGGAGACTGTTTATCCTTGTAAACATCAATAACAAGTGGAAGATGACTTCATACTCCACTGTATTGATCAGTGTAAATATGCAAGTGGTCACATATGCAAAAGTAGAATTTATCGATCACTGTGGTTAAAGTCTACACAACATATTTCTATGAAGACTGATTCGTTGGAATGTATTTTCAGCAGAATTAGACATCCAAGCAGCTCAGTAGTCAAAGATATTGTCACAAGAATTAAATCGTTGTGTAGACATCATTCAAACCTATTTGAAAACTAATCAGAGTAGAATATTGAGGTTTCGGGAAGCCTGAGTATTACGAAGGCCACAGTCACTCTTACAGATTCATCAACAGTTACTCATAGCACAAGCACTCTTCAGTGAATTGAGTTTTGAATTCGAGATTAGCGTACTTTTCTTGTTTCTGGCTCTCCACTGATTTTCGCATTTCGACTTTCGTCTTAGTCTTTGAATCTATCGCATGCTCATTTTCTCACTAATTGACAACACTCCAAGGACCCTGTGACAGTAGAGGAATTGGACAAATTCCTGCGTTTCTCTGTCAAGTTTGCTGAAGTTAACACGGAGCTTAATTTTCTGAAACGATGCATCGATAATCATGAACACCCATTTTCACAAAACTTCCGATGACAAGCATATTTGGAATGAAAATATTGGGAATACATCAATGGAACACAGTACAAGATTTGAAAACCCTCCAGCCTGTTGTTATTTTGAGGAAATCAGTATTATGAAGAAAGATCATGGTTGATGGGGTAAATCACATAACTTCAAAATATGAAATGGAGGTGTATCAATGCAACAAGAGGAGATGGTTGAAGATTCAAGTCTAACTGGGTTGCTGCAGATGATGTGTAGAACCTTCTGTAGGACAGTGTGAACGAAATGGATGCACATCTCTCCAACGGATACACAACTCAGCTATTGCATTGAATGGTGCCGATGTGAGTAGCGACAAAAGATATCGTTACATTGGTGTACATCACCAAATAATCCTGATCTGTGTTCATGTCGTGTGATTTGTCTATCACATAGGATAAAATATAATTGTCCTTAGAATCAGCTTCTTCTTTATCTAAACACACGACTACATGTACACATGCACTCATCGATATAGTCGTTTGTGTACTGTCTACACAAAGAGCTCCACAGGGACATTTGAAATCACAGATGCACACTGAAGAAGCCAATATCGACTTCTTGTTCCTGATTCTATGTGCACCTACTGTTTTGGTTTGGTAAATGATGGGGTGTACCGTAGAGTGAGCAGTTCGATTTACATCTTAGCATATCATCAACATAACTTATCGTGAGAATGTACCAGTATAGTTTGACAGCCATAATTATTCTGAATAATTCTGGACGACGGTGCTAGTCACACGTCTACTCAGAGAATATGAATGTTCTACATATATTAGGCGGTAAAGCTGCCCATTTTACTAATACATACATTGTCTCAAGTGAAATTGTCCTTACAAGGGATGTTGACAAAGAAGAGAAGTGAAACATTCTCAACCGAAACCAGCCTTCCGAAATCCGACAGAACATATCAATTCAGTGAGATATCATTAACATTTGTATAATTCGCCATCCAGTAATATTACTCCCACTGTCACTTTAAACTGCACATTGAATACCGATTGCATATTGCGTATTTGATTGCAAATATGTTTATCACAGTAGAAATAACACTGTTGAAATTCAGTGTATTTCAGTCTTATCAATTACAGCATCAGCGAATTCAAGACGAATAGATTACAGTCACTTTCAGCCAAGACTCTGGAAAAGCGCGCAAATTAGGAATTCTGACTTGAAGAGAATTGTATGTGTGCAGTTCGTGCATATACTGTCAACTGACGTGATCCTCGAGTACACAAATTCGATCATGGGAAGAGTGAAAGACGCAATCAGGAAGTTATCAGCCCAACGGTTCATCTAGGAACCTACTCGAAATTTTCCACTGCGCATCATTTATTCATACCAGATACCTGTTTGACACCTGGGCTACATCTACGTAAATCTACATATTTGCATATAATACATCATGTTTTCATTTTTCATTTTAATAAAATATGATCACAAATCGTATCAAATACAGAGAGGCGAAACCATCTCAAACTAAACCAGCCTTCAGAAATCCGATAGAACATATGTCCTCAGTTTGATATAATTTAAAATATTACAGTTGGAGTGGTGTGTGCAGTTGTGGATTAGCATGGATGAGTGCGTGTCGTGACATCGTGACTAGTGATCTCTTATTAGTGGGTGGATATGAAGACGAAGGCGATATCTGCATTGACAAACACACTTGCTGCAATTTACCATGTAGATGAATCCGTCAGTGGTGCATGGAAAGCTTTGAAGTGTGCCAATTCATGACAACTGGCATGTCTAGTGTTATGAGCTTCACTGCATACGGCATTCATCCGACATTGGTATATTTGATTTAAATGTAATTTATGACTGGTCGTGTGTAATGCAGTGAGTAAAACAGTCGACAGATTGTTCCTATATTTATGAGATATGGAGAAAAAGAAGGTTGAACGAGGAGAGGAAAGTTCGTAGTTTTGATGAATCATCCAGTGATTTGATATTAATTCTCCAGCTTGCATTGCCAGTAGATTGACAAGTCAAAATAATTATTCACTTTCTATGATGAGTTGTAAGCATTCTCACATGCTTACGTCCAGTGTGTTTGTGAGACGGTGAGTGATATGGGCTTGTTTATTTGGCTTCTAATCCAGTACAAATACTCACGTGATGTCCACATTCATTAATCTACTACTACTGCTGCTTCTCATTCAACGGATGACAACCAAATGTATCAGGCAGTTGATCCTTGTGTGTATCAATGTATGCTGTTTGGAGGGAACTACAAGCCTTGCCAAACGTGAATAATTGATAACGATGTTGACAGTGAAATATTTGACTTGCCACATACACTACTGACTGATGATTATGAGTGGCTGGGAAGCATCCAATTCAAACAGTGGTGCTCGCTAGTCAGATTGAAGTCATATATACAAACCGGACGTCAGTCTCGCTCGTTTCACTCCAACCTCATCAGTGGTTGGAGTGTACTCAGTTTGACTGAAGTCAGATACTCGGAGTGGTTCAAATACCCGAATTCCAGTTGTCTGCCTTGGTGAACTGTTAATACGCAGAACCGAGTTCGTCCACTGGAAGTTACACAGTTGAGGTGAGAAATCACCAACGTTTCGTGTGGGAATTGTGCGGAATATTGTTAGGCTGTAACAATCATTTCATTTTCAACTCTCCATCTACACATGCATAACAAGTGAATTATAAATCACTAAATCACAACACCTCGTAGTGAATTTCTATCCTTTCGCATACAATGCATATATGAGGAAGGAAATGCATTTTCGAAAGTTGATGAGGAGAAATATGGAGGCATTCATTAAGGTAGGATAGATATTACAGTAATTCGCATAAAGATAACTATCTGTCGTGCACGAACTATCAGTGTTAAGGAAATTTACCTTTCCTCTGATGCATACAACTCTGTCATATTTCGGTTCGTCCACTCACAGACACTATCGCCTTGATGACATACACATAGAGAATTCAATCCTAAATGAGTTGATGTTGAGCTGTTATCTTTAGACAACAATATTCCTTCTATTTTCGAACACGTCAGAAGTAAGGAAAGGAGAAGGCCAATTGGAACACGAGCATTTTCAATAATGCATATGTGTCTAATATTGAAGTCAAAGTCACTATTACTACGATTGATTTAAGTTTATTTAATGAAAATAAGTAAAGAGACTATGTAAACTACAGAAAGAAAGGAAAGTCTAATCGCCCACTTTGCGTGTCTCACCAGTGCATTAGTTCCCATCCAGGAATATAACCTTTCTGGGATCGTAGTTGTAGTCATCTGGAACAGGTTCGCACAAGTTCGTTTTGACGTCTGGAAAGAGATTTAATATGAATATATATTTAGAGACTGATATCACTTGGAAAACTAAGATGTTCATTTATCCTGTATAGTAAACAGAAACAACAACCTTAGTATGTGTATGAATATAAGAGATATGAGAATAGTTAGCTGGATGTGATTGGGAATGCTGAGAAATATTTGAGATTAGTGAAGCTGAGTACTTGTACGCCATTTTCTTTCCTTTCCATTATCTGTTCCTGCAGTGTCATTTAACAGTCGGCAGTAAATACTATGAGAGACTGATTTCTGCGTCCATCAAATGGTCAAACGTAACATCTGATATCACCACAACTCTCCTTCAGGCCCCTAATACAAAATCAACTGCGTGAAGTAATCCAAGTTGTGGTAGACCACCACCCTCCTACTAAAGCAAGCACGCTCAAACGAAAGCGTAGCAAGTCTGATTTGTGATAGCGAAGATCCTCACGCTAACATTCTGCTCACAAGCTCTATTAGTGTTTACGCTTTCAATACAATCAGTGTGCATGCATCAGTCACACACAGTTTGAAACTGGCCTTCTAATTAGTCCACTTCGCTGCATTCTGCCATCGAAAATTCCTATCAAACTCCAAGAAAGTACAATGCTTCTCACTCACACAAATGACACATTGACACATAGCGCTTCCCGTTTCACACTTTGACATCAAAATCAGCTTGATGCAGTAACACTGTCACGTAGACAACAATCACAACGATAAACTAAATATTCATACATATCACGCTGTTGGTTTTGTATTCAGGAGTAACTTCTCGAAATGTTTCTGTGAACGAAGATTCAACGCACTTATCATACAAGACTCAGATGACATCTGCATGCACTGACTATTATTTGTTTAGCTATTTCTTCTGTCAAACACATATATTTCTTCGAAATGACACAGTGACAATGTTCGTCGACCACACAGCTATTATTCGTTGGAATGACTCTCATTGTCTTGGTTTCAATTGCTAATATTTCGACGTCAAACGACGATTGGAATGGGACTGAAACATACAAAACGGTTTCATGGAGATTATAGGTGTTTTGTGGAATTCGATCTTTCAGTAAATACTAGCAAAGCTAAATATGAATAGAATGCACAACATAATGTTCGCGCTCGTGATCGCTTCAAGATTAGACTGAGCAGCCAGTGGAATATGTGGTGGTTGCTCACAACAGTCACTAATTCTCAGTCAAAATATTACCCACAGATTCATTCACTCACCCATTACCCTCCGTCTATAAGAAGTTGCTTCTGTAAGCGAAAATAGGAGGTAGGTTGAACATTTGGTACGGAATTCGAAAATCAGAAATAGATATAAAAATTTCTTTCCGCCATTTCACAATGCATAAAATCGTCTTTGTTAGAGTTAAGTGAAACCAAATAAGACAATGTTAAGTACGAATTTTAGGCGATTTATGTCACTGACGAATTGTAATTCTGAGAATTTCCTCATGGACAACCTGTGGAAGCCGCATGTATAGCGAGTTCCAAGATATCCTAATCATTTTCATCTAGAGTTAGATCCTCCAGCCTAGTGATTACTGCTCAAATTTCGGTTCTTATGAACCTCTCTCTTCCTTTCACGTGTGATCTTCTCGTGAATGAAATCAGCAAAATGTGCACATTTCTTCGAACCCAGAACATCTACACGTCCGTCTAATTTCTTCCAAATTATAAATGCTGTAGTAGCATCCGTTTTGACTCAGAACAAAGTCATATGAATAACATTGAATAAACATAACGGTAAAACTCTGCTTTAAACAAAGTGACTGGATGCGCACTGCTGTGTTATGAAACCTTTCACAACATCACGCATCACGGAGAAGTCGACCTGCGATCAAATGGTGAAGTCTATCTGTGGCCCTATCTTCACACATTAGTGTTTCCTTTTGATAGCACATCAATTACCTCTGTCACTGTGTCCAACCAAATAAGGATCACTGTCAGTTTGATGAGTAATTCCGAGAGATGAGGTGTTGACATGTTTATTTCCAAGACAAGACAACAGTATTCTCAGTGCAGTATTAACTTCCATTCTTAAATTCCACATATGTCTAGTATGACTACGGACAAACAACTGTAGCTGATAGTAAGAGAGAGCGTTTCCCACACATTTGATTTCTTCACAATAATCAAGCATACTTCACCTCTCACAACCCTCATCGTTTCTTTAAACATTACACGACTTTGTTATTTTATATGAGGGAATTTGACACAAGTGTGTCTGAAATCCTTATGGAAAGCAATTATTTCGACTACTATCTTGAGATGCGCCATTTTTCATTTATTACTATCTGGTCAACTGACAGCGGTCATTCATACCATTCACATTTGCAATTATACGCATAATACAAGTGTCATATTAAATGTGATCATATATCGCAACAATATAAAACTAACCGTAATTAGTAAATGGTGCGGAAATGAAAATGAAATTAGAAAGCAATAATTACTTAGGTGACGGTTAGTGAATTGGAAATAAGTCTACACAATCAATTCTCTGTGGAGCAGCTTGTGATGATTCATCGATAATAAAACAGAAAAATCAGCCTGTAATTATGCTGAAGCACGCAATCTGATATTCTTAAAATAGTTTTATGTAACTGCCAGTTGCTAACGTCGATCATATTTGAACATTCGTTCTGTTTACCGTCTGTCTTCACTTCGTCCTCTTCATTAGTTCATCTCAACGAGGTAATTAGTTTACACGAATTGCAGAGTGCAGCACAATCTCCACGTGTCAGTGACTGAGCGTGTATGCAGTTTGTTGACTGAAATATACTGTGCTCAAAACTTTAGCCTAAGAATTCCAGGATTGAGAAGTTACAACAAACTAATCAATGCTTATCCTGCATCGGAATTCTGAATCTTAGATGAAATAAAACAGGATTTTATTAACTCACCTATCAGTATATCCGAAACTAGAATGTTTGAAACAAGCAATTGGAAAGATAACATTCATTCACTCTGAACAAAGAAATGCGTTAATTTTGATTCATGATTTTCTAGGCACAAATTCTACTTAAAGTCATAGATGTTATGCACACGGCTATCATTGTTTTAGTAAGTCAACTTAGTGAAACTCCAACACTGTTGCTTAATAATTGAAGAAGTGAATAGAAAATTTCTTCTTTTCACCACTTCAATGAGGCAAACATCTTGACAACTGTAAGTGCCCACGAATCTCACGTATATATATAAATACTAGGCAGAAAGTCAAGTAACGAAACATCTTTGTTTGGTTGATTCAGCTCTGTATTCTACAGAATAAGCATCTGAATGTCAAATCTTCGCTCAATATTGAGGATGAAGTCCAGATTGTCCGGCAATTCAAACTGATGGAGAACGTTTCATAGAGCGGTTTCCTCGTTTTGGTAGGTAACAATCACTCACTACATGCAATGACATTCACCATGAATTATTAACTTCTACAAAGATACGTGATGAATGTGTTATCTGAAAGGTTAGGAATGATTACTCGATAAATTCCACAGATATTTATTAAATGCAGAAGAATGTCGAGTCATTTTTCCCAACGTTTGATCTGGAAAAACAAATTGGAATCACCTGAATACATATTGAGCCATTGTTTTGTGTAAAATATCAGAAGAAAACTCACCTTCTATCTTCCGTGAAAACTCATCGGATATTTGGCTCTCCAGTAGATGTTTGGTGAACATTCCCAGAATATCAACTTCAGACAAATTTTTATTGAGTTGTCGCAACTTATAAACGGGTATATGGTAGTGAACAGAAACACGAATAGCTCCATCTGGATTAGGATAATCAGATATGTCTATCCCACAGTATTCGGAGACAACTGAAAGTCTGGATAGAATGCCGTCAAAACGTTGATCAATCTGTAAACACGAAATAGTGATTAGTTCCTCTGACAGCCGGTGTTACGATTTAGTGTTAATTAAGTGGAAAGACATATCTGTTAACGACTCAATCCTCAGGTCACATTGTGGCAAAAGTAGGAACTAATTAATAGCCTTATAAATCGTGTGCGTACTAAAACAAACACATAACCAGCGAACAGAATCCTTGAAGAATTCAGCATAAGCAAAACTTGAAGACTGAGTTAGAATTCATCAGGTCAGGCTCGGTCACCGTACAAATAATAAAACGCACTGAAAGATGTAAACTCTAGTTTACTTACCGCATTACATATTTTTGGCTTCATTTCCGTTACAACCACATGTTTTAGTACCGAGTACCAACCCTGGTAACATGTTCCATTCTTCAAATACCCGAGAATTATCACTTTGATTACTTTTTGCCGCTCTTCCTCTAGAAAATCGTTAATTTTTAAATCAATTGTCAAAATGAATAGCTAGGATATATTGAAAAATAAGACATAGTAGAATGATAGACAGATCATAAAACGTGTGAAACCAGTGAGACACTGATGATTATTTCTTTACTCAGTGTAACCAGAACAAGGCTGTACTTAGGTACGCGTGTACCTCGACCACTTCCTATACTCTTTCAGTTTGCTGAGACAATTATTATTATTATTATTATTAGTAGTAGTAGTAGTAGCAGTAGAATTGTTATCTTGGAATTCGAAGGTGAAGAGATTCACATCTTGTTCGCCTTGAAGTTGATTGCCTGCAGTCATTTATTTGAATAAGTTTGACAATTTGCCAATTCATCAAAGTCGATTTATTCAGGTAAGAAAAATATTATAGCACAACCTAAGTCTGATAGTCTGTGTTCTAGTCAAGAGACAGACAGAACGAGAAGGAGCTATTCGAGTGAGTTTTGTCATAATCATTTATCCAGTTATTTATGTCTGGTTATGAAGTCTGCAGTAGGACAAGGTTATTGAATGGCTCATCAACCAAGATGCAACGCAAATGTCACATAAAATATGATGATGCATCATATCAATATGGAACTAACCGTATGGAGGAGATACTTGGAAAATAAAAGTGAAATAAGAAAGCAATAGTGAATTCAACAAGTTTATTGTACTATCAGTTTAATTAACTGACGATCAACAAAGACTAGAAAACTCCACAAAATCAATTCTGTATTTCATTCATAAGGATTTGAATGGTTCTACTGATCCACCATAGACCGACATCAGACCGACATCCTTAATGTGGAGCGGCCGTGGATAACTTTTTGAGACGATGTGGGCTAACGACCCGATGAAGGGTCAAACAAAGCACTGTGAGTTCAGACAGTGAGGATGACAAGACTGAACTACTTGGAAGGATTTCAGTTGATCGCAATTTAAAAATTCTGAGAGATCATGATGTGTTGGCAACACTGTTTAATACTATGTAGGAGTACAGCCGTCATTGTCAGACACACAAGGTGCACCAATCTTAACGTTTGATGAAAAAATTCAGAATGTCCCATTCGATGCCAAGTGCTTATAACTAAAGTGTTAGATTTAAGTTGTCGGGAAATGGCAGAATTCGCCAATCTCTAACCGCTGACATCTCAACCATATGCCGAATGGTATCACTCGTATTGACATCCAGTAATGGTGAGCTGCAGCCATTGTGTAATGTCGTATGAGATGAACAATAGCCTATTTAAGTGATATTGGCCTGCAAAGTATGTCATTACCATGAGACTGTCACGTTGGTCGCAAGCTTCATACACAAGCGGGAAAGTAATCAACAATCTTTGTTGCACCACCCAAATCACAATAACGTTCAGAACACTGCACCAATAAACGCAACTGGGTCATGACGAAAGCAGTCTAACACGCTAGAAACTTCCAACTGTCAGATGAGATACAAATATATGTTCACTAAAGTCAGCCATCTACTTGGAACACATTGTTCTCACTGACTGTCATCAAAGTGAACATAAAAATAATGAGGTGAATCAGCACAAAAGACGATCAAAACACTTGTAGAAAGCTTACCTGAGTAAACAACTGCAAACAAAGCTGTGAAATATAAGAATGAGATGTAGGTGTTCATTCTGAAACTTTTGCTATAATTGAATTCAATGGCAATCTAAGTCTTCACGGGATATTTATACTATACTTAGGAATGCGCCTCCCCATCGCTAAACACGGCAAACAACAGCACTATTAAATATTTCTATCGTGTTTGTGTGAGATTCAGAATTGAAGAGGAATACCTCAAGTATGAATAGCAATAGTTGCAAAAATAACTCACTAATTAGGCCCCTGAATTAAAATAAAATCTCAGTGACAAAAAGAATTATGATAAAATAATATCAATAACAGATATAAGTTAACATTAGAAATATGATATCCTAATTAACAAAAAGAATGTAGCAAACAACGGATGACAGAGTGAAAGTTTTAGGTCAACGCACACAAAAGAGTAAAGTACCTAACAAAAGTTTAAATTATGAAAATGTTGGTAGAGTTAGTTATTTCCACTGTTGCAACTAAAAGTACTTCTAGGATAGTCATACTAGTCCTATGTAAACCACCTTCAGTCCATCTATCTGACTTGCTGTGTTTACACTATTAGATGTTTGCTGGGTGTGTGAGGTACTGGTAGTGCTGTTGGTAAGATACACTCTACTAGGCCTTACTAAAACCACTTTATCTGTGTACCCAAATGGATCAGTACTCTATCTAACCTGTAAGTACAGACGACAAAACACAAATATAAAGACTTAGTTAATTGGAAATGTGCTCTGCTTAGCAGTATCTTTGAGGAAAATATAAGGTCGAGATTATACATGGGAAGGGATGTAGGATTTATCTGACGAATATGGCTGTATTACGAACTGAAAGTATGTGAGTGAGGGCAGCACAAGGGAGAAGAGCAAAATGGCGTTGGAGCGAGTCCGTATATGAACACGTTAAAACAAAGTCGTAAACATATATATATATATATATTAGTTTTGATTACAGCTTGATTCAACACCGTATTTTTGGTACACGCATGGAATTTTCAGCATGTGATATCGGTAGACCAAATTTTGCAGGCGGTCCATGTTCCGTACACTGATGGTAAGAATGCAAAGAAGATAAGTCGTTTGAAG
Organism: Trichobilharzia szidati; assembly: GCA_944472155.2. Classification (NCBI taxonomy): domain Eukaryota; kingdom Metazoa; phylum Platyhelminthes; class Trematoda; order Strigeidida; family Schistosomatidae; genus Trichobilharzia; species Trichobilharzia szidati. The sequence goes on along the minus strand of OX235274.1, from coordinate 62,938,253 downwards.
CTATCCTAATATGCAATCATTCAATGAACTACCCTGAACTCCTCATCATGATTCGAAATTCATTGATGTCATAAATTTTCTTGAGAGGGTGAAGCGGTTTATTCATGAGAATAGATTTCCAAAGGGAATGCAGTTACACTTGTGTAAAATTTCCTCATGTAAAATAACAAATTCGTGTAATGTATAAAGAGGCAATGAGGGCTGTGAGAGGTGAAGTATGCTTGATTATTGTGAAGAAATCAAATGTGTGGGAAATGCTCTCTCTTACTCTCAGCTACAGTTGTTTGTCCGTAGTCATACTAGACATATGTGGAATTTAAGAATGGAAGTTAATAATGACTGCACTGAGAATACTGTTGTCTTGTCTTGGAAATAAACATGTCAACACCTCATCTCTCGGAATTACTCATCAAACTGACAGTGATCCTTATTTGGTTGGACACAGTGACAGAGGTAATTGATGTGCTATCAAAAGGAAACACTAATGTGTGAAGATAGGGCCACAGATAGACTTCACCATTTGATCGCAGGTCGACTTCTCCGTGATGCGTGATGTTGTGAAAGGTTTCATAACACAGCAGTGCGCATCCAGTCACTTTGTTTAAAGCAGAGTTTTACCGTTATGTTTATTCAATGTTATTCATATGACTTTGTTCTGAGTCAAAACGGATGCTACTACAGCATTTATAATTTGGAAGAAATTAGACGGACGTGTAGATGTTCTGGGTTCGAAGAAATGTGCACATTTTGCTGATTTCATTCACGAGAAGATCACACGTGAAAGGAAGAGAGAGGTTCATAAGAACCGAGATTTGAGCAGTAATCACTAGCCTGGCGAGTCTAACTCTAGATGAAAATGATTAGGATATCTCGGAACTCGCCATTCATGCAGCTTCCACAGGTTGTCCATGAGGAAATTCTCAGAATTACAATTCGTCAGTGACATAAGTCGTCTAAAATTCGTACTTAACATTGTCTTATTTGATTTCACTTAACTCTAACAAAGACGATTTTATGCATTGTGAAATGGCGGAAAGAATTAGTTAGTCGGTTGCTTCTGGTATGTGTGATATCAACTGTAGATATATTTCTCACTTTCGAATTCCGTACCAAATGTTCAACCTTCCTCTTTTTTTCGCTTACAGAAGCAACTTCTTATAGACGGAGGGTAATGGGTGAGTGAATGAATCTGTGGGTAATATTTTGACCGAGAATTAGTGACTGTAGTGAGCAACCACCACATATTCCACTGGCTGCTCAGTCTAATCTTGAAGCGATCACGAGCGCGAACATTATGTTATGCATTCTATTCATATTTAGCTTTGCTAGTATTTACTGAAAGATCGAATTCCACAAAACACCTATAATCTCCATGAAACCGTTTTGTACGCTTCAGTTCCATTCCAATCGTCGTTTGACGTCGAAATATTAGCGATTGAAACTAAGACAATGAGAGTGATTCCAACGAATAATAGCTGTGTGGTCGACGAACACTGTCACTGTGCCATTTCTTCACGCAGTTGATTTTGTATTAGGGGCCTGAAGGAGAGTTGTGATGATATCAGATGTTACCTTTAACCATTTGATGGACGCAGAAATCAGTCTCTCATAGTATTTACTGCCGACCGTTAAATGACACAGCACGAAAAGATAATTGAAAGGAAAGAAAATGGCGTACAAGTATTCAGCTTCACTAATCTCAGGAATTTCTCAGCATTCCCAATCACATCCAGCTAACTATTCTCATATCTCTTATATTCATACACATACTAAGGTTGTTGTTTCTGTTTACTATACAGGATAAATGAACATCTTAGTTTTCCATGTGATATCAATCACTGAATGTATGTACATATCGATTCTCTTTTGCAGGCATCAAAACCAACTTGTGCGAACCTGTTCCAGATGACTACAACTACGATCCCAGAAAGGTTATATTCCTGGATGGGAACTAATGCTCTGGTGAGACACGCAAAGTGGGCGATTAGACTTTCCTTTCTTCCTGTAGTTTACATAGTCTCTTTACTTATTTTCATTAAATAAACTTAAATCTATCGTTGTAATAGTGACTTTGACTTCAATATTAGACACATATGCATTATTGAAAATGCTCGTGTTCCAATTGGCCTTCTCCTTTCCTTACTTCTGACGTGTTCGAAAATAGAAGGAATATTGTTGTCTAAAGATAACAGCTCAACATCAACTCATTTAGGATTGAAATTTCCATGTGTGTGTTATCAAGGCAATAGTGTCTGTGAGTGGACGAACTGAAATGTGACAGAGTTGTATGCATCAGAGGAAAGGTAAATTTCCTTAACACTGATAGTTCGTGCACGACAGATAGTTATCTTTATGCGAATTACTGTAATATCTATCCTACCTTAATGAATGCCTCCATATTTCTCCTCATCAACTTTCGAAAATGCATTTCCTTCCTCATATATGCATTGTATGCGAAAGGATAGAAATTCACTACGAGGTGTTGTGATTTAGTGATTTATAATTCACTTGTTATGCATGTGTAGATGGAGAGTTGAAAATGAAATGATTGTTACAGCCTAACAATATTCCGCACAATTCCCACACGAAACGTTGGTGATTTCTCACCTCAACTGTGTAACTTCCAGTGGACGAACTCGGTTCTGCGTATTAACAGTTCACCAAGGCAGACAACTGGAATTCGGGTATTTGAACCACTCCGAGTATCTGACTTCAGTCAAACTGAGTACACTCCAACCACTGATGAGGTTGGAGTGAAACGAGCGAGACTGACGTCCGGTTTGTATATATGACTTCAATCTGACTAGCGAGCACCACTGTTTGAATTGGATGCTTCCCAGCCACTCATAATCATCAGTCAGTAGTGTATGTGGCAAGTCAAATATTTCACTGTCAACATCGTTATCAATTATTCACGTTTGGCAAGGCTTGTAGTTCCCTCCAAACAGCATACATTGATACACACATGGATCAACAGCCTGATACTTTCTTTTCAGGGGACTGTCGTATTTCTTAGTGAAACCCATGTGTTCACTAGCACAAGTAACTAGGATTCATACATATGGAAATACACCGTTTGGTATTTGAACACACAGGAACTTTACTCGCTGTAAACTGACATCGAATTGTGAACAGGATGAGGGATAAACGAGAAGGACCGCAGTAGTGATGATGCATCAGAAAATCTGCCGAATGTCAAACAGCTTGTAAGACACAGCAGTGTTCGTATTCTCCAAATATTCATCAAGCGAACTCAGGCATACAGCAATGACAAAAGTACAGTTGGTTATCATCCGTTGAATGAGAAGCAGCAGTAGAAGTAGATTAATGAATGTGGACATCACGTGCATATTCATACTGGATTAGAAGGCAAACAAACAAGCCCATATCACTCACCGTCTCACAAACACACTGGACGTGAGCATGTAAGAATGCTTACAACTCACCACAGAAAGTGAATAATTTTTTCGATTTGTCAATCTACTAGTACTGAAAGCTGAAGAAGTAATATCAAATCACTGGATGATTCATCAAAACTACGAACTTCCCTCTCCGCGTTAAACCTGATTTGTCTCCATATCTCATCAATATAGGAACAATCTGTCGACTGTTTTACTCACTGCATTACACACGACCAGTCATAAATTACATTTAAATCAAATATACCAATGTCGGATGAATGCCGTATGCAGTGAAGCTCATAACACTAGACATGCCAGTTGTCATGAATTGGCACACTTCAAAGCTTTCCATGCACCACTGACGGATTCATCTACATGGTAAATTGCACCAAGTGTGTTTGTCAATGCAGATATCGCCTTCGTCTTCATATCCACCCACTAATAAGAGATCACTAGTCACGATGTCACGACATGCACTCATCCATGCTAATCCACAACTGCACACACCACTGCAACTGTAATATTGTAAATGCATAGAAGTGATGGAACAGAAGTAATGTCAGAGAATTGCAAAACGCCTAGAACTAATATCACCTTTTTATTAGCTAGCATTCAACAACCCTTGAAATTAATGTAAAAGATTCAGTCACGCTTCCCAATAGGAAAAATATCCGGGTATCTGGGTGTGTGAGTAAATGATGCGCAGTGGAAAATTTCGAGTAGGTTCCTAGATGAACCGTTGGGCTGATATCTTCCTGATTGCGTCTTTTTTACTCTTCCCATGATCGAATTTGTGTACTCGAAGATCACGTCAGTTGACAGTATATGCACGAACTGCACACATACAATTCTCTTCAAGTCAGAATTCCTAATTTGCGCGCTTTTCCAGAGTCTTGGCTGAAAGTGACTGTAATCTATTCGTCTTGAATTCGCTGATGCTGTAATTGATAAGACTGAAATACACTGAATTTCAACAGTGTTATTTCTACCGTGATAAACATATTTGCAGTCAAATATGCAATATGCAATCGGTCTTCAATGTGCAGTTTAAAGTGACACCACTGTAGTACACCATGTATTATAAATTTAATGAGACTGAAAATGCATTTCATGCATTAACACTGAAAGCTGATGTTTGGATAACTAACACAATACCTGAAATGACTAGCAAATATATGACCACCAGTTTACTGTGAATTGAGTTTTGCTACTTCTACACAGGTAATAATGCTTTCACAACATTGGTTGCGAAAACCACCAAATAGTTTTCATTTTCGGATTCATCAAATCACTGTTAAGATAAGAATCTTCTGTGACTTTGCAAATAAGAAATTATACTCAGCTGAAACCAATGCTGAAAAGTGATTCCCATTATCAGGCTTCTTTAAGTAACACACATCTGCACTGTTCCACGCTAAAATTTACAACAGTATGAACTAGAAATTCGTAGTTATGGGCGTGCAGGAGTGGGAGTAATATTACTGGATGGTTAATTATACAAATGTTAATGATATCTCACTGAATTGATATGTTCTATCGGATTCTGGTTGGCTGGTTTCGGTTGAGAATGCTTCGCCTCTCTTCCTTGTCAACATCCCTTGTAAGGAAACTTTCACTTGACACAACGTATGTATAAGTAAAATTGGGAGCTTTACCTATGCTATTCTGTAGCGAATTCAGTAGTACAATATACTTCTCACTGAATGGAGCGGATAGCATTTCGCTAGACGTAGGTGATAATGAAACTGGAACCACTTGCAGCACAAGGTGGTCGTGTCACGAGTAACCACTGGATTCCAAACCACACTTGAACCTGAATAACGAGCTCTAATGCTTCATGCATTATTTCAACCCTGAAATTTACCTAAGCCTTGTCAATGCTAGATCTATCCTTAACAATAAAGGGTGTTCAGGGCACATGAACTGGTATATATTTCTCCAATAATTTCTATTACTGAGTCCTGGTGTCACTCTGATGTACCAGACGAAGGGACAAGCATGGATAATTACACACACTTTCGGTGTGACAGGAACACTGGTAAGGGAGGAGGCTTTCTCACGTACTTCCTGAGCACACCCACTGTACTACAGCTAGGAAATAGGGAACTCAATAACACGCATGACACTCTACTAATCAACGTGCATTTAACAGATGCTAAAGTACTAAGTGGATAATATGTACAGACTTCAACCTAATCGAAATCAGCTGGGACTTATTGACAAGCCCAGATAAATATGACAAGCTCTTGGGCACACTGTACATTTTCGGCTGGAAACAAACTGTCACTATTCCCACGCGAGGTGACAAAATACTAGACTTAATATTCTGCCGCAATATAAGTCCCCTCTCAATCTTAGTGGGTTCCAAGTTTTCAGGTAGCGACCACAAAACAGCATTGTGTTCACTATCACTTTCACTGAGTAACAATGCAGCTTATGTCTACACTTAACAACAAATAACATATAGGAAATATATTCAGGCAGACTTGGCTTCCGTAGGATCAATGCCAAGATCCTCTGAATGGGGTGAATACTTCGTCACTGATAACCCCTCGAGAGCTCCGAGCATCTCCTACCAGAAGCAAAACTCATGTTTAGATGCCACCATTCCACTGCGAACACTAAATGCCGCTGAGTTCACCTATGCCAGCATTTACCATGTCATTAGGTCTATGAAATGCTCTAAGGATATTGGCGCTGACATCATTCCATCCTATTTCTATGAATGTGGTTGTCCTGACGATTGCATGTTACTGCTTAAAGTCTCCACAATATCCTCAGAAACTCAAACGTAGCCAGAAAAATGGGAGACGACGTTTATTCTGTCTAGACATAAATGCAGCTCAAAAACAGAAGTCAACAACTACAGGCCAATGGATATCGCACTTATAGCATCTAGAGTTATGGAGAGACTAGTTAAAGATAGCATCCCCAAACACATGCTTGACTGCAATATTGTAAGCCCGAACCAACATGGATTCCTAAGATCCACATCATGTTAAACATGCCACCCAGATTTCTTCAACCTCGTGACCAGTAATCGTGACAGATGACAACTATTACTCGTCATCTGCCTTGAAATTTCTAAGGCATTTGATCGTGTCGACCATTTGCTTCTGATACACGAGCTGAATTCCCTAGGAACACGTGACCCACAATTGGGATGGCTTAATTCATTCCTTAACAACAAGCACGAAATAGTTGGACTTGAGTCTGTTACTTTCATACCTAGCCGAATCACTTCTGATGCAGTTAAGCGTAGCATAACAGGGCACCTCCTACTTGCACTTTATATCAACGATATATGCGCCTGCTCCACATATGGTAAACCATTCGTTTTCGCAGATGTCCTAAAAGTGGCTTATACATTCCAGCGTGATAACCTATGGTGCCTTCAGAATCTTGTGCAGAATGAATTATATTAAGTGACTACGTGGTCATCCTTAAGGAATCTATGATTCAGTCTGAACAAATATGGTCTCAGGCACTCTAGTGATTCGACATTATCTGAGCGAGTGGCACCGCATACTCGAAAGCCGCGGATTCTCTAAGGATGTATCCTCAGGAACTTTCGCCACAGTGAAGCCAAGCTCATTCCATAGAAAACATGTGTAAGGTCACTATTAGGACACTGTCCATTTATTATTAGCAGTACTCGTATATGTGAAAAGCTGAGAATAGAAAGCATCCGGCGATATTTCACGTCCAAACTAACTAGATATAATTATGAGAAAGACTACATTTCACGGTGTTTGTCTCTAAGTCTTCACCCAATTTGGACGAGACGATTTATTATAAATTTAATATCCTTCTTCAAGGTCTTACATAAAATATCACACTAAGATAGTGAGGACATGTAATTCTCACCGGATGGCTTCCACGACCTGCGGAAACATACTTGCACAGTGACTATGAAAGCATTTAAATCATCAATCCACAAGATTCTCTTCACAGGCATGTATTCTAAAATAGGGAACAGTTCAGCCCTAGAAATCAGAACCCACACCTCGTTTGTAAGCTTCGGGCAAACGTATGAAACTTCATTAATTACTCTGCATTAAAGACAAAGACACTAGTTGTGCAGATGTATGAAAGACTAAGAGAATATCAATATCAGTGTTTACCAGACAGCCATGCACAATAAATATAAACATGTATATACACATATATTAGAGTTCTATATACATCTGGATACTCCTCTTTTTCCGGCATATCGCTGCCTTCCTCTCCTCTTCTATTTACCTTGTAGTGGCAGTTGCGTAGACCACCAGTAAGATTGAAGTCGAACAGGACCTGAAGCCACTTACGTATGTATTTCCACATCATTCTTCAGTGACTCTAAACTATGGCGGCCCAAGACTAAACTACCTAAGAGAGACGTTGGCAAATCTCCATCGACCAATCAGACGCGCCAGCGCTGGAAGTTAACTTAGTTAGCTTAAACCAATCTCAGTGCAAAAATTCACTTCATCAGATGCTAGCTTCAAGGGGTAAGGCCATCATGCAAAACGAAAGGAATGCGTTCACCCATAGACAAGCACTATATAGAGGACTAAGCAGGCAACAAAAATGTCCTACCTATTTCTGCACACTTCACAATTTCACCGTGGTATTTTATTGTATCTCTAAGTATCAGTCTCATTCACTTCTTTCACCTCTGTTGTCGGCATACTCCGACTGACTAGTGCCAGACCATCTTACACTAGCTTCCATTTCTTTAGCAGACCGATTTTCTTGATTCCCTTTCATTTCACTTAGTATCACGTTTCCTGGTGTGTTTGCAATCCCGACTGTAAAATTTTCAAGTAAAACGCGATTTAGATGTCTGAGTAGCTCCACTTCACTTGTACGAACCGTATGTTCACACCGGAATTTAGTAATGTACCTCTTCTAATTTCATTGAGAAGAGTTGAAGCATTCCAAGAGATGAATTGTGTCACAATCCACACTTTTGAAGCAATGCAACCAACAAGAAACCACGAAGTTTGCACAAGTTCCGAAAATATTTCGGTCGTTGAAACGTCACAGATTGTTTCAAGGTCGCTGGCAAGATGGCGATCGTTACCTGTCGTCATCCCTAACATATGTGCATGCTGTGACTGGGCTTTGTACAGAAGTGCGCCAGGCGAAGTTAAAGTATCACTACTATTGGCTCTACACTATAGCAACCCAAAACGAAACTAACGGCTACCGCACGAACTTTGAAATGGGAGTGTGTAAGGCCTGGTAAGTAAGCGGTTTTCTAGTGTTTAAACTGTATGTTTATCTAATTTCAGGTTGGCCACGTAGCGTACAGGGATTGGTCGCCCAAGACGACGCAACCGATGACCAATAGGAGGGCTCTTCCCCTCTACCCTAATTGTATTATGATTGGTTGTAAATAAACTCCTTGACCTTGAGTCTTCGTTCTTACTAGCACGCGGCACTTGTGTGATCACCCTGCTAAAGTGCGCTTTGCTCTCTGTTTCAGATCATTGCTTGACGATTGGCCCTACATAAATGGCGAGCCTGCCAACGGAAAAACTTTCCTTCTAAGTCTCGACTCACTGAGGCTTCCAAGACCACTTCTCCTGTCCAGGAGACAGCATCTAACGAGCTTGTTGATCAACTAGCTGTGGCCATGGCCAGAGCATTCCAATCAAATCAGTCTGGATCGCGCTGTCCATCCCATGCCACATAAATTAGAAGTGGGTGATGACTTCGATCTATAGTCGGACAAGGTTCACCGATATGTCCATCTGATGAACGTCCCTCACCCAAACGCGTTTGTCCTCGATTGTGTCGGACGTTCTTTGGAAATGCACGTGATAGGTTTAGACCATGTGCATCTGACAATGGGCACCCTTTTGAGTACTCTACGAGCACGCATAGTACCACCAGTGCCTCAAATAGAAGCACTGAAACGCCTTAATGAGTGCAGGCAAGGTCAAGGGGAAGTGGTCAACCAATTTTCACTACGGCTACGCAAGCTTGCTCGTCAAGCTATGCAAAACAGCCCTTTTACAGAGGTCGAAGAAGTTGTTTTCAGCAAGTTCCTGCAAGGTGTCGACTTCCGTTACAGGAAAGACTTCATCTTGCATACTCCGGCATCCATGGAAGAAGCGGAAAATAGGGCACGTTTACTGGAAAGCCTGGAAGAGCCAGGAAGCACATCACAACCAGTTAATGCAGTGGACTACCGTCACAAGACACCACAATACACTCAACAGCCCAGACAACAGTATAAAGGACGTCCACAGTCACAAATGGCTTCAAGAAACAATTGCTACTACTGCAGGCAGTTTGGTAAGCATGCTCGAACTTGTGGGCACAATTCAGGTAAGTCACATGTCGATGTGAATTGTTTACCGACTATTAACCTAATCGGCGCCACCTCCTCCCCCAAAAGTTTCAGGGTATATAGGTAACAGATTATGTGTAATGCTAGTTGATTCAGGAGCAAATTGCTCCGTTATACATTCTTCATGTGTCCCAGAAAATTTCAGGCCCAAAATAGACAATCACAAGTTGCGGCTTACGACAGCCAGCGGAGATTGCATGCAATCCCAGGGAGTAGTCCTACTACCTCTAAAGTTAGGGACACTGTCACTTCAGCACGCTTTCGTGGTGTCAACTCAGGTGCCGTGGCAAGTAATCCTAGGAGTTGACCTCTTAGAAAAGCTGTCCGGGATAATAGACTGTGGCCAGAAGACTCTTATATTGAATGACAGCTTCATTCCGTTCACTCCAGGAAACGACTTAGAGCACGGCACGTTTGGCATACAGGGCCATGTTATGAAAGAGAAACTTAGAATGTTAACTACGGTGGAAACCTTACCCTTGGAGACAACAGCCAGTTTTAATAAGATGCTCGACAATTACACAGACTGTTTTGACTGGGATGGAAAAAACCCAGGGAGAACAAAGCTGATCCAACACCACATAGATACAGGTAACGCCCCACCTTGTAGACAACCTGCACGGCGAGTACCTGCACATTATCAGAAAGAGCTGAATAAGTTAGTGGATGAACTGTTAGAGAAGAATGTCATCAAACCATCTGTATCCCCATGGGTTTCCCCAGTAGTGTTAGTTAAGAAATCGAATCGAACACTTCGGTTGTGTGTGGATTATCGTAAGTTGAATCAGGTAACTAGGCGAGACTGTTTCCCCTTACCACGTATAGACGACACATTTGATGCCCTAGGGGGATCGAATTGGTTTACTACCTTAGATCTAGCTTCTGGATATTGGCAAGTAGAAGTACACCCAGAAGATAGACAAAAAACAGCATTTATTGTACAATCAGGTCTGTATGAATTTGAAACGATGCCATTTGGTCTGGTGAATGCTCCAGCGACATTTCAACGTCTCATGCAGACGGTCCTTAGCGATTGTATACCAGGTAAGTGTTTGGTATATTTAGACGATATTATCATACATAGCAAGACAGTGAATGAACATTTAAGTGACATTGCTAAAGTACTAGAACGAATGCAAGCAGTTGGGCTAAAACTGAACCCAAATAAATGTCAATTTTTCAGGAAAGAAGTGTGCTTCTTGGGTCATATTGTATCAGCCGAAGGCATTAGATGTGATCCAACAAAAGTGAAGGAAGTTAAGGATTGGCCCGTCCCAAACTCAGCTTCCCAGCTACACAGTTTTCCAGGGTTAGCTTCTTATTATAGACGTTTTGTACTTAACTTCTCTTTACTTGCAGCTCCTTTATTCGACATTCTTAAGAAGAAGGACTACAGTTGGACAAAATCGGCTACTGAAGCTTTCGAGAAACTTAAAGACCGTTTATGTAGCCCTCCCATTCTGGTATACCCCAACGTTTCTGACCAGGCAGGTCCTTTCATCCTAGATACAGACGCTGGCGACACCGGTATCGGAGCTGTTCTTTCTCAGAAAGATGCAGATGGAGTAGAGAGAGTGGTAGCATATGCAAGTCGTGCACTCAACAAGAGTGAAAAGAATTACTGCACCACGCGGAAAGAAATGCTGGCACTTGTCAATTTCGTTAAACACTTTCGAGCATACCTCCCCGGTAGACATTTCTTAGTACGGACTGATCACAAAGCCCTTAGCTGGCTACATAACTTTAAAGATGCTGAGGGTCAGATTACTAGATGGCAAGAACAGCTGCAAGAGTATGACTTCGAGTCCAAGCACAGACCTGGAAAAAATCACGGAAATGCAGATGCATTATCGAGAAAACCTCTTAGGTATCACGGTGACTGCCCATCATGCACCGAAGCACAAGTTTCTTTGCTCCAACTAGAGGCGCATAGTTCATATAGTTGGCCCGAGCTTCAGTCTTCAGACCCTCAACTGGCCCTGATTTACGAACGTGTTCAGAGTGGAGGCGAACGACCAACAGCCCAGGAAATAAGTAAGCTTGGATGGGAAACTCGGTGTTTGTGGGCTCTGTGGGACAATTTGAAAATTGTCGATAACATCCTTTACTACCAACATGGGCCCACTTATACTTGCCGCGTTGTGGCACCACAGTCGGCACTACCCACGGTACTGTTGTTATTACACCAGCAGTTAGGCCACGCGGGCTCAGGTAAGATGATAGAAGCAGCTAAAAGGCGTTACTGGTGGCCTCATCAAAGAAAGGATATCGTAGATTTCTGTGACTCCTGCGAGGTATGCCAAACCATTAAGGCTCCACACAAATATAATAGGGCACCCTTAGAACCCATTATAACTGGCCATCCAAATGACTTAGTGCAAATAGACTTGGTTGGCCCTCTCCCAGTAACCTCTAGAAATAATAACTATATATTAGTCATGGTAGACCATTTTACCAAGTGGTGCGAGGCTATCGCGATTCCTCAAATTGATGCTGTAACCATCGCAGAATCAATTTTCGACCACTGGGTCAGCCGTTGGGGGGCACCACTTCAGCTACACTCAGATCGAGGATCCAACTTTGAAAGTATCGTTGTTAGTGAACTCTGTCGCATAATGGGTATTCGTAAAACACGCACTACAGCATACCACCCACAAGGAAATGGTCTGGTTGAACGCACTAATCGGACACTAAAATCACTTCTGCAGGCATTTGTAGATCAAAACAACCCTCGGGAATGGGACGGATCTCTCTCGCAGTGCTTAATGGCGTACAGAGCAAGCATTCACAAAGCTGCGCGTCAAGCGCCTCACTATATGATTACCGGAAGAGAACTCCGGTTGCCAGTTGACTTAACTTCAAACACACTAGGAGATGACACGCTGTTAGCATCAGAACACGTTATCAAACTGAGACGTAACCTAAGCAAGGTACACCAGATGACTAGGGATATACTTCAAACAAATCAGAGGTGCCAGAAGGAATACTACGACAAGAAAGCACATGGATCACCCATGGAGCCGGGAGATAAGGTAATGTTACTAAAGGAGGCACCGACTAAAGGGAAAGCTCTTAAATTCCATAAACGTTGGGATGGAAAATTTACGGTAGTAGAGGTATTTAGTGACTGCACATGTAGGATCCAGGGTCCCAATGCCGCTCATAGTCTAGTCACACATTTTAATAAACTGAAACCTTTTCGGCAACAAGCCTTAGTTCAGACAAGTCCCGCACTAACAGCCACCTAGCACTGTGGACAGTGCTCCTATAGGAGAGGGGGTAGTGTAAGGCCTGGTAAGTAAGCGGTTTTCTAGTGTTTAAACTGTATGTTTATCTAATTTCAGGTTGGCCACGTAGCGTACAGGGATTGGTCGCCCAAGACGACGCAACCGATGACCAATAGGAGGGCTCTTCCCCTCTACCCTAATTGTATTATGATTGGTTGTAAATAAACTCCTTGACCTTGAGTCTTCGTTCTTACTAGCACGCGGCACTTGTGTGATCACCCTGCTAAAGTGCGCTTTGCTCTCTGTTTCAGATCATTGCTTGACGATTGGCCCTACAAGTGAATATACATGCCTTTTCTTTGATTTCGAATTTTGTTGTGTTAATGTGGTGTGTTTTATCCATCACATGGGACAAAACGGCATTGTTCTTAGAGTCATCTCTTTCTTTATCCAATCACACGACTACACGTACACATACACTCATCGATATAGTCGTTTGTGTACTGTCTACACCAAGACCTCCACAGCGACATTTGAAATCACAGATGCACACTGAAGAAGCCAATACCTATTTCTTGTTCCTGATTCTATGTAAAGCTACTGTTTTGGTTTGGAAAATGAGTGAGTGTCCTGTAGAGTGAGCAGTTCAATTTACAACTTAGCAAATCATCAACATAACTTATCGTGAGAATGCACCAGTATAGTTTGACAGCCATAATTATTCTGCATAATTATGGATGACGGTGCTAGTCACACGTCTACTCAGAGAATATGAATGCGCTACACGTATTAGGCGGTAAAGCTGCCCATTTTACTCATACATACATTGTGTCAAGTGAAATGGTCTTTACACGCGATGTTGACATGGAAGAGAGGCGAAACATTCTCAACCGAAACCAGCCTTCTGAAATCCGATAGAACATATCAATTCAGTGAGATATCATAAACATTTGTATAATTAGCCATCCAGTAATATTACTCTCACTCCTGAATGCCCATAACTACGAATCTCTAGTTCATACTGTTGTACATTTTAGCGTGGAACAGTGCAGATGTGTGTTACTTAAAGAAGCCTGATAATGGGAATCACTTTTCAGCATTGGTTTCAGCTGAGTATAATTTCTTATTTGCAAAGTCACAGAAGATTCTTATCTTAACAGTGATTTGATGAATCCGAAAATGAAAACTATTTGGTGGTTTTCGCAACCAATGTTGTGAAAGCATTATTACCTGTGTAGAAGTAGCAAAACTCAATTCACAGTAAATTGGTGGTCATATATTTGCTAGTCATTTCAAGTATTGTGTTGATTATCCAAACATCAGCTCTCAGTGTTAATGCATGAAATGCATTTTCAGTCTCATTAAATTTATAACACATGGTGTACTACAGTGGTGTCACTTTAAACTGCACGTTGAATACCGATTGCATATTGCGTATTTGACTGCAAATATGTTAATCACGGCAGAAATAACACTGTTGAAATTCAGTGTATTTCAGTCTTATCAGTTACAGCATCAGCGAATTCAAGACGAATAGATTACAGTCACTTTCAGCCAGGACTCTGGAAAAGCGCGCAAATCAGGAATTCTGCCTTGAAGAGAATTGTATGTGTAGTGGACCTAGTAGCTAGGTAAGTATATAAACGCAATTAAAAGGACAGAACAAGTACTAACAAATACGTATATATAAAATATTCAGTTCACTTAAGTTAATATACACAAAAAAAGGACTGAGGTTATTTGTAGAAAACTATAACAGTCACAAAATACACAAATTATAGACGTACGAAATTATCGGAATGTAATTGTCCTTCTCTTGATTATACAAATTCTCCACTACAACTTAGCGCTGTCAACCGTCGGAAGTCTCCACGTAGAGTAAGGCAGATAGGAGCAAAGTTCTTGACGGGGATGTGTCAACCAGTGCGAGACAGCGTTGGTCAGCAGATGTGCTGGGCGAGCAGCCGGAGAGAGGGCGAACGATTTGTTCCTTGCGCGCGGTTCAAGGTTTCAGGTTGAATTCCTTCTTTTTTTCGTGAACATATAATTTGATATGTTTTTAGGTCGCCACATATGTGTGCAGTTCGTGCATATAGTGTCGACTGACGTGATCTTGGAGTACACGAATTCGATCAAGGGAAGAGTAAAAGACGCAATCAGGAAGTTATCAGCGCAATGGTTCATCTAAGAACCTACTCCAGTTCCTCAGGGTGCTGTTCTCTCTCCGTTTCTCTTTTCATTCTTCTTACATGATCTACCTCTTTCAGACGAAATCAACTTCGTCAAATATGCCGATGACCTGACTGTATCGTTTCCCATTAAGTTTAAGTAAGACTGTTTCAAATTAAATAGCTTCCTGTCGGACATCAGACAGTGGTCTAAACTAAATGGTCTCATGCTGAATCCCTCAAAATGTCAGACTATTGACCTCTCCCTCTTGAAGCCTGTTGCATTGAGGGGACTAAAATTAAAACTAAGTCTAATGCAAAATACCTCGGTTTAGTTCTATTTTCCGACCTTACTTGGTCATCTCATATCCTAACGATTTCTAAGAAAGTGTTCTGTCTAATCTACTACATTAAGAAACTTAGACAATCTGGAATCACCCAACCTCTACTCTCCCAATTTGTCAACTCTTGTATCTTACCTATTCTACTTTACTGCTCCCCGTTAGTCTTTCCTGGGCTACTGAAAAAGGACTATACCATCCTGAGAAGGATGTTGAAGGTACTTAGTAGGACTAGTGGTGCAAGACTCAGTCAGCTCGTCACTACATTAGTTGGAAGGCATCTGAATACATGCGAAAAATGGTCTGAAACGATACTCTTCGACCCCCAACACCCCCTCTATTCCCAACTCTCTCCTTGTATCTCATCAGGTAGAACCAGAAATCAGTATAAAATAATCTATGCTCTTACAACCAAGTACAGGAACTCAACGATACCATACTTGGCCCGTGTTCTAAGTGACAAAGACAATGATAAGCGCGAAACCTATGACTTGCTTTGTTGTTAATAACATAATATTAGGCTCTTTTATTTCTCTCTTATTTTGTAATCTATGGTGAACTCCTCCTTAAACATACTTAGCTACTTAAATTATTAACATTGGCTTGCTTTTTGTACTTTACTGTATTAATTCTATTGTGTATCTACTGGTTCCGACTATATTAGCGCTATGAGTATTACAAAATTGTCCTGTCATTAACCATCATGTAATTATTAGTTTTGTGGTTGTTTTTTTATTTTTTTCGGCAATATTAACTGACAATCATTGGTTGTGAACGCCATTACCATCATATCAAAATTTTGTATTATGCAGGATTACTCACACTACCACTACAAACACTGCATTAGACCTGACAATAAAAAACAACCCTGAAATGTTATTTTATGATTGTTTAGAGTTGTTTCAACCAAATTTACTGATCATCTTGGCGATAAACATTCTTAAATATCATTTCATAACATCTTATATGACTACAGATTTACTGTCACCATGCATAATCATATCATAGCTTCCACTACCCAACACTGAGATACTATTATATGCTGTTTATTTTCCTTTCTACTTCTTGGTATTATTTCGCATTTTGTTTTATTATTTTTGTTTTTTGTGTTTTTTTGCTGTTGTTGTCTTTATACTTATTGTTTTGAAATACTCCCTCTAAACGTTGGATAAGATTATATGAAATTATTGCAGATATGCGCTGAAAATTCCACACTGTACCACTAGCACCGTTTCTGGAAGAAAGCAAATTATTAATATTATTATTATACCCGGATATTTTTCCTATTGGGAAGCGTGACTGAATCTTTTACATTAATTTCAAGGGTTGTTGAATGCTAGCTAATAAAAAGGTGATATTAGTTCTAGGCGTTTTGCAATTCTCTGACATTACTTCTGTTCCATCACTTCTATGCATTTACAATATTACAGTTGGAGTGGTGTGTGCAGTTGTGGATTAGCATGGATGAGTGCATGTCGTGACATCGTGACTAGTGATCTCTTATTAGTGGGTGGATATGAAGACGAAGGCGATATCTGCATTGACAAACACACTTGGTGCAATTTACCATGTAGATGAATCCGTCAGTGGTGCATGGAAAGCTTTGAAGTGTGCCAATTCATGACAACTGGCATGTCTAGTGTTATGAGCTTCACTGCATACAGCATTCATCCGACATTGGTATATTTGATTTAAATGTAATTTATGACTGGTCGTGTGTAATGCAGAGAGTAAAACAGTCGACAGATTGTTCCTATATTTATGAGATATGGAGACAAATCAGGTTTAACGCGGAGAGGGAAGTTCGTAGTTTTGATGAATCATCCAGTGATTTGATATTACTTCTCCAGCTTTCAGTACTAGTAGATTGACAAATCAAAATAATTATTCACTTTCTGTGATGAGTTGTGAGCATTCTTACATGCTCACGTCCAGTGTGTTTGTGAGACGGTGAGTGATATGGGCTTGTTTGTTTGCCTTCTAATCCAGTATGAATATGCACGTGATGTCCACATTCATTAATCTACTTCTACTGCTGCTTCTCATTCAACGGATGATAACCAACTGTACTTTTGTCATTGCTGTATGCCTGAGTTCGCTTGATGAATATTTGGAGAATACGAACACTGCTGTGTCTTACAAGCTGTTTGACATTCGGCAGATTTTCTGATGCATCATCACTACTGCGGTCCTTCTCGCTTATCCCTCATCCTGTTCACAATTCGATGTCAGTTTACAGCGAGTAAATTTCCTGTGTGTTCAATTGCCAAACGGTGTATTTCCATATGTATGAATCCTAGTTACTTGTGCAAATCAGCTAGTGAACACATGGGTTTCACTAAGCAATACGACAGTCCCCTGAAAAGAAAGTATCAGGCTGTTGATCCATGTGTGTATCAATGTATGCTGTTTGGAGGGAACTACAAGCCTTGCCAAACGTGAATAATTGATAACGATGTTGACAGTGAAATATTTGACTTGCCACATACACTACTGACTGATGATTATGAGTGGCTGGGAAGCATCCAATTCAAACAGTGGTGCTCGCTAGTCAGATTGAAGTCATATATACAAACCGGACGTCAGTCTCGCTCGTTTCACTCCAACCTCATCAGTGGTTGGAGTGTACTCAGTTTGACTGAAGTCAGATACTCTGAGTGGTTCAAAATACCCGAATTCCAGTTGTCTGCCTTGGTGAACTGTTAATACACAGAACCGAGTTCGTCCACTGGAAATTACACAGTTGAGGTGAGAAATCACCAACGTTTCGTGTGGGAATTGTGCGGAATATTGTTAGGCTGTAACAATCATTTCATTTTCAACTCTCCATCTACACATGCATAACAAGTGAATTATAAATCACTAAATCACAACACCTCGTAGTGAATTTCTATCCTTTCGCATACAATGCATATATGAGGAAGGAAATGCATTTTCGAAAGTTGATGAGGAGAAATATGGAGGCATTCATTAAGGTAGGATAGATATTACAGTAATTCGCATAAAGATAACTATCTGTCGTGCACGAACTATCAGTGTTAAGGAAATTTACCTTTCCTCTGATGCATACAACTCTTTCATATTTCGGTTCGTCCACTCACAGACACTATCGCCTTGATGACATACACATAGAGAATTCAATCCTAAATGAGTTGATGTTGAGCTGTTATCTTTAGACAACAATATTCCTTCTATTTTCGAACACGTCAGAAGTAAGGAAAGGAGAAGGCCAATTGGAACACGAGCATTTTCAATAATGCATATGTGTCTAATATTGAAATCAAAGTCACTATTACTACGATTGATTTAAGTTTATTTAATGAAAATAAGTAAAGAAACTATCTCAACTACAGAAAGAAAGGAAAGTCTAATCGCCCACTTTGCGTGTCTCACCAGTGCATTATTTCCCATCCAGGAATATAACCTTTCTGGGATCGTAGTTGTAGTCAACTGGAACAGGTTCGCACAAGTTGGTTTTGATGCCTGCAAAAGAGAATCAATATGTACTTGCATTCAGTGATTGATATCACATGGAAAACTAAGATGTTCATTTATCCTGTATAGTAAACAGAAACAACAACCTTAGTATGTGAATAAATATAAGAGATATGAGAATAGTTAGCTGGATGTGATTGGGAATGCTGAGAAATTTTTGAGATTAGTGAAGCTGCATACTTGTACGCCATTTTCTTTCTTTCAATTATCTTTTCGTGTAGTAAATATTATGAGAGACTGATTTCTGCGTCCATCAGATGGTCAAACGTAACATCTGATATCATCACAACTCTCCTTCAGGCCCCTAATGCAAAATCAACTGCGTGAAGAAATCCAAGTTGTGATAGACCACCACCCTCCTACTAAAGCAAGCACGCTCAAACGAAAGCGTAGCAAGTCTGATTTGTGATAGCGAAGATCCTCACGCTAACATTCTGCTCACAAGCTCTATTAGCGTTTACGCTTTCAATACAATCAGTGTGCATGCGTCAGTCACACACAGTTTGAAACTGGCCTTCTAATTAGTCCACTTCGCTGCATTCTGCCATCGAAAATTCCTATCAAACTCCAAGAAAGTACAATGCTTCTCACTCACACAAATGACACATTGACACATAGCGCTTCCCGTTTCACACTTTGACATCAAAATCAGCTTGATGCAGTAACACTGTCACGTAGACAACAATCACAACGATAAACTAAATATTCATACATATCACGCTGTTGGTTTTGTATTCAGGAGTAACTTCTCGAAATGTTTCTGTGAACGAAGATTCAACGCACTGATCATACATGACTCAGATGACATCTGCATGCACTGACTATTATTTGTTTAGCTATTTCTTCTGTCAAACACATATATTTATTTCTTCGAAATGACACAGTGACAATGTTCGTCGACCACATAACTCCTATTCGTTGGAATGACTCTCATTGTCTTAGTTTCAATCGCTAATATTTCGACGTCAAACGACGATTGGAATGGGACTGAAACATACAAAACGGTTTCATGGAGATTATAGGTGTTTTGTGGAATTCGATCTTTCAGTAAATACTAGCAAAGCTAAATATGAATGGAATGCATAACATAATGTTCGCGCTCGTGATCGCTTCAAGATCAGACTGAGCAGCCAGTGGAATATGTCGTGGTTGCTCACTACAGTCACTAATTCTCGGTCAAAATTTTGCCCACAGATTCATTCACTCACCCATTACCCTCCGTCTATAAGAAGTTGCTTCTGTAAGCAAAAATAAGAGGAAGGTTGAACATTTGGTATGGATTTCGAAAGTGAGAAATATATCTGGAGTTGATATCACACATACGAGAAGCAACCGACTAACTAATTCTTTCCGTCATTTCACAATGCATAAAATCGTCTTTGTTAGAGTTGAGTGAAATCAAATAAGACAATGTCAAGTATGAATTTTAGGCGATTTATGTCACTGACGAATTGTAATTCTGAGAATTTCCTGATGGAAAACCTGTGGAAGCTGCATGAATGGCGAGCTCCAAGATATCCTAATCATTTTCATCTAGAGTTAGATCCTCCAGCCTAGTGATTACTGCTCAAATCTCGGTTCTTATGAACCTCTCTCTTCCTTTCACGTGTGATCTTCTCGTGAATGAAAACAGCAAAATGTGCACATTTCTTCGAACCCAGAACATCTACAATTCCGTCTAATTCCTTCCAAATTATAAATGCTGTAGTAGCATCCGTTTTGACTCAGAACAAAGTCATATGAATAACATTGAATAAACATAACGGTAGAACTCTGCTTTAAACAAAGTGACTGGATGTGCAGTGCTGTGTAATGAAACCTTTCACAACATCACGCATCACGGAGAAGTCGACCTGCGATCAAATGGTGAAGTCTATCTGTGGCCCTATCTTCACACATTAGTGTTTCCTTTTGATAGCACATCAATTACCTCTGTCACTGTGTCCAACCAAATAAGGATCACTGTCAGTTTGATGAGTAATTCCGAGAGATGAGGTGTTGACATGTTTATTTCCAAGACAAGACAACAGTATTCTCAGTGCAGTCAGTATTAACTTCCATTCTTAAATTCCACATATGTCTAGTATGACTACGGACAAACAACTGTAGCTGAGAGTAAGAGAGAGCGTTTCCCACACATTTGATGTCTTCACAATAATCAAGCATACTTCACCTCTCACAGCCCTCATTGCCTCTTTATACATTACACGAATTTGTTATTTTACATGAGGGAAGTTTACACAAGTGTAACTACCTTCCCTTTGGAAATCTATTCTCATGAATAAACCGCTTCACCCTCTCTAGAAAATTTATAACATCAATAAATTTCGAATCGTGATGAGGAGTTCAGGGTAGTTCATTGAATGATTGCATATTAGGATAGCTTCAAACGACTTATCTTCTTTGCATTCTTACCATCAGTGTACGGAACATGGACCGCCTGCAAAATTTGGGCTACCGATATAACATGCTGAAAATTCCATGCGTGTACCAAAAATACAATGTTGAATCAAGCTGTAATCAAAAATTATATATATATATATATATAACCACTGGATCGCAATAGCTGATGTTTAAGACTTTGTTTTAACGTGTTCATATACGGACTCGCTCCAACGACATTTTGCTCTTCTCCCTTGTGCTGCCCTCACTCACATACTTTCAGTTCGTAATACAGCCATATTCGTCAGATAAATCCTACATCCCTTCCCATGTATAATCTCGACCTTATATTTTACTCAAAGATACTGCTAAGCAGAGCACATTTCCAATTAACTAAGTCTTTATATTTGTGTTTTGTCGTCTGTACTTACAGGTTAGATAGAGTACTGATCCATTTGGGTACACAGATAAAGTGGTTTTAGTAAGGCCTAGTAGAGTGTATCTTACCAACAGCACCACCAGTACCTCACACACCCAGCAAACATCTAATAGTGTAAACACAGCAAGTCAGATAGATGGACTGAAGGTGGTTTACATAGGACTAGTATGACTATCCTAGAAGTACTTTTAGTTGCAACAGTGGAAATAACTAACTCTACCAACATTTTCATAATTTAAACTTTTGTTAGGTACTTTACTCTTTTGTGTGCGTTGACCTAAAACTTTCACTCTGTCATCCGTTGTTTGCTACATTCTTTTTGTTAATTAGGATATCATATTTCTAATGTTAACTTATATCTGTTATTGATATTATTTTATCATAATTCTTTTTGTCACTGAGATTTTATTTTAATTCAGGGGCCTAATTAGTGAGTTATTTTTGCAACTATTGCTATTCATACTTGAGGTATTCCTCTTCAATTCTGAATCTCACACAAACACGATAGAAATATTTAATAGTGCTGTTGTTTGCCGTGTTTAGCGATGGGAAGGCGCATTCCTAAGTATAGTATAAATATCCAGTGAAGACTTAGATTGCCATTGAATTCAATTATAGCAAAAGTTTCAGAATGAACACCTACATCTCATTCTTATATTTCACAGCTTTGTTTGCAGTTGTTTACTCAGGTAAGCTTTCTACAAGTGTTTTGATCGTCTTTTGTGCTGATTCACCTCATTATTTTTATATTCACTTTGATGACAGTCAGTGAGAACAATGTGTTCCAAGTAGATGGCTGACTTTAGTGAACATATATTTGTATCTCATCTGACAGTTGGAAGTTTCTAGCGTGTTAGACTGCTTTCGTCATGACCCAGTTGCGTTTATTGGTGCAGTGTTCTGAACGTTATTGTGATTTGGGTGGTGCAACAAAGATTGTTGATTACTTTCCCGCTTGTGTATGAAGCTTGCGACCAACGTGACAGTCTCATGGTAATGACATACTTTGCAGGCCAATATCACTAAAATAGGCTATTGTTCATCTCATACGATATTACACAATGGCTGCAGCTCACCATTACTGGATGTCAATACGAGTGATACCATTCGGCATATGGTTGAGATGTTCACGGTTAGAGATTGGCGAATTCTGCCATTTCCCGACAACTTAAATCTAACACTTTAGTTATAAGCACTTGGCATCGAATGGGACATTCTGAATTTTTTCATCAAACGTTAAGATTGGTGCACCATGTGTGTCTGACAATGATGGCTGTACTCCTACATAATATTAAACAGTGTTGCCAACACATCATGATCTCTCAGAATTTTTAAATTGCGATCAACTGAAATCCTTCCAAGTAGTTCAGTCTTGTCATCCTCACTGTCTGATTTCACAGTGCTTTGTTTGACCCTTCATCGGGCCGTTAGCCCACATCGTCTCAAACAGTTATCCGTGTCTGCTCAAATCCTTATGAACGAAATACAGAATTGATTTTGTGGAGTTTTCTAGTCTTTGTTGATCGTCAGTTAATTAAACAGATAGTACAATTAACTTGTTGAATTCACTATTGCTTTCTTATTTCACTTTTATTTTCCAAGTATCTCCTCCATACGGTTAGTTCCATATTGATATGATGCATCATCATATTTTATGTGACATTTGCGTTGCATCTTGGTTGATGAGCCATTCAATAACCTTGTCCTACTGCAGACTTCATAACCAGACATAAATAACTGGATAAATGATTATGACAAAACTCACTCGAATAGCTCCTTCTCGTTCTGTCTGTCTCTTGACTAGAACACAGACTATCAGACTTAGGTTGTGCTATAATATTTTTCTTACCTGAATAAATCGACTTTGATGAATTGGGAAATTGTCAAACTTATTTAAATAAATGACTGCAGGTAATCAACTTCAAGGCGAACAAGATGTGAATCTTTTCACCTTCGAATTCCAAGATAACAATTCTACTACTACTACTAATAATAATAATAATTGTCTCAGCAAACTGAAAGAGTATAGGAAGTGGTCTAGGTACACGCGTACCTAAGTACAGCCTTGTTCTGGTTACACTGAGTAAAGAAATAATCATCAGTGTCTCACTGGTTTCACACGTTTTATGATCTGTCTATCATTCTACTATGTCTTATTTTTCAATATATCCTAGCTATTCATTTTGACAATTGATTTAAAAATTAACGATTTTCTAGAGGAAGAGTGGCAAAAAGTAATCAAAGTGACAATTCTCGGGTATTTGAAGAATGGAACATGTTACCAGGGTTGGTACACGGTACTAAAACATGAGGTTATAACGGGAATGAAGCCAAAAATATGTAATGCGGTAAGTAAACTAGAGTTTACATCTTTCAGTGCGTTTTATTATTTGTACGGTGACCGAGCCTGACCTGATGAATTCTAACTCAGTCTTCAAGTTTTGCTTATGCTGAACTCTTCAAGGATTCTGTTCTCTGGTTATGTGTTTATTTTAGTACGCACAAGATTTGTAAGGCTATTAATTAGTTCCTACTTTTGCCACAATGTGACCTGAAGATTGAGTCGTTAACAGATATGTCTTTCCACTTCATTAACACTAAATCGTAACACCGGCTGTCAGAGGAACTAATCACTATTTCGTGTTTACAGATTGATCAACGTTTTGACAGCATTCTATCCAGACTTTCATTTGGCTCTGAATACTGTCGGACAGATATATTCAATGACCTACATCCAGATGGAGCTGTTCGTGTTTCTGTTGACTACCATATACCCGTTTATAAGCTGCGACGACTCAATAAAAAGTTGTCGGTAGTTGATGTCTTGGGAATGTTCACCAAGAATCTACTGGAGAGACAAATATCCGATGAGTTTTCACGGAAGATAGAAGGTGAGTTTTCTTCTGATATTTTACACAAAACAATGGCCCCATATGTATTCAGGTGATTCCAATTTGTTTTTCCAGATCAAACGTTGGGAAAACTGACTCGACATTCTTCTGCATTTGATAAATATCTGTGGAATTTATCGAGTAATCATTCCTAACCTTTCAGATAACACATTCATCACGTATCTTTGTAGAAGTTATTAATTCATGGTGAATGTCATTGCATGTAGTGAGTGATTGTTACCTACCAAAACGAGGAAACCGCTCTATGAAACGTTCTCCATCAGTTTGAATTGCCGGATAATCTGGACATCACCCTCAATGTTGAGCGAAGATCTGACATTCAGATGCTTATTCTGTAGGATACAGAGCTGAATCAACCAAACAAAGATGTTTTGTTACTTGACTTTCTGCCTAGTATTTATATATATGCGTGAGATTCGTAGACACTTACAATTGTCAAAATGTTTGCCTCATTGAAGTGGTGAAAAGAAGAAATTTTCTATTCACTTCTTCAATTATTAAGCAACAGTGTTGGAGTTTCACTAAGTTGACTTACTAAAACAATGATAGCCGTGTGCATAACATCTATGACTTTAAGTAGAATTTGTGCCTAGAAAATCATGAATCAAAATTAACACATTTCTTTGTTCACAGTGAATGAATGTTATCTTTCCAATTGCTTGTTTCAAACATTCTAGTTTCGAATATACTGATAGGTGAGTTAATAAAATCCTGTTTTATTTCATCTAAGATTCAGAATTACCGATGCAGGATAAGCATTGATTAGTTTGTTGTAACTTCTCAATCCTGGAATTCTAAGCCTAAAGTTTTGAGCACGGTAGATTTCAGTCAACAAACTGCATAGACGCTCAGTCACTGACACGTGGAGATTGTGCTACACTCTGCAATTCGTGTAAACTAATTACCTCGTTGAGATGAACTAATGAAGAGGACGAAGTGAAGACAGACGGTAAACAGAACGAACGTTCAAATATGATCGACGTTAGCAACTGGCAGTTACATAAAACTATTTTAAGAATATCAGATTGCGTGCTTCAGCATAATTACAGGCTGATTTTTCTGTTTTATTATCGATGAATCATCACATGCTGCTCCACAGAGAATTGATTGTGTAGACTTATTTCGAATTCACTGATCGTCACCTAAGTAATTATTGCTTTCTAATTTCATTTTCATTTTCGAAGCATTTCCTAATTACGGTTAGTTTTATATTGTTGCGATATATGATCACATTTAATATGACACTTGTATTATGTGATTAATTGAAAATGTGATGGGTGTGACTGACCGCTGTCAGTTGACCAGATGGTAATAAATGTAAAACAGCGCATCTCAAGAGAGTAGTCGAAATAATTCTTTGCTATGAGGAATTCAGTCACACTTGTGTAAAATTTCTTCCTATAAAATGACAAAGTCGTGTAATGTGTAAAGAAACGATGAGGGCTGTGAGAGGTGAAGTATGCTTGATTATTGTGAAGACATCAAATGTGTGGGAAACGCTCTCTCTTACTCTCAGCTACAGTTGTTTGTCCGTAGTCATACTAGACATATGTGGAATTTAAGAATGGAAGTTAATACTGACTGCACTGAGAATACTGTTGTCTTGTCTTGGAAATAAACATGTCAACACCTCATCTCTCGGAATTACTCATCAAACTGACAGTGATCCTTATTTGGTTGGACACAGTGACAGAGGTAATTGATGTGCTATCAAAAGGAAACACTAATGTGTGAAGATAGGGCCACAGATAGACTTCACCATTTGATCGCAGGTCGACTTCTCCGTGATGCGTGATGTTGTGAAA
This sequence comes from Trichobilharzia szidati, assembly GCA_944472155.2. Taxonomy (NCBI): domain Eukaryota; kingdom Metazoa; phylum Platyhelminthes; class Trematoda; order Strigeidida; family Schistosomatidae; genus Trichobilharzia; species Trichobilharzia szidati. Next base: position 62,911,743 of record OX235274.1, on the reverse strand, counting down.
GGTTTCATTACACAGCACTGCACATCCAGTCACTTTGTTTAAAGCAGAGTTCTACCGTTATGTTTATTCAATGTTATTCATATGACTTTGTTCTGAGTCAAAACGGATGCTACTACAGCATTTATAATTTGGGAGGAATTAGACGGAATTGTAGATGTTCTGGGTTCGAAGAAATGCAAATGCACATTTCGCTGATTTCATTCACGAGAAGATCACACGTGAAAGGCAGAGAGAGGTTCATAAGAACCGAGATTTGAGCAGTAATCACTAGCCTGGCGAGTCTAACTCTAGATGAAAATGATTAGGATATCTTGGAACTCGCCATTCATGCAGCTTCTACAGGTTGTCCATGAGGAAATTCTCAGAATTACAATTCGTCAGTGACATTAAACGCCTAAAATTCGTACTTAACATTGTCTTATTTGATTTCACTTAACTCTAACAAAGACGATTTTATGCATTGTGAAATGGCGGAAAGAATTAGTTAGTCGGTTGCTTCTCGTATGTGTGACATAAACTGCAGACATATTTCTCACTTTCGAATTCCATACCAAATGTTCAACCTTCCTCTTATTTTCGCTTACAGAAGCAACTTCTTATAGACGGAGGGTAATGGGTGAGTGAATGAATCTGTGGGCAAAATTTTGACCGAGAATTAGTGACTGTAGTGAGCAACCAGCACATATTCCACTGGCTGCTCAGTCTAATCTTGAAGCGATCACGAGCGCGAACATTATGTTATGCATTCTATTCATATTTAGCTTTGCTAGTATTTACTGAAAGATCGAATTCCACAAAACACCTATAATCTCCATGAAACCGTTTTGTATGTTTCAGTCCCATTCCAATCGTCGTTTGACGTCGAAATATTAGCGATTGAAACTAAGACAATGAGAGTCATTCCAACGAATAGGAGTTATGTGGTCGACGAACATTGTCACTGTGTCATTTCGAAGAAATATATGTGTTTGACAGAAGAAACAGCTAAACAAATAATAGTCAGTGCATGCAGATGTCATCTGAGTCTTGTATGATAAGTGCGTTGAATCTTCGTTCACAGAAACATTTCGAGAAGTTACTCCTGAATAGAAAACCAACAGCGTGATATGTATGAATATTTAGTTTATCGTTGTGATTGTTGTCTACGTGACAGTGTTACTGCATCAAGCTGATTTTGATGTCAAAGTGTGAAACGGGAAGCGCTATGTGTCAATGTGTCATTTGTGTGAGTGAGAAGCATTGTACTTTCTTGGAGTTTGATAGGAATTTTCGATGGCAGAATGCAGCGAAGTGGACTAATTAGAAGGCCAGTTTCAAACTGTGTGTGACTGACGCATGCACACTGATTGTATTGAAAGCGTAAACACTAATAGAGCTTGTGAGCAGTATGTTAGCGTGAGGATCTTCGCTATCACAAATCAGACTTGCTACGCTTTCGTTTGAGCGTGCTTGCTTTAGTAGGAGGGTGGTGGTCTATCACAACTTGGATTTCTTCACGCAGTTGATTTTGCATTAGGGGCCTGAAGGAGAGTTGTGATGATATCAGATGTTACGTTTGACCATCTGATGGACGCAGAAATCAGTCTCTCATAATATTTACTACACGAAAAGATAATTGAAAGAAAGAAAATGGCGTACAAGTATGCAGCTTCACTAATCTCAAAAATTTCTCAGCATTCCCAATCACATCCAGCTAACTATTCTCATATCTCTTATATTTATTCACATACTAAGGTTGTTGTTTCTGTTTACTATACAGGATAAATGAACATCTTAGTTTTCCATGTGATATCAATCGATGAATGCAAGTACATATTGATTCTCTTTTGCAGGCATCAAAACGAACTTGTGCGAACCTGTTCCAGATGACTACAACTACGATCCCAGAAAGGTTATATTCCTGGATGGGTACTAATGCACTGGTGAGACACGCAAAGTGGGCGATTAGACTTTCCTTTCTTTCTGTAGTTGAGATAGTTTCTTTACTTATTTTCATTAAATAAACTTGAATCAATCGTAGTAATAGTGACTTTGACTTCAATATTAGACACATATGCATTATTGAAAATGCTCGTGTTCCAATTGGCCTTCTCCTTTCCTTACTTCTGACGTGTTCGAAAATAGAAGGAATATTGTTGTCTAAAGATAACAGCTCAACATCAACTCATTTAGGATTGAATTCTCTATGTGTATGTCATCAAGGCGATAGTGTCTGTGAGTGGACGAACCGAAATATGACAGAGTTGTATGCATCAGAGGAAAGGTAAATTTCCTTAACACTGATAGTTCGTGCACGACAGATAGTTATCTTTATGCCAATGAATGCCTCCATATTTCTCCTCATCAACTTTCGAAAATGCATTTCCTTCCTCATATATGCATTGTATGCGAAAGGATTGAAATTCACCACGAGGTGTTGTGATTTAGTGATTTATAATTCACTTGTTATGCACGTGTAGATGGAGAGTTGAAAATGAAATGATTGTTACAGCCTAACAATATTCCGCACAATTGCCACACGAAACGTTGGTGATTTCTCACCTCAACTGTGTAATTTCCAGTGGACGAACTCGGTTCTGCGTATTAACAGTTCACCAAGGCAGACAACTGGAATTCGGGTATTTGAACCACTCCGAGTATCTGACTTCAGTCAAACTGAGTACACTCCAACCACTGATGAGGTTGGAGTGAAACGAGCGAGACTGACGTCCGGTTTGTATATGACTTCAATCTGACTAGCGAGCACCACTGCTTGAATTGGATGCTTTCCACCTACTCATAATCATCAGTCAGTAGTGTATGTGGCAAGTCAAATATTTCACTGTCAACATCATTATCAATTATTCACGTTTGGCAAGGCTTGTAGTTCCCTCCAAACAGCATACATTGATACACACATGGATCAACAGCCTGATACTTTCTTTTCAGGGGACTGTCGTATTGCTTAGTGAAACCCATGTGTTCACTAGCTGATTTGCACAAGTAACTAGGATTCATACATATGGAAATACACCGTTTGGCAATTGAACACACAGGAAATTTACTCGCTGTATACTGACATCGAATTGTGAACAGGATGAGGGATAAGCGAGAAGGACCGCAGTAGTGATGATGCATCAGAAAATCTGCCGAATGTCAAACAGCTTGTAAGACACAGCAGTGTTCGTATTCTCCACATATTCATCAAGCGAACTCAGGCATACAGCAATGACAAAAGTACAGTTGGTTATCATCCGTTGAATGAGAAGCAGCAGTAGAAGTAGATTAATGAATGTGGACATCACGTGCATATTCATACTGGATTAGAAGGCAAACAAACAAGCCCATATCACTCACCGTCTCACAAACACACTGGACGTGAGCATGTAAGAATGCTCACAACTCATCACAGAAAGTGAATAATTATTTTGATTTGTCAATCTACTAGTACTGAAAGCTGGAGAAGTAATATCAAATCACTGGATGATTCATCAAAACTACGAACTTCCCTCTCCGCGTTAAACCTGATTTGTCTCCATATCTCATAAATATAGGAACAATCTGTCGACTGTTTTACTCTCTGCATTACACACGACCAGTCATAAATTACATTTAAATCAAATATACCAATGTCGGATGAATGCTGTATGCAGTGAAGCTCATAACACTAGACATGCCAGTTGTCATGAATTGGCACACTTCAAAGCTTTCCATGCACCACCGACGGATTCATCTACATGGTAAATTGCACCAAGTGTGTTTGTCAATGCAGATATCGCCTTCGTCTTCATATCCACCCACTAATAAGAGATCACTAGTCACGATGTCACGACATGCACTCATCCATGCTAATCCACAACTGCACACACCACTGCAACTGTAATATTGTAAATGCATAGAAGTGATGGAACAGAAGTAATGTCAGAGAATTGCAAAACGCCTAGAACTAATATCACCTTTTGATTAGCTAGCATTCAACAACCCTTGAAATTAATGTAAAAGATTCAGTCACGCTTCCCAATAGGAAAAATATCCGGGTATCTGGGTGTGTGAGTAAATGATGCGCAGTGGAAAATTTCGAGTAGGTTCCTAGATGAACCGTTGGGCTGATAACTTCCTGATTGCGTCTTTCACTCTTCCCATGATCGAATTTGTGTACTCGAAGATCACGTCAGTTGACAGTATATGCACGAACTGCACACATACAATTCTCTTCAAGGCAGAATTCCTAATTTGCGCGCTTTTCCAGAGTCCTGGCTGAAAGTGACTGTAATCTATTCGTCTTGAATTCGCTGATGCTGTAATTGATAAGACTGAAATACACTGAATTTCAACAGTGTTATTTCTACTGTGATAAACATATTTGCAATCAAATACGCAATATGCAATCGGCATTCAACGTGCAGTTTAAAGTGACACCACTATAGTACACCATGTGTTATAAATTTAATAAGACTGAAAATGCATTTCATGCATTAACACTGAGAGCTGATGTTTGGATAACTAACACATACCTGAAATGACTAGCAAATATATGACCACCAATTTACTGTGAATTGTGTTTTATTCCTTCTTCACTGGTAATAATGCTTTCATAACATTAATTGGGAAAACCACCCAGTATTTTTCATTTTCGGATTCATCAAATCACTGTTAAGATAAGAATCTTCTGTGACTTTGCAAATAAGAAATTATACTCAGCTGAAACCAATGCTGAAAAGTGCTGGCTTTTCAAAGTTCGCGTGGTAGCCGTTAGTTTCGTTTTGGGTTGCTATAGTGTAGAGCCAATAGTAATGATACTTTAACTTCGCCTGGCGCACTTCTGTACAAAGCCCAGTCACACCATGCACATATGTTAGGGATGACGACAGGTAACGATCGCCATCTTGCCAGCGACCTTGAAACAATCTGTGACGTTTCAACGACCGAAATATTTTCGGAACTTGTTCAAACTTCGTGGTTTCTTGTTGGTTGCATTGCTTCAAAAGTGTGGATTGTGACACAATTTATCTCTTGGAATGCTTCAACTCTTCTCAATGAAATTAGAAGAGGTACATTACTAAATTCCGGTGTGAACATACGGTTCGTACAAGTGAAGTGGAGCTACTCAGACATCTAAATCGCGTTTTACTTGAAAATTTTACAGTCGGGATTGCAAACACACCAGGAAACGTGATACTAAGTGAAATGAAAGGAAATCAAGAAAATCGGTCTGCTAAAGAAATGGAAGCTAGTGTAAGATGGTCTGGCACTAGTCAGTCGGAGTATGCCGACAACAGAGGTGAAAGAAGTGAATGAGACTGATACTTAGAGATACAATAAAATACTACGGTGAAATGGTGGAGTGTACAGAAATAGTTAGGACATTTTCGCTGCCTGCTTAGTCCCCTGTATTGTGCTTGTCTATGGATGAACGCATGCCTTTCGTTTTGCATGATGGCCTTACCCCTTGAAGCTATCGAATGATGAAGTGAATTTTTGCAGTGAGATTGGTTTAAGCTAACTAAGTTAACTTCCAGCGCTGGCGCGTCTGATTGGTCGATGGAGATTTGCCAACGCCTCTATTAGGTACTTTAGTCTTGGGCCGCCATAGTTTAGAGTCACTGAAGAATGATGTGGAATATATACGTAAGTGGCTTCAGGTCCTGTTCAACTTCAATCTTACTGGTGGTCTACGCAACTGCCACTACAAGGTAAATAGAAGAGGAGAGGAAGGCAGCGATATGCCGGGAAAGGTGAAGTATCCAGATGTATATAGAACTCTAATGTATGTACATATACATGTTTGTATTTATTGTGCATGGTTGTCTAGTAAACACTGATATCGATATTCTCTTAGTCTTACATACATCTGCGCAACTAGTGTCTTTGTCTTTAATGCAGAGTAGTTAATGAATGCCCGAAGCTTACAAACGAGATGTGGGCTCTGATTTCTAGGGCTGAACTGTTCCCTATTTTAGAATACATGCCTGTGAAGAGAATCTTGTGGAGTGATGATTTAAATGCTTTCATAGTCACTGTGCAAGTATGTTTCCGCAGGTCGTGGAAGCCATCCGGTGAGAATTACATGTCCTCACTATCTTAGTGTGATATTTTATGTAAGACCTTGAAGAAGAATATTAAATTTATAATAAATCGTCTCGTCCAAATTGGGTGAGGACTTAGAGACAAACACCGTGAAATGTAGTCTTTCTCATAATTAATAATCCAGGTAGTTTGGACGTGAAATATCGCCGGGTGCTTTCTATTCTCAGCTTTTCACATATACGAGTGCTACTATTAATAAATGGACAGTGTCCTAATAGTGACCTTACACATGTTTTCTATGGAATGAGCTTGGCTTCACTGTGGCGAAAGTTCCTGAGGATACATCCTTAGAGAATCCGCGGCTTTCGAGTATGCGCTGCCACTAGCTTAGAAAATGCTGAGTCACTAGAGTGCCTGAGACCATATTTGTTCAGACTGAATCATAGATTCCTTGAAGGTGGCCACGTAGTCACTTAATATAATTCATTCGGCACCATAGGTTATCACGCTGGAATGTATAAGCCACTTTTAGGTCATCTGCGAAAACGAATGGTTTACCATATGTGGAGCAGGCGCATATATCGTTGATATAAAGTGCAAGTGGGATGTGCCCTGTTATGCTACGCTTAACTGCATCAGAAGTGGTTCAGCTAGGTATGAAAGTAACAGACTCAAGTCCAACTATTTCGGGCTTGTTGTTAAGGAATGAATTAAGCCATCCCAATTGTGGGTCACGTGTTCCTAGGGAATTCAGCTTATGTATCAGAAGCAAATGGTCGACACGAACAAATGCCTTAGAAATGTCAAGGTAGATGACGAGTAATAGTTGTCATCTGTCACGATTACTGGTCACGAGGTTGAAGAAATCTGGGTGGCATGTTAAACATGATGTGGATCTTAGGAATCCATGTTGGTTCGGGCTTACAATATTGCAGTCAAGCATGTGTTTGGGGATGCTATCTTTAACTAGTCTCTCCATAACTCTAGATGCTATAAGTGCGATATCCATTGGCCTGTAGTTGTTGACTTCTGTTTTTGAGCTGCACTTATGTCTAGACAGAATAAATGTCGTCTTCCATTTTTCTGGCTACGTTTGAGTTTCTGAGGATATTGTGGAGACTTTAAGCAGTAACACAGAATCGTCAGGACAACCACATTCATAGAAATAGGATGGAATGATGTCAGCGTCAGCATTTCATAAACCTAATGACATGATAAGTGCTGGCATAGGTGAACTCAATGGCATTTAGTGTTCGCAGTGGAATGGTGGCATCTAGGAATTGCGTTTGGCTTCTGGTAGGAGATGCTCGGAGCTCTCAAGAGGTTATCAGTGATGAAGTATTCACCTCATTCAGAGGATCTTAGTATTGATCCTACGAAAGCCCAGTTTGCCCTAATATATTTCCCATATGCTATTTGTTTTTAAGTGTAGACATAAGCTGCATTGTTACTCAGTGGAAGTGACAGTGCACACAATGCTGTTTTCTTGTCGCTACCTGAAAACTTGGAACCCACTAAGATTGAGAGGGGACTAATATTGCGGCAGAATATTAAGTCTAGTATTTTGTCACTTCGCGTGGGAATAGTGACAGTTTGTTTCCAGCCGAAAATGTCCAGTGTGCCCCAGATCTTGTCATATTTATCTGGGCTTGTCAATAAGTCCCAGCTGATTTCGATTAGGTTGAAGTCTGTACATATAATCCACTTAGTACTGTTGTGGTGAGAGCAAGCTGCTAGCCAATTGGTAGACATTGATCTACGCTGATTGATAGAAATTAATCTAGGCTGATTCAACAACCAATCACAGCTGACCTAAACGTGGACAAATATGATTCGCAGACAAGTGGCTCGCATTTCCGAAAAATATCGAAAACGAGAAAGCAGAAGACTGCGTTTGTTTGCAAACAACCAATCAGAAGACCGCCTTCTATCTGCGGGCAGAATCCTTATTAATGTACGTAAAATACATATAAATACCTGTTGGTCTCGTAATAAAACTGATCTGTTGCCAGCCTTGTCCTCTGTTGTTACACTGTAGCATCTGTTAAATGCATGTTGATTAGTAGAGTGTCATGCATGTTATTGAGTTCCCTATTTCCTAGCTGTAGTACAGTGAGTGTGCTCAGGAAGTACGTGAGAAAGCCTCCTCCCTTACCAGTGTTCCTGTCACACCGAAAGTGTGTGTAATTATCCATGCTTGTCTCTTCGTCTGGTATATCAGAGTGACACCAGGACTCAGTAATAGTAAATTTTGGGGAATTATATACCAGTTGTTGAACCTTCAACACCTTTCATCGCTAAGGATAGATCTAGCATTAAATAGGATTAAGTGAAGTTGAGGGTTGAAATAATGTTTGAAGCATTAGAGCTCGTTATCCGAACTCAAGTGTGTTTCGGAATCCAGTGGTTTCGCGTGACACGACCACCTTGTGCTTCAAGTAGTGCCAGTATCATGTTCACCTACGTCTAACGAGTTGCCATCCGTTCCATTCAGTGAGTAGTGAATTGTAGTACCGGATTCGTTAAGGAATAGCATAGGTAAAGCTGCCCATTTTACTCATACATATATTGTGTCAAGTGAAATTGTCCTTACAAGGGATGTTGACACGGAAGAGAGGCGAAGCATTCTCAACCGAAACCAGCCTTCCGAAATCCGATAGAACATATCAATTCAGTGAGATATCATAAACATTTGTATAATTCGCCATCCACTAATATTACTCCCACTCCTGCACGCCCATAACTACGAATCTCTAGTTCATACTGTTGTGAATTTTAGCGTGGAACAGTGCAGATGTGTGTTACTTAAAGAAGCCTGATAATGGGAATCACTTTTCAGCATTGGTTTCAGCTGAGTATAATTTCTTATTTGCAAAGTCACAGAAGATTCTTATCTTAACAGTGATTTGATGAATCCGAAAATGAAAAATACTGGGTGGTTTTCCCAATTAATGTTATGAAAGCATTATTACCAGTGAAGAAGGAATAAAACACAATTCACAGTAAATTGGTGGTCATATATTTGCTAGTCATTTCAGGTATGAGTTAGTTATCCAAACATCAGCTCTCAGTGTTAATGCATGAAATGCATTTTCAGTCTCATTAAATTTATAATACATGGTGTACAACAAAGGTGTCAATTTAAACTCTACGTTGAATACCGATCGCATAATGCGTGAACCGTTAATACACAGAACCGAGTTCGTCCACTGGAAATTACACAGTTGAGGTGAGAAATCACCAACGTTTCGTGTGGCAATTGTGCGGAATATTGTTAGGCTGTAACAATCATTTCATTTTCAACTCTCCATCTACACGTGCATAACAAGTGAATTATAAATCACTGAATCACAACACCTCGTGGTGAATTTCAATCCTTTCGGATACAATGCATATATGAGGAAGGAAATGCATTTTCGAAAGTTGATGAGGAGAAATATGGAGGCATTCATTAAGGTAGGATAGATATTACAGTAATTCGCATAAAGATAACTATCTGTCGTGCGCGAACTATCAGTGTTAAGGAAATTTACCTTTCCTCTGATGCATACAACTCTTTCATATTTCGGTTCGTCCACTCACAGACACTATCGCCTTGATGACATACACATAGAGAATTCAATCCTAAATGAGTTGATGTTGAGCTGTTATCTTTAGACAACAATATTCCTTCTATTTTCGAACACGTCAGAAGTAAAGAAAGAAGAAGGCCAATTGGAACACGAGCATTTTCAATAATGCATATGTGTCTAATATTGAAGTCAAAGTCACTATTACTACGATTGATTCAAGTTTATTTAATGAAAATAAGTAAAGAAACTATCTCAACTACAGAAAGAAAGGAAAGTCTAATCGCCCACTTTGCGTGTCTCACCAGTGCATTAGTACCCATCCAGGAATATAACCTTTCTGGGATCGTAGTTGTAGTCATCTGGAACAGGTTCGCACAAGTTGGTTTTGATGCCTGCAAAAGAGAATCGATATGTACATACATTCATCGATTGATATCACTTGGAAGTCAAAGTTGTTCATTTATCCTGTATAGTAAACAGAAACAACAACCTTAGTATGTGTATGAATATAAGAGATATGAGAATAGTTAGCTGGATGTGATTGGGAATGCTGAGAAATTTTCGAGATTAGTGAAGCTGAATACTTGTACGCCATTTTCTTTCCTTTCCATTAACTTTTCGTGCAGTGTCATTTAACAGTCGGCAGTAAATACTATGAGAGACTGATTTCTGCGTCCATCAGATGGTCAAACGTAACATCTGATATCATCACAACTCTCCTTCAGACCCCTAATACAAAATCAACTACGTGAAGAAATCCAAGTTGTGATAGACCACCACCCTCCTACTAAAGCAAGCACGCTCAAACGAAAGCGTAGCAAGTCTGATTTGTGATAGCGAAGATCCTCACGCTAACATTCTGCTCACAAGCTCTATTAGTGTTTACGCTTTCAATACAATCAGTGTGCATGCATCAGTCACACACAGTTTGAAACTGGCCTTCTAATTAGTCCACATCGCTGCATTCTGCCATCGGAAATTCCTATCAAACTCCAAGAAAGTACAATGCTTCTCACTCACACAAATGACACATTGACACATAGCGCTTCCCGTTTCACACTTTGACATCAAAATCAGCTTGATGCAGTAACACTGTCACGTAGACAACAATCACAACGATAAACTAAATATTCATACATATCACGCTGTTGGTTTTCTATTCAGGAGTAACTTCTCGAAATGTTTCTGTGAACGAAGATTCAACGCACTTATCATACAAGACTCAGATGACATCTGCATGCACTGACTATTATTTGTTTAGCTGTTTCTTCTGTCAAACACATATATTTCTTCGAAATGACACAGTGACAATGTTCGTCGACCACATAACTCCTATTCGTTGGAATGACTCTAATTGTCTTAGTTTCAATTGCTAATATTTCGACGTCAAACGACGATTGGAATGGGACTGAAGCGTACAAAACGGTTTCATGGAGATTATAGGTGTTTTGTGGAATTCGATCTTTCAGTAAATACTAGCAAAGCTAAATATGAATAGAATGCATAACATAATGTTCGCGCTCGTGATCGCTTCAAGATTAGACTGAGCAGCCAGTGGAATATGTGGTGGTTGCTCACTACAGTCACTAATTCTCGGTCAAAATATTACCCACGGATTCATTCACTCACCCATTACCCTCCGTCTATAAGAAGCTGCTTCTGTAAGCGAAAAAAAGAGGAAGGTTGAACATTTGGTACGGAATTCGAAAGTGAGAAATATGTCTGCAGTTGATATCACACATACGAGAAGCAACCGACTAACTAATTCTTTCCGTCATTTCATAATGCATAAAATCGTCTTTGTTAGAGTTAAGTGTAATCAAATAAGACAATGTTAAGTATGAATTTTAGGCGATTTATGTCACTGACGAATTGTAATTCTGAGAATTTCCTGATGGACAACCTGTGGAAGCTGCATGAATGGCAAGTTCCAAGATATCCTTACCATTTTCATCTAGAGTTAGATCCTCCAGCCTAGTGATTACTGCTCAAATCTCGGTTCTTATAAAATTCTCTCTCTGCCTTTCACGTGTGATCTTCTCGTGAATGAAATCAGCGAAATGTGCACATTTCTTCGAACCCAGAACATGTACACGTCCGTCTAATTTCTTCCAAATTATAAATGCTGTAGTAGCATCCGTTTTGACTCAGAACAAAGTCATATGAATAACATTGAATAAACATAACGGTAAAACTCTGCTTTAAACAAAGTGACCGGATGTGCAGTGCTGTGTAATGACACCTTTCACAACATCACGCATCACGGAGAAGTCGACCTGCGATCAAATGACGAAGTCTATCTGTGGCACTATCTTCACACATTAGTGTTTCCTTTTGATAGCACATCATTTACCTCTGTCACTGTGTCCAACCAAATAAGGATCACTGTCAGTTTGATGAGTAATTCCGAGAGATGAGGTGTTGACATGTTCATCTCTAAGACAAGACAACAGTATTCTCAGTGCAGTCATTATTAACTTCCATTCTTAAATTCCACATATGTCTAGTATGACTACGGACAAACAACTGTAGCTGAGAGTAAGAGAGAGCGTTTCCCACACATTTGATTTCTTCACAATAATCAAGCATACTTCACCTCTCACAGCCCTCATTGCCTCTTTACACATTACACGACTTTGTTATTTTATATGAGGGAATTTGACACAAGTGTGTCTGAAATCCTTATGGCAAGCAATTATTTCGACTACTATCTTCTTTGCATTCTTACCATCAGTGTACGGAAGATGGACGGCCTGCAAAATTTGGGCTACCAATATCACATGCTGAAAATTCCATACGTGTACCAAAAATACGGTGTTGAATCAAGCTGTAATGAAAAATTATATATATATATATATATATAACCACTGGATCGCAATAGCCGATGTTTAAGACTTTGTTTTAACGTGTTCATATACGGACTAGCTCCAACGACATTTTGCTCTTCTCCCTTGTGCTGCCCTCATTCACATACTTTCAGTTCGTAATACAGCCATATTCGTCAGATGAATCCTACATCTCTTCCCATGTATAATCTCGACCCTATATTTTACTCAAAGATACTGCTAAGCAGAGCACATTTCCAATTAACTAAGTCTTTATATTTGTGTTTTGTCGTCTGTACTTACAGGTTAGATAGAGTACTGATCCATTTGGGTACACAGATAAAGTGGTTTTAGTAAGGCCTAGTAGACTGTATCTTACCAACAGCACCACCAGTACCTCACACACCCAGCAAACATCTAATAGTGTAAACACAGCAAGTCAGATAGATGGACTGAAGGTGGTTTACATAGGACTAGTATGACTATCCTAGAAGTACTTTTAGTTGCAACAGTGGAAATAACTAACTCTACCAACATTTTCATAATTTAAACTTTTTGTTAGGTACTTTACTCTTTTGTGTGCGTTGACCTAAAACTTTCACTCTGTCATCCGTTGTTTGCTACATTCCTTTTGTTAATTAGAATATCATATTTCTAATGTTAACTTATATCTGTTATTGATATTATTTTATCATAATTCTTTTTGACACTGAGATTTTATTTTAATTCAGGGGCCTAATTAGTGAGTTATTTTTGCAACTATTGCTATTCATACTTGAGGTATTCCTCTTCAATTCTGGATCTCACACAAACACGATAGAAATATTTAATAGTGCTGTTGTTTGCCGTGTTTAGCGATGGGGAGGCGCATTCCTAAGTATAGTATAAATATCCAGTGAAGACTTAGATTGCCATTGAATTCAATTATAGCAAAAGTTTCAGAATGAACACCTACATCTCATTCTTATATTTCACAGCTTTGTTTGCAGTTGTTTACTCAGGTAAGCTTTCTACAAGTGTTTTGATCGTCTTTTGTGCTGATTCACCTCATTACTTTTATGTTCACTTTGATGACAGTCAGTGAGAACAATGTGTTCCAAGTAGATGGCTGACTTTAGTGAACATATATTTGTATCTCATCTGACAGTTGGAAGTTGCTAGCGTGTTAGACTGCTTTCGTCATGGCCCAGTTGCGTTTATTGGTGCAGTGTTCTGAACGTTATTGTGATTTTGGTGGTGCAACAAAGATTGTTGATTACTTTCCCGCTTGTCTATCAAGCTTGCGACCAACGTGACAGTCTCATGGTAATGACATACTCTGCAGGCCAATATCACTAAAATAGGCTATTGTTCATCTCATGCGATATTACACAATGGCTGCAGCTCACCATTACTGGATGTCAATACGAGTGATACCATTCGGCATATGGTTGAGATGTTCACGGTTAGAGATTGGCGAATTCTGCCATTTCCCGACAACTTAAATCTAACACTTTAGTTATAAGCACTTGGCATCGAATGGCACATTCTGAATGTTTTCATCAAACGTTAAGATTGGTGCACCATGTGTGTCTGACAATGATGGCTGTACTCTTCATAGTATTAAACAGTGTTGCCAACACATCATGATCTCTCAGAATTTTTAAATTGCGATCAACTGAAATCCTTCCAAGTAGTTCAGTCTTGTCATCCTCACTGTCTGAACTCACAGTGCTTTGTTTGACGCTTCATCGGGTCGTTAGCCCACATCGTCTCAAACAGTTATCCACGGCTGCTCCACGTTCAGGAGATCTTCTGTCTGATGTCGGTCTATGGTGAGATCAGTAGAACCATTCAAATCCTTATGAACGAAATACAGAATTGATTTTGTGGAGTTTTCTAGTCTTTGTTGATCGTCAGTTAATTAAACTGATAGTACAATTAACTTGTTGAATTCACTATTGCTTTCTTATTTCACTTTTATTTTCCAAGTATCTCCTCCATACGGTTAGTTCCATATTGATATGATGCATCATCATATTTTATGTGACATTTGCGTTGCATCTTGGTTGATGAGGCATTCAATAACCTTGTCCTACTGCAGACTCCATAACCAGACATAAATGACTGGATAAATGATTATGACAAAACTCACTCGAATAGCTCCTTCTCGTTCTGTCTGTCTCTTGACTAGAACACAGACTATCAGACTTAGGTTGTGCTATAATATTTTTCTTACCTGAATAAATCGACTTTGATGAATTGGCAAATTGTCAAACTTATTTAAGTAAATGACTGCAGGTAATCAACTTCAAGGCGAACAAGATGTGAATTCCCTCACCTTCGGATTCTAAGATAACAATTCTACTGCTACTACTGCTACTACTACTACTAATAATAATAATTGTCTCAGCAAACTGATAGAGTATAGGAAGTGGTCGAGGTACACGCATACCTAAGTACAGCCTTGTTCTGGTTACACTGAGTAAAGAAATAATCATCAGTGTCTCACTGGTTTCACACGTTTTATGATCTGTCTATCATTCTACTATGTCTTATTTTTCAATATATCCTAGCTATTCATTTTGACAATTGATTTAAAAATTAACGATTTTCTAGAGGAAGAGTGGCAAAAAGTAATCAAAGTGACAATTCTCGGGTATTTGAAGAATGGAACATGTTACCAGGGTTGGTACACGGTACTAAAACATGAGGTTATAACGGAAATGAAGCCAAAAATATGTAATGCGGTAAGTAAACTAGAGTTTACATCTTTCAGTGCGTTTTATTATTTGTACGGTGACCGAGCCTGACCTGATGAATTCTAACTCAGTCTTCAAGTTTTGCTTATGCCGAATTCTTCAAGGATTCCGTTCTCTGGTTATGTGTTTATTTTAGTACGCACAAGATTTATAAGGCTATTAATTAGTTCCTACTTTTGCCACAATGTGACCTGAGGATTGAGTCGTTAACAGATATGTCTTTCCACTTAATTAACACTAAATCGTAACACCGGCTGTCAGAGGAACTAATCACTATTTCGTGTTTACAGATTGATCAACGTTTTGACGGCATTCTATCCAGACTTTCATTTGGCTCTGATTACTGTCGGACAGATATATTCAATGACCTACATCCAGATGGAGCTGTTCGTGTTTCTGTTGACTACCATATACCCGTTTATAAGCTGCGACGACTCAATAAAAAATTGTCGGTAGTTGATGTTTTGGGAATGTTCACCAAACATCTACTGGAGAGTCAAATATCCGATGAGTTTTCACAGAAGATAGAAGGTGAGTTTTCTTCTGATATTTTACACAAAACAATGGCTCCATATGTATTCAGGTGATTCCAATTTGTTTTTCCAGGACAAACGTTGTGAAAACTGACTCGACGTTCTTCTGCATTTGATAAATATCTGTGGAATTTATCGAGTAATCATTCCTAACCTTTCAGATAACACATTCATCACGTATCTTTGTAGAAGTTATTAATTCATGGTGAATGTCATTGCATGTAGTGATTGTTACCTACCAAAACGAGGAAACCGCTCTATGAAACGTTCTCCATCAGTTTGAATTGCCGGATAATCTGGACTTCATCCTCAATATTGAGCGAAGATTTGACATTCAGATGCTTATTCTGTAGAATACAGAGCTGAATCAACCAAACAAAGATGTTTCGTTACTTGACTTTCTGCCTAGTATTTATATATATACGTGAGATTCGTGGGCACTTACAATTGTCAAGATGTTTGCCTCATTGAAGTGGTGAAAAGAAGAAATTTTCTATTCACTTCTTCAATTATTAAGCAACAGTGTTGGAGTTTCACTAAGTTGACTTACTAAAACAATGATAGCCGTGTGCATAACATCTATGACTTTAAGTAGAATTTCTGCATAGAAAATCATGAATCAAAATTAACACATTTCTTTGTTCACAGTGAATGAATGTTATCTTTCCAATTGCTTGTTTCAAACATTCTAGTTTCGAATATACTGATAGGTGAGTTAATAAAATCCTGTTTTATTTCATCTAAGATTCAGAATTACCGATGCAGGATAAGCATTGATTAGTTTGTTGTAACTTCTCAATCCTGGAATTCTAAGCCTAAAGTTTTGAGCATAGTAGATTTCAGTCGACAAAATGCATACACGCTCAGTCACTGACACGTGGAGATTGTGCTACACTCTGCAATTCGTGTAAACTAATTACCTCGTTGAGATGAACTAATGAAGAGGACGAAGTGAAGACAGACGGTAAACAGAACGAACGTTCAAATATGATTGACGTTAGCAACTGGCAGTTACATAAAACTATTTTAAGAATATCAGATTACGTGCTTCAGCATAACCACTGGTTGATTTTTCTGTTTTATTATCGAAGAATCATCACAAGCTGCTCCACAGAGAATTGATTGTGTAGACTTATTTCGAATTCACTGATCGTCACCTAAGTAATTATTGCTTTCTAATTTCATTTTCATTTTCGAAGCATTTCCTAATCACGGTTAGTTTTATATTGTTGAGACACATGATCACATTTAGTATAACACTTGTATTATGTGATTAATTGCAAATGTGATGGGTGTGACTGACCGCTGTCAGTTAACCAGATGGTAATAAATGTAAAACAGCGCATCTCAAGAGAGTAGTCGAAATAATTCTTTGCTATGAGGAGTTAAGTCACACTTGTGTAACAATTTACCTATATAATGACAATGTCGTGTAATGTGTAAAGAGGCAATGAGGGCTGTGAGAGGTGAAGTATGCTTGATTATTGTGAAGAAATCACATCTCTTACTCTCAGCTACAGTTGTTTGTCCGTAGTCATACTAGACATATGTGGAATTTAAGAATGGAAGTTAATAATGACTGCACTGAGAATACTGTTGTCTTGTCTTAGAGATGAACATGTCAACACCTCATCTCTCGGAATTACTCATCAAACTGACAGTGATCCTTATTTGGTTGGACACAGTGACAGAGGTAAATGATGTGCTATCAAAAGGAAACACTAATGTGTGAAGATAGTGCCACAGATAGACTTCGTCATTTGATCGCAGGTCGACTTCTCCGTGATGCGTGATGTTGTGAAAGGTGTCATTACACAGCACTGCACATCCGGTCACTTTGTTTAAAGCAGAGTTTTACCGTTATGTTTATTCAATGTTATTCATATGACTTTGTTCTGAGTCAAAACGGATGCTACTACAGCATTTATAATTTGGAAGAAATTAGACGGACGTGTACATGTTCTGGGTTCGAAGAAATGTGCACATTTCGCTGATTTCATTCACGAGAAGATCACACGTGAAAGGCAGAGAGAGAATTTTATAAGAACCGAGATTTGAGCAGTAATCACTAGGCTGGAGGATCTAACTCTAGATGAAAATGGTAAGGATATCTTGGAACTTGCCATTCATGCAGCTTCCACAGGTTGTCCATCAGGAAATTCTCAGAATTACAATTCGTCAGTGACATAAATCGCCTAAAATTCATACTTAACATTGTCTTATTTGATTACACTTAACTCTAACAAAGACGATTTTATGCATTATGAAATGACGGAAAGAATTAGTTAGTCGGTTGCTTCTGGTATGTGTGATATCAACTACAGACATATTTCTCACTTTCGAATTCCGTACCAAATGTTCAACTTTCCTCTTTTTTTCGCTTACAGAAGCAGCTTCTTATAGACGGAGGGTAATGGGTGAGTGAATGAATCCGTGGGTAATATTTTGACCGAGAATTAGTGACTGTAGTGAGCAACCACCACATATTCCACTGGCTGCTCAGTCTAATCTTGAAGCGATCACGAGCGCGAACATTATGTTATGCATTCTATTCATATTTAGCTTTGCTAGTATTTACTGAAAGATCGAATTCCACAAAACACCTATAATCTCCATGAAACCGTTTTGTACGCTTCAGTCCCATTCCAATCGTCGTTTGACGTCGAAATATTAGCAATTGAAACTAAGACAATTAGAGTCATTCCAACGAATAGAAGTTATGTGGTCGACGAGCATTGTCACTGTGTCATTTCGAAGAAATATATGTGTTTGACAGAAGAAATAGCTAAACAAATAATAGTCAGTGCATGCAGATGTCATCTGAGTCATGTATGATAAGTGCGTTGAATCTTCGTTCACAGAAACATTTCGAGAAGTTACTCCTGAATACAAAACCAACAGCGTGATATGTATGAATATTTAGTTTATCGTTGTGATTGTTGTCTACGTGACAGTGTTACTGCATCAAGCTGATTTTGATGTCAAAGTGTGAGACGGGAAATGCTATGTGTCAATGTGTCATTTGTGTGAGTGAGAAGCATTGTACTTTCTTGGAGTTTGATAGGAATTTCCGATGGCAGAATGCAGCGAAGTGGACTAATTAGAAGGCCAGTTTCAAACTGTGTGTGACTGATGCATGCACACTGATTGTATTGAAAGCGTAAACACTAATAGAGCTTGTGAGCAGAATGTTAGCGTGAGGATCTTCGCTATCACAAATCAGACTTGCTACGCTTTCGTTTGAGCGTGCTTGCTTTAGTAGGAGGGTGGTGGTCTATCACAACTTGGATTTCTTCACGTAGTTGATTTTGCATTAGGGGTCTGAAGGAGAGTTGTGATGATATCAGATGTTACGTTTGACCATCTGATGGACGCAGAAATCAGTCTCTCATAGTATTTACTGCCGACTGTTAAATGACACTGCACGAAAAGATAATGGAAAGGAAAGAAAATGGCGTACAAGTATTCAGCTTCACTAATCTCGAAAATTTCTCAGCATTCCCAATCACATCCAGCTAACTATTCTCATATCTCTTATATTCATACACATACTGTTTCTGTTAACTATACAGGATAAATGAACAACTTAGATTTCCAAGTGATATCAGTCACTAAATATATATTCATATTAAATCTCTTTCTAGACCTCAAAACCAACTTGTGCGAACCTGTTCCATTTGACCACAACTACGATCCCAGAAAGGTTATATTCCTGGATGGGTACTAATGCACTGGTGAGACACGCAAAGTGGGCGATTAGACTTTCCTTTCTTTCTGTAGTTGAGATAGTCTCTTCACTTATTTTGATTAAATAAACTTAAATCTATCGTAGTAATAGTGACTTTGCTTTCAATATTACACACATATGCATTATTGAAAATACTCGTGTTCCAATTGGCCTTCTCCTTTCCTTACTTCTGACGTGTTCGAAAATAGAAGGAATATTGTTGTCTAAAGATAACAGCTCAACATCAACTCATTTAGGATTGAAATTTCCATGTGTGTGTCATCAAGGCGATAGTGTCTGTGAGTGGACGAACCGAAATATGACAGAGTTGTATGCATCAGAGGAAAGGTAATTTTCCTTAACACTCATAGTTCGTGCACGACGGATAGTTATCTTTATGCGAAATACTGTATTATCTCTGGTACCTCAATGAATGCCTCCATATTTCTCCTCGTCAACTTTCGAAAATGCATTTCCTTCCTCATATTTGCATTGTATGCGAAAGTATAGAAATTCACTACGAGGTGTTGTGATTTAGTGATTTATAATTCACTTGTTATGCATGTGTAGATGGAGAGTTGAAAATGAAATGATTGTTACAGCCTAACAATATTCCGCACAATTCCCACACGAAACGTTGGTGATTTCTCACTTCAACTGTGTAATTTCCAGTGGACGAACTCGGTTCTGTGTATTAACAGTTCACCAAGGCAGACAACTGGAATTCGGGCATTTTGAACCACTCAGAGTATCTGGCTTCAGTCAAACTGAGTACACTCCAACCACTGATGAGGTTGGAGTGGAACGAGCGAGACTGACGTCCGGTTTGTATATGACTTCAATCTGACTAGCGAGCACCACTGCTTGAATTGGATGCTTCCCAGCTACTCATATTCATCAGTCAGTAGTGTATGTGGCAAGTCAAATATTTCACTGTCAACATCGTTATCAATTATTCACGTTTGACAAGGCTTGTATTTCCCTCCAAACAGCATACATTGATACACACATGGATCAACAGCCTGATACTTTCTTTTCAGGGGACTGTCGTATTGCTTAGTGAAACCCATGTGTTCACTAGCTGATATGCACAAGTAACTAGGATTCATACATATGGAAATACACCGTTTGGCAATTGAACACAGGAAATTTACTCGCTGTATACTGACATCGGATTGTGAACAGGATGAGGGATGAGCGAGGAGGACTGCAGTAGTGATGATGCATCAGAAAATCTGCCGAATGTCAAACAGCTTGTAAGACACAGCAGTGTTCGTATTCTCCAAATATTCATCAAGCGAACTCAGGCATACAGCAATGACAAAAGTACAGTTGGTTATCATCCGTTGAATGAGAAGCAGCAGTAGAAGTAGATTAATGAATGTGGACATCACGTGCACATATATACTGGATTAGAAGGCAAACAAACAAGCCCATATCACTCACCGTCTCACAAACACACTGGACGTGAGCATGTAAGAATGCTCACAACTCACCACAGAAAGTGAATAATTATTTTGACTTGTCAATCTACCAGCACTGAAAGCTGGAGAAGTAATATCAAATCACTGGATGATTCATCAAAACTACGAACTTCCTTCTCCGCGTTATATCTGCTTTGTCTCCAAATCTCATCAATATAGGAACAATCTGTCGACTGTTTTACTCACTGCATTACACACGACCAGTCATAAATTACATTTAAATCAAATATACCAATGTCGGATGAATGCTGTATGCAGTGAAGCTCATAACACTAGACATGCCAGTTGTCATGAATTGGCACACTTCAAAGCTTTCCATGCACCACTGACGGATTCATCTATATGGTAAATTGCACCAAGTGTGTTTGTCAATGCAGATATCGCCTTCGTCTTCATATCCACCCACTAATAAGAGATCACTAGTCACGATGTCACGACATGCACTCATCCATGCTAATCCACAACTGCACACACCACTGCAACTGTAATATTGTAAATGCATAGAAGTGATGGAACAGAAGTAATGTCAGAGAATTGCAAAACGCCTAGAACTAATATCACCTTTTTATTAGCTAGCATTCAACAACCCTTGAAATTAATGTAAAGGATTCAGTCACCCTTCCCAATAGGAAAAATATCCGGGTATAATAATAATATTAATAATTTGCTTTATTCCAGAAACAGTGCTAGTGGTACAGTGTGGAATTTTCAGCACATATCTGCAATAATTTCATCTAATCTTATGCAACGTTTAGAGGGAGTATTTCAAAACAATATGTATAAAGACAATAACAGCAAAAAAACACAAATAGCAAAAATAATAAAACAAAATGCGAAATAATACCAAGAAGTAGAAAGGAAAATAAACAGCATATAATAGTATCTCAGTGTTGGGTAGTGGAAGCTATGATATGATTATGCATGGTGACAGTAAATCTGTAGTCATACAAGATGTTATGAAATGATATTTAAGAATGTTTATCGCCAAGAAGATCAGTTAATTTGGTTGAAACAACTCTAAACAATCATAAAATAACATTTCAGGGTTGTTGTTTTCTTTTTTATTGTCAGGTCTAATGCAGTGTTTGTAGTGGTAGTGTGAGTAATCCTGCATAATACAAAATTTTGATATGATGGTAATGGCGTTCACAACCAATGATTGTCAGTTAATATTGCCGAAAAAAATAGAAAAACAACCACAAAACTAATAATTACATGATGGTTAATGACAGGAAAATTTTGTAATACTCATAGCGCTAATATAGTCGGAACCAGTAGATACACAATAGAATTAATACAGTAAAGTACAAAAAAGTAGGCCAATGTTAATAATTTAAGTAGCTAAGTATGTTTAAGGAGGAGTTCACCATAGATTACAAAATAAGAGAGAAATAAAAGAGCCTAATATTATGTTATTAACAACAAAGCAAGTCATAGGTTTCACGCTTATCATTGTCTCTGTCACTTAGAACACGGGCCAAGTATGGTATCGTTGAGTTCCTGTACTTGGTTGTAAGAGCATAGATTATTTTATACTGATTTCTGGTTCTACCTGATGAGATACAAGGAGAGAGTTGGGAATAGAGGGGGTGTTGGGGGTCGGAGAGTATCGTTTCAGACCATTTTTCGCATGTATTCAGATGCCTTCCAACTAATGTAGTGACGAGCTGACTGAGTCTTGCACCACTAGTCCTACTAAGTACCTTCAACATCCTTCTCAGGATGGTATAGTCCTTTTTCAGTAGCCCAGGAAAGACTAACGGGGAGCAGTAAAGTAGAATAGGTAAGATACAAGAGTTGACAAATTGGGAGAGTAGAGGTTGGGTGATTCCAGATTGTCTAAGTTTCTTAATGTAGTAGATTAGACAGAACACTTTGTTAGAAATCGTTAGGATATGAGATGTCCAAGTAAGGTCGGAAGATAGAACTAAACCGAGGTATTTTACATTAGACTCAGTTTCAATTTTAGTCCCCTCAATGCAACAGGCTTCAAGAATACTTACTAGTGTTTGTAGATCTCGTTTATGCCTAAGGGAGAAGTCAATAGTCTGGCATTTTGAGGGATTCAGCATGAGACCATTTAGTTTAGACCACTCACTGATGTCCGACAGGAAGCTATTTAATTTGAAACAGTCTTACTGAGACTTATCGGCATATTTGACGAAGTTGATTTCGTCTGGAAGAGGTAGATCATGTAAGAAGAATGAAAAGAGCAACGGAGAGAGAACAGCACGCTGAGGAACTCGAGTAGGTTCCTAGGTGAACCGTTGGGCCGACAACTTCCAGATTGCGTCTTTCACTCTTCCCATGATCGAATTTGTGTACTCCAAGATCACGTCAGTCGAAACTATATGCACGAACTGCACACATACAATTCCCCTCAAGGCGAATTCCTAATTTGTGCGCTTCTCCAGAGTCTTGGCTGAAAGTGACTGTAATCTATTCGTCTTGAATTCGCTGACACTGTAATTGATAAGACTGAAATACACTGAATTTCAACAGTGTTATTTCTACCGTGATAAACATATTTGCAGTCAAATATGCAATATGCAATCGGTCTTCAATGTGCAGTTTAAAGTGACACCACTGTAGTACACCATGTATTATAAATTTAATGAGACTGAAAATGCATTTCATGCATTAACACTGAAAGCTGATGTTTGGATAACTAACACATACTCGAAATGACTAGCAAATATCTGACCACCAATTTACTGTCAACTGAGTTTTATTCCTTCTTCATAGGTAATAATGCTTTCACAACATTAATTGGGAAAACCACCCAGTATTTTTCATTTTCGGATTCATCAAATCACTGTCAAGATAAGAATCTTCTGTGACTTTGCAAATAAGAAATTATACTCAGCTGAAACCAATGCTGAAAAGTGATTCCCAGTATCAGGCTTCTTTAAGTAACACACATCTGCACTGTTCCACGCTAAAATTTACAACAGTATGAATTAGAAATTCGTAGTTATGGGCGTGCAGGAGTGGGAGTAATATTACTGGATGGTTAATTATACAAATGTTAATGATATCTCACTGAGGGAATATGTTCTATCGGATTCCGGTTGGCTGGTTTCGGTTGAGAATGCTTCGCCTCTCTTCTTTGTCAACATCCCTGGTAAGGACAATTTCACTTGACACAATGTATGTATGAGTAAAATGGGCAGCGTTACTACATAATACGTGTAGCGCATTCATATTCTCTGAGTAGACGTGTGACTAGCACCGTCGTCCAGAATTATTTAGAATAATTATGGCTGTCGAACTATACTGGTACATTCTCACGATAAGTTATGTTGATGATATGCTAAGATGTAAATCGAACTGCTCAATCTACGGTACACTCAATCATTTTCGAAACCAAAACAGTAGCTGCAGATAGATTTAGGAACAAGAAATCGACATTGGCTTCTTCAGTGTGCATCTGTGATTTCAAATGTCCCTGTGGAGCTATTGGTATAAAGAGAACACAAACGACTATATCGATGAGTGCAAGTGTATATGTACTCGTGTGATTAGATAAAGAAGGAGCTGACTCTAAGAACAATGCCGTTTTGTCCCGTGTGATGGATAAAACACACCACATTAACACAACAAAGGCCGAAATCAAACAAAAGGGATGTATATTCACTTCCTTTTCAAAGTTCGCGCGGTAGCCGTTAGTTTCGTTTTGGGTTGCTATAGTGTAGAGCCAGTAGTAAAGATACTTTAACTTCGCCTGGCGCACTTCTGCGCAAAGTCCGGTCACACCATGCAAATATGTTAGGGATGACGACATGTAACGGTCGCCATCTTGCCAGCGACCTTGAAACAATCGGTGACGTTTCAACGACCGAAATATTTTGCTGAAATTGTGCAAACTTCGTGATTTCTTGTTGGTCGCATTGCTTCAAAAGTGTGGATTGTGACACAATTTATCTCTTGGAATGCTGCAGCTCTACTCAATGAAATTAGAAGAGGTAAATTGCTAAATTCCGTTGTGAACATACGGTTCGTACAAGTGAAGTGGAGCTACTCAGACATCTAAATCGCGTTTTGCTTGAAAATTTTACAGTCGGGATTGCAAACACACCAGGAAACGTGATACTAAGTGAAATGAAAGGAAATCACGAAAATCGGTCTGCTAAAGAAATGGAAGCTAGTGTAAGATGGTCTGGCTCTAGTCATTCGGAGTATGCCGTCAACAGAGGTGAAAGAAGTGAATGAGACTGATACTTAGAGATACAATAAAATACCACGGTGAAATTGTGAAGTGTGCAGAAATAGGTAGGACATTTTCGTTGCCTGCTTAGTCCTCTATATAGTGCTTGTCTATGGGTGAACGCATTCCTTTCGTTTTGCATGATGGCCTTACCTCTTGAAGCTAGCATCTGATGAAGTGAATTTTTGCACTGAGATTGGCTTAAGCTAACTAAGTTGACTTCCAGCGCTGGCGCGTTTAATCGGTCGATGGAGATTTGCCAACGTCTCTCTTAATTAGTTTAGTCTTGGGCCGCCATAGTTTAGAGTCACTGAAGAATGATGTGGAATATATACGTAAGTGGCTTCAGGTCCTGTTCAACTTCAACCTTAGTGGTGGTCTACGCAACTGCCACTACAAGGTAAATAGAAGAGGAGAGAAAGGCAGCGATATGCCGGGAAAGGTGAAGTATCCAGGTGTATATAGAACTCTAATGTATGTACATATACATGTTTGTATTTATTGTGCATGGCTGTCTAGTAAACACTGATATGGATATTCTCTTAGTCTTTCATACATCTGCGCAACTAGTGTCTTTGTCTTTAATGCAGAGTAGTTAATGAATGCCCGAAGCTTACAAACGAGATGTGGGCTCTGATTTCCAGGGCTGAACTGTTCTCTATTTTAGAATACATGCCTGTGAAGAGACTCTTGTGGAGTGATGATATAAATGCTTTCATAGTCACTGTGCAAGTATGTTTCCGCAGGTCGTGAAAGCCATCCGGTGAGAATTACATGTCCTCACTATCTTAGTGTGATATTTTATGTAAGACCTTGAAGAAGAATATTAAATTTATAATAAATCGTCTCGTCCAAATTGGGTGAGGACTTAGAGACAAACACTGTGAAATGTGGTCTTTCTCATAATTAATAATCCAGGTAGTTTGGACGTGAAATATCGCCGGGTGCTTTCTATTCTCAGCTTTTCACATATACGAGTGCTACTATTAATAAATGGACAGTGTCCTAATAGTGACCTTACACATGTTTTCTATGGAATGAGCTTGACTTCACTGTGGTGAAAGTATCTGAGGGTACATTTTGGAGAATCCTCGGGTTTCTAGTTTGCGCTGCCACTCGCTCAGAAAATGCTGAGTCACTAGAGTGCGTGAGACCATATTTGTTCAGACTGAATCATAGATTCCTTAAAGATGACCACGTAGTCACTTAATATAATTCATTCTGCACAAGATTCTGAAGGCACCATAGGTTATCACGCTGGAATGTATAAGACACTTTTAGGTCATCTGCGAAAACGAATGGTTTACCATATGTGGAGCAGGCGCATATATCGTTGATATAAAGTGCAAGTAGGAGGTGCCCTTTTATGCTACGCTTAACTGCATCAGAAGTGATTCGGCTAGGTATGAAAGTCACAGACTCAAGTCCAACTATTTTGGGCTTGTTGTTAAGGAATGAATTAAGCCATCCCAATTGTGGGTCACGTGTTCCTAGGGAATTCAGCTCATATATCAGCAGCAAATGACTGACACGATCAAATGCCTTAGAAATGTCAAGGCAGATGACGAGTAACAGTTGTCATCTGTCACGATTACTGGTCACGAGGTTGAAGAAATCTGGGTGGCATGTTAAACATGATGTGGATCTTAGGAATCCATGTTGGTTCGGGCTTACAATATTGCAGTCAAGCATGTGTTTGGGGATGTTATCTTTAACTAGTCTCTCCATAACTCTAGATGCTATAAGTGCGATATCCATTGGCCTGTAGTTGTTGACTTCTGTTTCTGAGCTGCATTTATGTCTAGACAGAATAAACGTCGTCTCCCATTTTTCTGGCTACGTTTGAGTTTCTGAGGATATTGTGGAGACTTTAAGCAGTAACATGCAATCGTCAGGACAACCACATTCATAGAAACAGGATGGAATGCTGTCAGCGCCAATATCCTTAGAGCATTTCATAAACCTAATGACATGATAAGTGCTGGCATAGGTGAAATCAACGGTATTTAGTGTTCGCAGTGGAATGGTGGCATCTAAGCATGAGTTTTGCTTCTGGTAGGAGATGCTCGGAGCTCTCGAGAGGTTATCAGTGATGAAGTATTCACCTCATCCAGAGGATCTTAGTATTGATCCTAGGAAAGACCAGTTTGCCTTAATATATTTCCCATATGTTATTTGTTGTTAAGTGTAGCCATAAGCTGCATTGTTACTCAGTGGAAGTGATAGTGCACACAATGCTGTTTTGTGGTCGCTACCTGAAAACTTGGAACCCACTAAGATTGAGAGGGGACTTATATTGCGGCAGAATATTAAGTCTAGTATTTTGTCACCTCGCGTGGGAATAGTGACAGTTTGTTTCCAGCCGAAAATGTCCAGTGTGCCCAAGAGCTTGTCATATTTATCTGGGCCTGTCAATAAGTCCCAGCTGATTTCGATTAGGTTGAAGTCTGTACATATTATCCACTTAGTACTGTAGCATCTGTTAAATGCACGTTGACTAGTAGAGTGTCATGCATGTTATTGAGTTCCCTATTTCCTAGCTGTAGTACAGTGAGTGTGCTCAGGAAGTACGTGAGAAAGCCTCCTCCCTTACCAGTGTTCCTGTCACACCGAAAGTGTGTGTAATTATCCATGCTTGTCTCTTCGTCTGGTATATCAGAGTGACACCAGGACTCAGTAATAGTAAAATTTAGGGAATTATATACCAGTTGTTGTGCCCTGAACACCTTTGATCGTTAAGGATAGATCTAGCATTAAATAGGATTAGGTGAAGTTGAGGGTTGAAATAATGTTTCAAGCATTAGAGCTCGTTATCCGAACTCAAGTGTGTTTCGGAATCCAGTGGTTTCACGTGACAAAATCACCTCGTGATTCAAGTAGTGCCAGTATCATGTTCACCTACGTCTAACGAGATGCTATCCGCTCCCTTCACTGAGTAGTGAATTGTACTACTGGATTCGATACAGAATAGCATAGGTAAAGCTGCCCATTTTACTTATACATACATTGTGTCAAGTGAAATTGTCCTTACCAGGGATGTTGACAAAGAAGAGAGGCGAAGCATTCTCAACCGAAACCAGCCAACTGGAATCCGATAGAACATATTCCCTCAGTGAGATATCATTAACATTTGTATAATTAACCATCCAGTAATATTACTCCCACTCCTGCACGCCCATAACTACGAATTTCTAGTTCATACTGTTGTAAATTTTAGCGTGGAACAGTGCAGATGTGTGTTACTTAAAGAAGCCTGATACTGGGAATCACTTTTCAGCATTGGTTTCAGCTGAGTATAATTTCTTATTTGCAAAGTCACAGAAGATTCTTATCTTGACAGTGATTTGATGAATCCGAAAATGAAAAATACTGGGTGGTTTTCCCAATTAATGTTGTGAAAGCATTATTACCTGTGAAGAAGGAATAAAACTCAGTTGACAGTAAATTGGTGGTCAGATATTTGCTAGTCATTTCGAGTATGTGTTAGTTATCCAAACATCAGCTTTCAGTGTTAATGCATGAAATGCATTTTCAGTCTCATTAAATTTATAATACATGGTGTACTACAGTGGTGTCACTTTAAACTCTACGTTGAATACCGATTGCATAATGCGTGAACTGTTAATACACAGAACCGAGTTCGTCGACTGGAAATTACACAGTTGATGTGAGAAATCACCAACGTTTCGTGTGGGAATGGTGCGGAATATTGTTAGGCTGTAACAATCATTTCGTTTTCAACCCTCCATCTACACATGCATAACAAGTGAATTATAAATCACTAAATCACAACACCTCGTAGTGAATTTCTATCCTTTCGCATACAATGCAAATATGAGGAAGGAAATGTATTTTCGAAAGTTGATGAGGAGAAATATGGAGGCATTCATTGAGGTACCAGAGATAATACAGTATTTCGCATAAAGATAACTATCTGTCGTGCACGAACTATCAGTGTTATTGAAATTTACCTTTCCTCTGATGCATACAACTCTGTCATATTTCGGTTCGTCCACTCACAGACACTATCGCCTTGATGACATACACATAGAAATTTCAATCCTAAATGAGTTGATGTTGAGCTGTTATCTTTAGACAACAATATTCCTTCTATTTTCGAACACGTCAGAAGTAAGGAAAGGAGAAGACCAATTGGAACACGAGCATTTTCAATAATGCATATGTGTCTAATATTGAAAGCAAAGTCACTATTACTACGATAGATTTAAGTTTATTTAATGAAAATAAGTGAAGAGACTATGTAAACTACAGGAAGAAAGGAAAGTCTAATCGCCCACTTTGCGTGTCTCACCAGTGCATTAGTACCCATCCAGGAATATAACCTTTCTGGGATCGTAGTTGTGGTCAAATGGAACAGGTTCGCACAAGTTGGTTTTGATGCCTGCAAAAGAGAATCGATATGTACATACATTCATCGATTGATATCACTTGGAAAACTAAGATGTTCATTTATCCTGTATAGTAAACAGAAACAACAACCTTAGTATGTGTATGAATATAAGAGATATGAGAATAGTTAGCTGGATGTGATTGGGAATGCTGAGAAATTTTCGAGATTAGTGAAGCTGAATACTTGTACGCCATTTTCTTTCCTTTCCATTAACTTTTCGTGCAGTGTCATTTAACAGTCGGCAGTAAATACTATGAGAGACTGATTTCTGCGTCCATCAGATGGTCAAACGTAACATCTGATATCATCACAACTCTCCTTCAGACCCCTAATACAAAATCAACTACGTGAAGAAATGGCACAGTGACAATGTTCGTCGACCACACAGCTATTATTCGTTGGAATGACTCTAATTGTCTTAGTTTCAATTGCTAATATTTCGACGTCAAACGACGATTGGAATGGGACTGAAGCATACAAAACGGTTTCATGGAGATTATAGGTGTTTTGTGGAATTCGATCTTTCAGTAAATACTAGCAAAGCTAAATATGAATAGAATGCATAACATAATGTTCGCGCTCGTGATCGCTTCAAGATTAGACTGAGCAGCCAGTGGAATATGTGGTGGTTGCTCACTACAGTCACTAATTCTCGGTCAAAATATTACCCACAGATTCATTCACTCACCCATTACCCTCCGTCTATAAGAAGTTGCTTCTGTAAGCGAAAACAAGAGGAAGGTTGAACATTTGGTACGGAATTCGAAAGTGAGAAAAATGTCTGCAGTTGATATCACACATACGAGAAGCAACCGACTAACTAATTCTTTCCGTCATTTCATAATGCATAAAATCGTCTTTGTTAGAGTTAAGTGAAATCAAATAAGACAATGTTAAGTACGAATTTTAGGCGATTTATGTCACTGACGAATTGTAATTCTGAGAATTTCCTGATGGAAAACCTGTGGAAGCTGCATGAATGGCAAGTTCCAAGATATCCTTACCATTTTCATCTAGAGTTAGATCC
The DNA here is from genome assembly GCA_944472155.2 of Trichobilharzia szidati. Classification (NCBI taxonomy): domain Eukaryota; kingdom Metazoa; phylum Platyhelminthes; class Trematoda; order Strigeidida; family Schistosomatidae; genus Trichobilharzia; species Trichobilharzia szidati. The sequence continues at coordinate 62,881,210 of OX235274.1, read as the reverse complement.
TCCAGCCTAGTGATTACTGCTCAAATCTCGGTTCTTATAAAATTCTCTCTCTGCCTTTCACGTGTGATCTTCTCGTGAATGAAAACAGCGAAATGTGCACATTTCTTCGAACCCAGAACATGTACACGTCCGTCTAATTTCTTCCAAATTATAAATGCTGTAGTAGCATCCGTTTTGACTCAGAACAAAGTCATATGAATAACATTGAATAAACATAACGGTAGAACTCTGCTTTAAACAAAGTGACTGGATGCGCACTGCTGTGTAATGAAACCTTTCACAACATCACGCATCACGGAGAAGTCGACCTGCGATCAAATGTTGAAGTCTATCTGTGGCACTATCTTCACACATTAGTGTTTCCTTTTGATAGCACATCATTTACCTCTGTCACTGTGTCCAACCAAATAAGGATCACTGTCAGTTTGATGAGTAATTCCGAGAGATGAGGTGTTGACATGTTCATCTCTAAGACAAGACAACAGTATTCTCAGTGCAGTCATTATTAACTTCCATTCTTAAATTCCACATATGTCTAGTATGACTACGGACAAACAACTGTAGCTGAGAGTAAGAGAAGCGTCACACATTTGATTTCTTCACAATAATCAAGCATACTTCACCTCTCACAGCCCTCATTGCCTCTTTACACATTACACGACTTTGTCATTATATAGGTAAATTGTTACGCAAGTGTGACTTAACTCCTCATAGCAAAGAATTATTTCGACTACTTTCCTGAGATGCGCCGTTTTACATTGATTGCTATCTGGTCAACTGACAGCGGTCAGTCACACACATCACATTTTCAATTAATCACATAATACAAGTGTCATATTAAATGTGATCATATATCGCAACAATATAAAACTAACCGTAATTAGGAAATGCTTCGAAAATGAAAATGAAATTAGAAAGCAATAATTACTTAGGTGACGATCAGTGAATTCGAAATAAGTCTACGCAATCAATTCTCTGTGGAGCAGCTTGTGATGATTCATCGATAATAAAAAAGAGAAATCAGCCTGTAATTATGCTGAAGCACGCAATCTGATATTCTTAAAATAGTTTTATGTAACTGCCAGTTGCTAACGTCGATCATATTTGAACGTTCGTTCTGTTTACCGTCTGTCTTCACTTCGTGCTCTTCATTAGTTCATCTCAACGAGGTAATTAGTTTACACGAATTGCAGAGTGCAGCGCAATCTCCAAGTGTCAGTGACTGAGCGTGTATGCATTTTGTCGACTGAAATCTACTATGCTCAAAACTTTAGGCTTAGAATTCCAGGATTGAGAAGTTACAACAAACTAATCAATGCTTATCCTGCATCGGTAATTCTGAATCTTAGATGAAATAAAACAGGATTTTATTAACTCACCTATCAGTATATCCGAAACTAGAATGTTTGAAACAAGCAATTGGAAAGATAACATTCATTCACTGTGAACAAAGAAATGCGTTAATTTTGATTCATGATTTTCTAGGCACAAATTCTACTTAAAGTCATAGATGTTATGCACACGGCTATCATTGTTTTAGTAAGTCAACTTAGTGAAACTCCAACACTGTTGCTTAATAATTGAAGAAGTGAATAGAAAATTTCTTCTTTTCACCACTTCAATGAGGCAAACATCTTGACAATTGTAAGTGCCCACGAATCTCACGTATATATATAAATACTAGGCAGAAAGTCAAGTAACGAAACATCTTTGTTTGGTTGATTCAGCTCTGTATTCTACAGAATAAGCATCTGAATGTCAAATCTTCGCTCAATATTGAGGATGAAGTCCAGATTATCCGGCAATTCAAACTGATGGAGAACGTTTCATAGAGCGGTTTCCTCGTTTTGGTAGGTAACAATCACTCACTACATGCAATGACATTCACCATGAATTAATAACTTCTACAAAGATACGTGATGAATGTGTTATCTGAAAGGTTAGGAATGATTAGCCGATAAATTCCACAGATATTTATCAAATGCAGAAGAATGTCGAGTCAGTTTTCCCAACGTTTGTCCTGGAAAAACAAATTGGAATCACCTGAATACATATGGAGCCATTGTTTTGTGTAAAATATCAGAAGAAAACTCACCTTCTATCTTCCGTGAAAACTCATCGGATATTTGACTCTCCAGTAGATTCTTGGTGAACATTCCCAAAACATCAACTACCGACAATTTTTTATTGAGTCGTCGCAGCTTATAAACGGGTATATGGTAGTCAACAGAAACACGAACAGCTCCATCTGGATGTAGGTCATTGAATATATCTGTCCGACAGTATTCAGAGCCAAATGAAAGTCTGGATAGAATGCCGTCAAAACGTTGATCAATCTGTAAACACGAAATAGTGATTAGTTCCTCTGACAGCCGGTGTTACGATTTAGTGTTAATTAAGTGGAAAGACATATCTGTTAACGACTCAATCTTCAGGTCACATTGTGGCAAAAGTAGGAACTAATTAATAGCCTTATAAATCTTGTGCGTACTAAAATAAACACATAACCAGAGAACGGAATCCTTGAAGAATTCGGCATAAGCAAAACTTGAAGACTGAGTTAGAATTCATCAGGTCAGGCTCGGTCACCGTACAAATAATAAAACGCACTGAAAGATGTAAACTCTAGTTTACTTACCGCATTACATATTTTTGGCTTCATTTCCGTTATAACCTCATGTTTTAGTACCGTGTACCAACCCTGGTAACATGTTCCATTCTTCAAATACCCGAGAATTGTCACTTTGATTACTTTTTGCCACTCTTCCTCTAGAAAATTGTTAATTTTTAAATCAAGTGTCAAAATGAATAGCTAGGATATATTGAAAAATAAGACATAGTAGAATGATAGACAGATCATAAAACGTGTGAAACCAGTGAGACACTGATGATTATTTCTTTACTCAGTGTAACCAGAACAAGGCTGTACTTAGGTACGCGTGTACCTCGACCACTTCCTATACTCTTTCAGTTTGCTGAGACAATTATTATTATTATTATTAGTAGTAGTAGTAGTAGCAGTAGAATTGTTATCTTGGAATTCGAAGGTGAAGAGATTCACATCTTGTTCGCCTTGAAGTTGATTGCCTGCAGTCATTTATTTAAATAAGTTTGACAATTTCCCAATTCATCAAAGTCGATTTATTCAGGTAAGAAAAATATTATAGCACAACCTAAGTCTGATAGTCTGTGTTCTAGTCAAGAGACAGACAGAAAGAGAAGGAGCTATTCGAGTGAGTTTTGTCATAATCATTTATCCAGTCATTTATGTCTGGTTATGACTGCCTAGACTGAAGTCTGCAGTAGGACAAGGTTATTGAATGGCTCATCAACCAAGATGCAACGCAAATGTCACATAAAATATGATGATGCATCATATCAATATGGAACTAACCGTATGGAGGAGATACTTGGAAAATAAAAGTGAAATAAGAAAGCAATAGTGAATTCAACAAGTTAATTGTACTATCAGTTTAATTAACTGACGATCAACAAAGTCTAGAAAACTCCACAAAATCAATTCTGTATTTCGTTCATAAGGATTTGAATGGTTCTACTGATCTCACCATAGACCGACATCAGATAGAAGATCTCCTGAACGTGGAGCAGCCGTGGATAACTGTTTGAGACGATGTGGGCTAACGACCCGATGAAGCGTCAAACAAAGCACTGTGAGTTCAGACAGTGAGGATGACAAGACTGAACTACTTGGAAGGATTTCAGTTGATCGCAATTTAAAAATTCTGAGAGATCATGATGTGTTGGCAACACTGTTTAATACTATGTAGGAGTACAGCCATCATTGTCAGACACACAAGGTGCACCAATCTTAACGTTTGATGAAAAAATTCAGAATGTCCCATTCGATGCCAAGTGCTTATAACTAAAGTGTTAGATTTAAGTTGTCGGGAAATGGCAGAATTCGCCAATCTCTAACCGTGAACATCTCAACCATATGCCGAATGGTATCACTCGTATTGACATCCAGTAATGGTGAGCTGCAGCCATTGTGTAATATCGTATGAGATGAACAATAGCCTATTTTAGTGATATTGGCCTGCAAAGTATGTCATTACCATGAGACTGTCACGTTGGTCGCAAGCTTGATAGACAAGCGGGAAAGTAATCAACAATCTTTGTTGCACCACCCAAATCACAATAACGTTCAGAACACTGCACCAATAAACGCAACTGGGCCATGACGAAAGCAGTCTAACACGCTAGAAACTTCCAACTGTCAGATGAGATACAAATATATGTTCACTAAAGTCAGCCATCTACTTGGAACACATTGTTCTCACTGACTGTCATCAAAGTGAACATAAAAATAATGAGGTGAATCAGCACAAAAGACGATCAAAACACTTGTAGAAAGCTTACCTGAGTAAACAACTGCAAACAAAGCTGTGAAATATAAGAATGAGATGTAGGTGTTCATTCTGAAACTTTTGCTATAATTGAATTCAATGGCAATCTAAGTCTTCACTGGATATTTATACTATACTTAGGAATGCGCCTCCCCATCGCTAAACACGGCAAACAACAGCACTATTAAATATTTCTATCGTGTTTGTGTGAGATCCAGAATTGAAGAGGAATACCTCAAGTATGAATAGCAATAGTTGCAAAAATAACTCACTAATTAGGCCCCTGAATTAAAATAAAATCTCAGTGACAAAAAGAATTATGATAAAATAATATCAATAACAGATATAAGTTAACATTAGAAATATGATATTCTAATTAACAAAAAGAATGTAGCAAACAACGGATGACAGAGTGAAAGTTTTAGGTCAACGCACACAAAAGAGTAAAGTACCTAACAAAAGTTTAAATTATGAAAATGTTGGTAGAGTTAGTTATTTCTACTGCTGCAAGTAAAAGTACTTCTAGGATAGTCATACTAGTCCTATGTAAACCACCTTCAGTCCATCTATCTGACTTGCTGTGTTTACACTATTAGATGTTTGCTGGGTGTGTGAGGTACTGGTGGTGCTGTTGGTAAGATACACTCTACTAGGCCTTACTAAAACCACTTTATCTGTGTACCCAAATGGATCAGTACTCTATCTAACCTGTAAGTACAGACGACAAAACACAAATATAAAGACTTAGTTAATTGGAAATGTGCTCTGCTTAGCAGTATCTTTGAGTAAAATATAAGGTCGAGATTATACATGGGAAGGGATGTAGGATTTATCTGACGAATATGGCTGTATTACGAAGTGAAAGTATGTGAGTGAGGGCAGCACAAGGGAGAAGAGCAAAATGTCGTTGGAGCTAGTCCGTATATGAACACGTTAAAACAAAGTCTTAAACATCGGCTATTGCGATCCAGTGGTTATATATATATATAATTTTTCATTTTAGCTTGATTCAACACCGTATTTTTGGTACACGTATGGAATTTTCAGCATGTGATATCGGTAGCCCAAATTTTGCAGGCCGTCCATCTTCCGTACACTGATGGTAAGAATGCAAAGAAGATAGTAGTCGAAATAATTGCTTGCCATAAGGATTTCAGACACACTTGTGTCAAATTCCCTCCTATAAAATAACAAAGTCGTGTAATGTGTAAAGAAACAATGAGGGCTGTGAGAGGTGAAGTATGCTTGATTATTGTGAAGAAATCAAATGTGTGGGAAACGCTCTCTCTTACTCTCAGCTACAGTTGTTTGTCCGTAGTCATACTAGACATATGTGGAATTTAAGAATGGAAGTTAATAATGACTGCACTGAGAATACTGTTGTCTTGTCTTAGAGATGAACATGTCAACACCTCATCTCTCGGAATTACTCATCAAACTGACAGTGATCCTTATTTGGTTGGACACTGTGACAGAGGTAATTGATGTGCTATCAAAAGGAAACACTAATGTGTGAAGATAGTGCCACAGATAGACTTCACCATTTGATCGCAGGTCGACTTCTCCGTGATGCGTGATGTTGTGAAAGGTTTCATAACACAGCAGTGCGAATCCAGTCACTTTGTTTAAAGCAGAGTTCTACCGTTATGTTTATTCAATGTTATTCATATGACTTTGTTCTGAGTCAAAACGGATGCTACTACAGCATTTATAATTTGGAAGAAATTAGACGGAATTGTAGATGTTCTGGGTTCGAAGAAATGTGCACATTTCGCTGATTTCATTCACGAGAAGATCACACGTGAAAGGCAGAGAGAGGTTTATAAGAACCGAGATTTGAGCAGTAATCACTAGGCTGGAGGATCTAACTCTAGATGAAAATGATAAGGATATCTTGGAACTTGCCATTCATGCAGCTTCCACAGGTTGTCCATGAGGAAATTCTCAGAATTACAATTCGTCAGTGACATAAATCGCCTAAAATTCGTACTTAACATTGTCTTATTTGGTTTCACTTAACTCTAACAAAGACGATTTTATGCATTGTGAAATGGTGGAAATAATTTGTTTTACATATATTTCTTACTTTCGAATTTCGTACCAAATGTTCAACCTTCCTCTTTTTTTCGCTTACAGAAGCAACTTCTTATAGACGGAGGGTAATGGGTGAGTGAATGAATCTGTGGGTAATATTTTGACCGAGAATTAGTGACTGTAGTGAGCAACCACCACATATTCCACTGGCTGCTCAGTCTAATCTTGAAGCGATCACGAGCGCGAACATTATGTTATGCATTCTATTCATATTTAGCTTTGCTAGTATTTACTGAAAGATCGAATTCCACAAAACACCTATAATCTCCATGAAACCGTTTTGTATGCTTCAGTCCCATTCCAATCGTCGTTTGACGTCGAAATATTAGCAATTGAAACTAAGACAATGAGAGTCATTCCAACGAATAGGAGTTATGTGGTCGACGAACATTGTCACTGTGTCATTTCGAAGAAATAAATATATGTGTTTGACAGAAGAAATAGCTAAACAAATAATAGTCAGTGCATGCAGATGTCATCTGAGTCATGTATGATAAGTGCGTTGAATCTTCGTTCACAAAAACATTTCGAGAAGTTACTCCTGAATACAAAACCAACAGCGTGATATGTATGAATATTTAGTTTATCGTTGTGATTGTTGTCTACGTGACAGTGTTACTGCATCAAGCTGATTTTGATGTCAAAGTGTGAAACGGGAAGCGCTGTGTGTCAATGTGTCATTTGTGTGAGTGAGAAGCATTGTACTTTCTTGGAGTTTGATAGGAATTTTCGATGGCAGAATGCAGCGAAGTGGACTAATTAGAAGGCCAGTTTCAAACTGTGTGTGACTGACGCATGCACACTGATTGTATTGAAAGCGTAAACACTAATAGAGCTTGTGAGCAGAATGTTAGCGTGAGGATCTTCGCTATCACAAATCAGACTTGCTACGCTTTCGTTTGAGCGTGCTTGTTTTGGTAGGAGGGTGGTGGTCTATCACAACTTGGATTTCTTCACGTAGTTGATTTTGTATTAGGGGTCTGAAGGAGAGTTGTGATGATATCAGATGTTATGTTTGACCATTTGATGGACGCAGAAATCAGTCTCACATAATATTTACTCCACGAAAGGATAATTGAAAGGAAAGAAAATGGCGTACAAGTATGCAGCTTCACTAATCTCGAAAATTTCTCAGCATTCCCAATCACATCCAGCTAACTATTCTCATATCTCTTATATTCATACACATACTAAGGTTGTTGTTTCTGTTTACTATACAGGATAAATGAACATCTTAGTTTTCCAAGTGATATCAATCGATGAATGTATGTACATATCGATTCTCTTTTGCAGGCATCAAAACCAACTTGTGCGAACCTGTTCCATTTGACCACAACTACGATCCCAGAAAGGTTATATTCCTGGATGGGTACTAATGCACTGGTGAGACACGCAAAGTGGGCGATTAGACTTTCCTTTCTTTCTGTAGTTGAGATAGTCTCTTCACTTATTTTCATTAAATAAACTTAAATCTATCGTAGTAATAGTGACTTTGCTTTCAATATTAGACACATATGCATTATTGAAAATGCTCGTGTTCCAATTGGCCTTCTTCTTTCTTTACTTCTGACGTGTTCGAAAATAGAAGGAATATTGTTGTCTAAAGATAACAGCTCAACATCAACTCATTTAGGATTGAAATTTCTATGTGTGTGTCATCAAGGCGATAGTGTCTGTGAGTGAACGAACCGAAATATGACAGAGTTGTATTCTTTTTTATTATTTTGATTATAGCTTGATTCCACACCGTATTTTGAGTACAAGTATGGAATTTTCAGCGTGGATATCGGTAGCCCAAATTTACTTGCCGACCATAGATATCGGGTGTGCGCCGGCAGAGGATCGAACCCCGGACCATGTGCATGGTCGGCGAGAGTCTTAACCACTGTGCCACCGACGCACATCAGAGGAAACGTAAATTTCAATATCACTGATAGTTCGTGAACGACGGATAGTTATCTTTATGCGAAATACTGTAATATCTATCCTACCTCTATGAATGCCTCCATATTTCTCCTCATTAACTTCCGAAAATACATTTCCTTCCTCATATTTGCATTGTATGCGAAAGGATAGGAATTCACTACGAGGTGTTGTGATTTAGTGATTTATAATTCACTTGTTATGCATGTGTAGATGGAGGGTTGAAAACGAAATGATTGTTACAGCCTAACAATATTCCGCACCATTCCCACACGAAACGTTGGTGATTTCTCACATCAACTGTGTAATTTCCAGTCGACGAACTCGGTTCTGTGTATTAACAGTTCACGCATTATGCAATCGGTATTCAACGTAGAGTTTAAAGTGACACCACTGTAGTACACCATGTATTATAAATTTAATGAGACTGAAAATGCATTTCATGCATTAACACTGAATGCTGATGTTTGGATAACTAACACATACTTGAAATGACTAGCAAATATCTGACCACCAATTTACTGTTAACTGAGTTTTATTTCTTCTACACAGGTAATAGTGCTTTCATAACATTAATTGGGAAATCCACTCAGTATTTTTCATTTTCGGATTCATCAAATCACTGTCAAGATAAGAATCTTCTGTGACTTTGCAAATAAGAAATTATACTCAGCTGAAACCAATGCTGAAAAGTGATTCCCAGTATCAGGCTTCTTTAAGTAACACACATCTGCACTGTTCCACGCTAAAATTTACAACAGTATGAACTAGAAATTCGTAGTTATGGGCGTGCAGGAGTGAGAGTAATATTACTGGATGGCCAATTATTCAAATGTTAATGATATCTCACTGAATTGATATGTTCTATCGGATTTCGGAAGGCTGGTTTTCGTTGAGAATGTTTTGCCTCTCTTCTTTGTCAACGTCCCTTGTAAGGACAATTTCACTTGACACAATGTATGTATTAGTAAAATGGGCAGCTTTACCACCTAATACGTGTAGCGCATTCATATTCTCTGAGTAGACGTGTGATTAGCACCGTCGTCCAGAATTATTCAGAATAATTATGGCTGTCAAACTATATTGGTACATTCTCACGATAAGTTATGTTGATGATATGCTAAGATGTAAATCAAACTGCTCACTCTACAGGACACTCACCCATTTTTTCAAACCAAAACAGTAGCTGCACATAGAATCAGATAGAAGAAATCGGTATTTGCTTCTTCAGTGTGCATCTTTGATTTCAAATGTCGCTGTGGAGGTCTTGGTGTAGACAGTACACAAACGACTATATCGATGAGTGCATGTGTACATGTAGTCATGTGATTAGATAAAGAAGGTGCTGATTCTGAGGAAAATTCCATTTTATCCGATGTGATAGACAAAGCACACGCGAAGTTGTGTGATTTACCCCATCAACCATGATCTTTCTTCATAATACTGATTTCCTTAAAATAACAACAGGCTAGAAGGTTTTCAAATCTTGTACTGTGTTCCATTGATATATTCCCAGTATTTTCATTCCAAATATGCTTGTCATCGGAAGTTTTGTGAAAATGGGTGTTCATCCTTATCGATGCATCGTTTCAGAAAATTAAGCTCCGTGTTAACTTCAGTGAGCTTGACAGAGAAACGCAGGAATTTGTCCAATTCCTTTACTGTCACAGTGTCCTTGGAGTGTTGTCAATTAGTGAGAAAATGAGCATGCGATAGATTCAAAGACTAAGACGAAAGTCGAAATGCAGAAATCAGTGGAGCGTCATAAACAAGAAAATACACTCATCTCGAATTCACAACTCAATTCAGTGAAGAGTTTCATGCAACCGGTTCCCTTTATTAGTTTGAAGAGAGAAAGAACGAACATGTTTGCAGGATAATACGAGCTCGTTTTATTTCGTGGATTCTCATCAACTGCATACATCCTAAACAAATTCAAATTATAGGTTTCAAGAAAGTTGTGGAACATACTTTTCATAAATACTTTGAGTTATAGATAGAAGGCATATGGAACATAATTCCAGAATTTGATGTAGGTAGACAGATTATTCGGTGTCAAAAAACAACTAATTATATATAGTGGAAGTGGATAAGAGGGGTAAGAGTTCAGATTTCTATTGGAAAACAACACAGATTGGTTAGAGGCATATTACAGGGTCAGGGTCAGAGAACAAAGTAAATTTACACATCTTGTGGTGGAGAGTTTAAGAGGGTGGGGGTGAATAGTGAAGTAACATTTAAAACTTAAACAGACAAACAATTAAGTAGATTTAGAAACTTGAAGGTGAAAATTGAATAGAATGTTACGTAACAAGACAAACACACAGGCATACTGACAGAAAGGCAAAACAAAAATAAAATAAAATAGAGTTAGGGTTACCAAGGTAGTGAAGAGTACTTGTGCTATGACTAACTGTTTATGAATCTGTAAGGGTGACTGTTGCTTACGTAATATTCAGGTTTTCTGAAACCTCAATATTCTACTTTGATTTGTTTTCAAATAGGTTTGAATGATGTCTACACAACGGTTTACTTCTTGTCACAATATCCTTCACTACTGAGCTGCTTGGATGTCTATTTCTGCCGAAAATACATTACAGCGAATCAATCTTCAAAGAAATATGTTGTGTAGACTTTAACTACAGTGATCGATAAATCCTACTTTTGCATATGTGACCACTTGCATATTTACACTGATAGCTTACAAGGATAAATAATCTCCGACTTAGAAACCACCAGGCACCAGATGCATGAGATATCCACTTAAATACGGATTTCACTCATTGTATGAGTTTCAGGCTAATGTGAGCAAATCTGTGCGTCAGCTTCATGGGTACATCTCTTTGTCAGAGTAAATGCAGAGAAGGTCTCGACGCCCTCATAGTCTGATATCTACTCACAAACTTCAGTGAGTAATTGTTTACAGCCGGAGTCCGTTTCTATTAGAGAGGCATGCTGAAATGCTCTCTGGCGAAATGGCACTGCGAAAACTAGTCATCTCCCACTCTGCGTCAGTGATGATATGTCAAGTTTCCCATGGAAACAAATCGAAATTGCCGACTGACGATCATCTGGTGGTCTCAACTGGTTGTCGAGAAATACAAATTGAAAATGAAATAAGAAATGTCAGATTGAGTTAGTAGATTCCTCAGAGAAAGTAACCTAGTTAGTTACATTGTGAGTCTGAGTCAAATGGGTAGTTTGCATACATGAGTTATTTTTGAATGATTTATACGCTCACTGTAATCATATTTATTCAGATTCTCTTTTCCAGTACAATCTCACACACCGTACTATTTCTTAGTTCATTTGTGGACAGAGTATAAGCAAATATCCTCACAAAGTTTCACTTCACACTGGGACGCAAACACACACACGTGATCGCCCTCAAATAGTTTGTAACCAATATTTTCTCAATGTTTTCTTCATATACAAAATTCATATGATTTTGTTTTCAAACAGAATGAACTTCATCTTTGCTGCTTGTACAACCGACAATAAAAAGCTGTACTCACGCACTCTGTAAACACACTGTGACCTGGATGAGAGTTTTAGAGAATATCAGATATGTTAGAAATCCTACATGTGAAATTTAACAATATTCACTGTATTCTGTCATACGACGAAACTGTTTATCTGAGCTCAATAAAAGTATGAAATCCGGTATTATTACTGAGAAATCTATCGCTTCACGTGAAATTAGATGAGTATCTTTAGATATACCTTCCATCTGATTCTCTCTAATTCTCTTGAGACTTTCAAATATCTAATTTACAATTCGCAAGTTGGTTAGCGATTTGACGTCTACACAATTTGAGTGGTGAAATTTCACAGAAGTTTACTCTGGTTATCTACGTGTTCAAATGCTTCAGTTTAAGGTGAGTAGCATATTCGCATCTTTCTCCAAGCAGTGTAATCATGGCGTGCCATAAGAAGCGGATTATACTCCATTCAGATGAATATCTGTCGTTCGTGGGCAGATTTGTTTAACTGTAGTATAAGGATGATAGTTCTCGAAGGTCAGCCATTGCTTCCATTGATAAATGTGGCTGTTGAGTGCTCGTAAGTTGAAAAAGATTCAGGAAGCCTTTTGTAACCCAGTTGCATCTTCAATTTAGATTATGAATACTGCTCGTACACTTCATGGACAACTTTATAAACTCACTTCACTGTGAGGTAGGTGTCGAAATTATCATCTCTTTGTACTAGATTCTATTTGTGAGCTAAAATATTTATGCCATGCATGACACTGTGTTTAACATAGAAAAAGTAGGCATGCATTGTTGACTTGCTTGAAAATCAAGGTGAAGAAATAATTTGAAGTAGCGTCCTAATTCTCAAAGTTAACTGCTACTTGTTGTCACTATTAGTATTTTGCAGATCACACACTTCCCCTTGTTTGTACTCACTATGTTCTGGTATCACGTGCTTGTAGTCAAAATAAATCGTTTTCGTTGTATTTTTTCTCTCATGCAATTTAGAGATTTGAAAAATTGTTTCTCAACCCTGCAAAGCCAGCCATTGATTGATCCTATGCTTTCGGTAACAGAACATGAGTGTAAAGTATGTGTGCTAATTCACTTTCCAGTTATTTCAGATCACTGCAGATTGTAAACGTCAAAATTATCACATCAGTTGAGCTAGCGATTTAAGTTAGAGTACTAAGAAAACATCAAGAACATTCACAATCAATCTGTTTTAACCGTCACTGTAAATGCTTTGGAACATTCAGTTACAAGTAGAGATTGAAATTTACAGATTAAAAACGTAGACTGTTCAACTCCTAATTCTAATGAATTAGTTGCATGTAAGTGTCAGCATATATTTATATATATATGCTGGAATCTTGTCATAAATATACTGAAGGATCGACGAAAATTGAATGAAAATTTATAGAGGACGAAATCAGTAGATGTAAGACTCTTATTGAAACCAAGCAGTGTTGGTCTAAGTTTCCAGACTGATATATTCAGTAGCTTTATTCTTTGGCCATATTGTCTTAATGCATTATTCCTAAGCCGAATTTTATCTTGAAACCATAGGTTGTAGGTATGATTTGGGTTTACGCAATAACCTCGTGTAGCTAAGTAGCATTTACTCGTTTTGCATGTTTTTTCACAGAATATTGCTGAGCAAATAACAGAATTGCACAAGTCTACCCTCCCTATGAAATACATTTCAGTCGACAATGAATTTCATTCACCATGCTTTTCACAGAGAATATCCAACGGATTTGAAGATCTCATAAAACTAATTTGGCTTTCAGTATGCATCATCTATGACTTCATCACATGTAAAAACGTGTGGACTTCTGAATTCAAAATAAACACCGTAATTTGTGAATTGCATTACGAAGTTAATACAGTCAGCGCGCCGTCCATAGCTGCACCTCTCATGTTTGCAATTGAAACTAAGTGACAACTTGATACAGTTTGGAATCTTGGGAAATATCTGCCTCAAATTTTCATGTCAGCCGTGAGGATTTAAGAGTTAGAGTGTCTTGTTCTACTGAGTGGAACAGTAGTGAATTTCAATAAGTGGCTTTTGAGTGGCTCTGTATTCAATCATGAAACAGGTGAGCACATTTGTTGTTCAACTATTATCCGGCTTCAGCTTTAGTAGTTTGTGAATTTGTCGATTCACATTCGAGATAGTTGTGTCAGGCGTCTTCAACATTCAAAACTATCCATGAGTTTCATTTGTTTGAATTTAACGACATAATTGTTTGAAAAATCCCTCCTGAATGACGATCTAATCGCAGTATTTGTACTTATTCTGACGCTTCAACCCAGTTTTTAATTATTATCCATTTTTCTCCTTGACTGCATATCATTGTCCTAACACTAGCCTAACACATGATGACTCCATCCTTAATATTTATCTGTTTAATCTCTAATTGTAAAGATTCTCTTTTTGGTTGCGCGACGCATTGTGATAGGAAGCGCTTATAGTAGTAATCACCTTGTGATTCAGCATGTGAATCGTCGTGTTATTGGATGACTGTATCATTTCATCATCTTATCGACAGTCAATCAAGATATTTAATTTCCATGGAGCTAGTCCAGTCGCCTGTCAATCAGAACAACCTACTTTCCACTCGCCTAGGTAGATTTCAGTGTGGTTGAAAATAAATAAATATGATGCGGTTTTTACTAATAAAATCCTACCCTAACAGTCACAGGCCAGTCTTTGTCTTTCGATATCTACGTGGCTCAGTGAAGTGGGAGGTACTAGGTATGAGTAGGCGTATTCAGCATATCAGTTGAGTTGTCCATTGTGTCACTATTATTATATCCACGCATACGTCCACTAGGTCATATCACTTGTCGACGCAATCATAATTATTGGTGACATGTCCATGACAACTTGGCGACGAGATCATTTCAACCGGCGACACAGATCACAACATTCTGACAATATAGTTTTCTACAAAATGGTCTTATTTGTGTGAACGGAGATCATTCTGACACTGGACTGTTCATGGGAAGCATCAGCGTGTGGTTCTCGTGGACAGAGTTGTTAATCCCCCCATGTTGGGAATATTCTTCTTGATTCTAACCTACTTCAAGCAGTGGAATTTCGGTTAACTAATTTTGTCCCATAGTGCCTGTTTTGTATTTAGCCGGATTGTATAGCTGCCTAACAGCACTTCTGAGGTATTTTTGAGTCTTTGATGTTATTATTGTTGAAGAGACTCACTGATTTATCAAAGAATAGTCGTCTTCTTTGTCTTTGAAGTGATTTCGACCATGCATCCCTCAAGGCAGATTCAGACAGCTATACAGTAGAAGACAAAGAATGGTTCCCTGCGTTCAGACCACTATGAGTCGGCTTTGATCGCTTCATTGGATTTTCCATTGAATATGACACTACTTGTCACACTGATATGGATCTGAACTCTCAATTTATTTCGATTACGAAGAGTTTTCTGCTTTCTGAAATAGACAACAGAATTGACACTGCTTCTTGAGAAAATTGTATTATCATCAGTCGACTGTTAACTGTTCCTTTTTAAGATGTCTCCATTAGATGATCTTCTCCATTCAACACTTATGATCAGTGTCTGTTTTACTGCTCTTAACTTACATTTCTGATTTTAAGGGAAGTCAGTACGGATTAGGCTTTTTATATTTTGATTGTAGCGTGGTTACACTTTCAGTGCTAACAAGTATTACACGTTGATATGCCTCTCTCTCTTCAGACACCCAATTTCGGTTAGATTAGTGATTACAAACACTGGCTATTATACCCAAACGCCGACAGTTTCGTAGTGGCCATCTCACTAGATAAACATAGAAGCATTAGGCGGTGTTCACTCCCAGCCAACAGACCTTCGTGTTGCAGACGAAAATAGAAATCAAAGCTGTGAAACGAATTTGCAGGCGAAATTGAAGTTTACGCTTGGTTGATAATTGACGTTGAAGAGTAAACTTTAGTTACAGCAACATTTGAACGGATGTCAATCGCGTGGTAATCTCCATGCTCCTTCTACACAGCTGTGTAATTTGTTTGCAGACGCTTTTACAGCAACAATTATCCCACTAGTATTCACACTAGCATATCGCATTACAACTCAACTGACAAACAGAAAGGTATAAACAGCTGAGGCATAATAGAATAGCAGATCACTTAAACAAAAGCCAACTATATTGAAATGTAAATGTGAAATATAACGTTTACAAATATTACAATGTGATATAGCAAACTGCCAATACTTCTAGATAACATCATTCTTCTTCACATTGTCGTAGACGCATATATCCTCACTATCAAGTTTGACACAGCTGAACAGTACTACCTGTTTTATAATATGGAACCAAATATTTCACACAGTCAAGAACTATTAATATACTTCATCTTACAAACAAGAAATGACCTCTCAATTATGATGTATTAATCAAGAAAAATGATCTAGATAACAATACACTGATGGTCGAGACAATTAGCCAATTATTTAGCTGTAATGTTTAGCTTTCGAGATGCTTACCAACAATAGACTCAAAGTAGTCCTTAAAAATACCATCTTCTTACTTTGAGGAAATGCAATCACAATTGTTTAACAGCCGTTTATTTGTGAATATATTTCAGTTTCTTTAATTATTATTTATATACAACAATGCTACAACACGTTCCATGTTTCAATGAAGAGAATTTACTATCTCAAAGGACTGAAGTCAAACTGGGCTTTTGAAATACTAGTCAAATCAAAACCCCGTGTCATTTGAATGACTAAGCAACATATCATTTACCATCAGCCATATTAACTTATTAATTTATTATTTCTAAGGAATCATGAAAGGTTTATTTGCTTTACATCCTTTAATGTAGCTTACATGATCTTTTCATAAAAAGGATGACATATACTCACCATGAAACCGGTTCAGGTTTCAAGGGGCTGTGACAACCTTAACCAAGTACAACAGACCAAACTTCAAAGGTCTAAATCGAGTGTGACGTGAATTAAAGGGAGAAGTTTTCCCATGCCTTTGAAATTTATGTATGTATCAAAATGTACATTTTTGGAAAGTAAAAAGTGATATCGATTCACTGTCAAATTGAAAAGTTGATGGCGTGTAGATCAAATTGGTGTGTGAGTTTTGTTAAAAAAAGCAGACTGTGTATTGTATACAACTTGATTGGAGTACGCATACAGAAAACACCTGAGTCAACCACTAGTGGTAGCTAGTTCGAATGGTTTTGATCCCAAAAGCAGATCAAAATTAGGTTTAACCGATTTGGCCATGGAATGAAATCTCAGACCATATATTTTTCCCACTCATTTATGCTTCCAACTAAGACTCAGTTGGCTTGACTGATGATGCCAGTAGCAAGGCCTAATCAATGTGGCCTCATCAGTGATGTCTTGTGCTCCAAACAAGCAAGACAAACACTTAGTTTTCAGATAATCACGACCTGGTTAGTGAGCAGTTCTGGTTATCCTGATTGATTTCTAGATATCCGTATTAGCACATCTATTATGTGAACTTTATTATACTCAGCCACATACATTTTTCGTAAATATAAAGAAATTTACATTCTTGAGTTTAGACGTAGACCACTTACCGGACAAAAATCGTTTGACTAAAAGTTATTCAAAGGGAATAGACGAAGCAATGAATGGCTTTAGTTCAAGCAGAATTATGGATTTATATGAATTCTGTAAAGTCTAATATTTGGTTTACAGTGAAATGCGAATATAAACTGACTCTTGTTGCCAACAACAGATAACAAACATGCGGGTGTCTCAATGTTAGCTTAAAATCAGTTAGATTTTATTATGGTCAAATAATTTTTCTACTCCACATTCATCTGAACTACTTGAGCGTTCATTGATGTTTATTAATTTCTGGCATTCCCAGTGGAACATAGGGCATCAAACTTCGGGATCTCCTTACCAGTGGTACAGGGTGGGGTTACCAGCCTTACTCCCAAACCGTCTGGTCTTTTCCGAGCCTACTACAGGCTACGCGAGGTTGAGGAGCAGGTCGACTACAAATCAGACCTGAAACTTGCGCGTGACTTGAGAGTATTCTACCATTGAATAACTGAACGCAGCCAATAGGATGAATCATTTGTTTATGAACATAAAGTCAAGTTTAGTAGTCACACACAAATAGGTGAACACTGCATACATCTTGTATGGACTATTGAGGTTACACTACCTACCTATTGTCGTCTTCAAGAGACAAATACGAGAAGAGAGAATTATCCAGTGAAGTTTTACCAAGAAGAAAGCACTATTATGCATCAGCTTCACTTACAATCAATATGTTCACAATCTGTATAAAATTACATGGAATAAATTTTTATTTGGATTTAGAATAAATGCACTTTCTGCCAGATGTCACTAATTCACATACAGAAATGCCATAAATGTGTGTTTCGTTTCTCACAGTACTCACCGACAATGTTTATACATTGAAATGTTTGTTACTCAACATACTTGACTTTTTTATCAACTAATGTATAACTTTACAAAGTTGAATGCCTCATACTCAGTTTAGAGTGCAGGTAATATTAAGCAGGGTAATAAATCAAGTAGAAGTGCTCGTAATCTGTAAGAGCAGATAGAATCGAATTGGACTCTTTAAATTGTCAGTCAATAAGGTACTCCAATCACCGGGACGACAACTATGAGCAAAGTGAGGGAGTGACTTACATGATGAATTCAGAAGCATCCAGGGATCTTATGTAGAGGGAACCGATATCCTCCATGATAGTGACAGCAAGATTCAATTCAGTAGGAGAAAGAGAGTTAGAGGAAGATTAGGGTGAAGAATTATTCAACACTGGACTCCTCAAATCACCTCAGACCAATAGAAGAAGGACGACTTCTACGGACAGCTGCAGAGACTAATGGATAAGACTCCAGCTGGATGACGACTTCAAAATCTTGATGGGTCATATGAATGCTAAACTGGAAGCACATAATGCAGGAAGGAACCCTTGGCGAAATGAATGTGGACGCAGAAGACTTCAGAGACTTCTGTGCCTTCAATGATTTGACGATTGGAGGTGGCGTTTATAGGCACAAGGAAATACATTAGACGGCGTAGTCTCAGCGTATGAGAACACAAAAGTTAGACGGATTTCATCTCAATCTGAAGAAGGCGGAGACGTAAACTGATGAACACGAAATCGAGATGAGGAGCAGATGTGGGTTAAGGCTGTTATCTAATGCAAGGAACTCGATAGTCAAGTCAAAGTCTTTCAAATAAGCTGGAGATAGACAGTTATCAAAGAGACTAGAATAGCAGTCATATCTCCACCTCATCCTTGAAAGTACTTCACTTGAACATCGAGAAAACGGAGCTGATGAAGATACTTAACCAACGACAAGCTTTAATTACTATCAACTAGAGAAATTTGAAGGATGTCACCTCCTTCATTTGCCCAGGCAGCATCGTTTTCAACTACAGGCCACATGGATGAGGATGTCAGAGACAGTTAGAATGAGGAGGGCATTACTGTGAAATTAGTATTGAAATCTACTGCACTCATCATAAGGAACAAAATTCGTATTTCCAACACTAACGTAAGGTGAATTCTGATGTATGGTTCAGAGACTTGACTTGGGCTTCATAAATACAATTTTCAACAGACCACTGTTGACTACCATCAACAGTCTGCCTCAATAATGAAAGTTGAATGGCCAGCCATCAACGATAATCAACAAGCATCCTCGTCAGCTAGTCAATCAAGAAACTTCTGCCAAACAAATATGCCCGAAGGAAATGGAGATATACTGGGCACACGCTGGGGAGAAAATTGAGTGGTATCACGTACCACGTCCTCGAGTGGAACCCAAATAGGAAACAAGGAGTTGAGTATGGGTCGGACAGTGACATGGAGGAGACCATGTGAGCAGGGAATGAGAGCATATGGGCGATCGTGGAGACAGCTGTTAAGGACTTCAGAGAACAGGATGACATGGAGCTGTGTCTTCGAAGGCATCTGTGTTCCACTTGGAATCCAAGTGAAAAATAATATAACAATATTAGTTTTCAAGTAATTTTAGATATCACAAATTTCAAATCACTTCCGAAACATTGCGAAGGATTGTTTAAACATACAAAGCGAAAGCATATAGGCAATAGACTTACACTTTCTCAAAGTTGCTAGAAATAATAAAGATATGTTTTATTTGTTTTACGAGTTATATAGTCATTTTGAGGTGAAACACTTTGAAGGATATTCTCTGCATCTATAATATGATTCACTCAACATACAAGATATTGCAAATTCTCAAGTGCCCATCTGAAAAACCTGCCTGAGATTTATTAAAATAAAATTCGTTTGATCTTAGAAATATAAGTCCCTGTCTTCAAATGAAGTTACAAAATACAGCTTCTAAATCTGTAATGTAGTCAAGAGTGGGTGAGAAACCAAGTGTTAAATTTATGGGTTTTTTAACTTAGAAGCATATTTAACAAGTTGGTGAGATTATACGCTTTGCTGGTCTAAGCAGCTAAATCAGTTGTTACTCATTTTCATATTTCTGGATCACTTTGAATTGCTAGGGTTAGTGAATTACGTGTACCTTGGAAAAATCTTCAGGGACATAGAGCCGAGATAGTCGACATAAATCACTGTTACGTTATAATTATACACACCATGTGTGGCAGTAGAGATGGATGGAGATGTTGAGAAATCGGGCCGTCTTAATGGAGATAAAACAAATCTGTTCACTACATTGTCAAATCATTTACTGTTCATACAATCTGTGATCGATCAACAGCCTGACAGTTGGTTATGTCCTCAAATCTCAGTCGTTAATGAAGGATACTAGAATAAATGAATAACAGATTACAATTATTTTGTTCCTGGTTTAATTTTCATTTCCCGTCGATTGATTGATTGATTGATTGATTATCTTCAACCCAAATGCTCGGTGTATGGATACAACATTTCTGCTCTTAGTGCGTATGCCTCGACAATGTGTGAGTATTAACATGATGTTATCATTTTGGCTAATGGTTACTAGCAAAGGATTCACGGATGTGAACTTTGTTCTATTTATATCTCCTCACTGAGTGTGCGTGCTTTCTCAATGAGTGGTTGCGTTCCCTCTGAGAATGGCACCCTGAATCCATCGTACCGAAATTTAAAAGCTGGATAGTGGGTTCGTATCTCGTTTAGAAAGGCACCACACATCGAGAAAGCAACCACATCCGGCTGACCAGCCATATATACGACAAAGTGCTCATCCTGAATTCCACGCTAGTCACCGTCAATCAGAATAACGATAGACTATAGTGTTGGAAATGGCGAAAAAGAGAAGAGTGGCATACTGCTTGGTAGATATGAGACCTTGGTATTTTGCTTGTTATATTACCTCCCTAACGATGTCTAAATTGAATGAGTTCTTCCAAACCTATTGATATTTATTTTTCTCCCTGCAAACATGTCGAAGCTGAAATCCAAGTAGTGTTAACCTGTTTTGAGTATTTCATTAGTACAACTTGAATTCTGATGAAACAGGATTGACACCTCAATGAAAATGTTTCCATCAGCTGAAAAAAATGATTCTGTACTCATTGCATGTTCGCAGATGTAATCTTTGTCTTTCCAAACTTGAATTTCGCTGACAGTAATTTAATTAAAAATTTTAGAGACTTACCATTTTCACACTCTGAAATGTGTGAAATATAGTTTTCAATTTATTCCATAATATTTAGCAAAAATGCAGTTTATTCACTTAAAACTGGTCTATTTATCCTTCTACTAAAGATATAAAGCGAGACCAGAAAACAGGAAAAAATCCCACATTCAGCTTGCGCAATTCGGAATCTTAGTCAAAAGCAACATCAACTATTTAAGACTACCTAAAATCATTTAACAAGAAATATGTTGTTCAAATACTTTGATAATTGAATGAAAACGAGGAAACTATCAAAACTCACCAAAAGTTACGTCATTTACTAAAGTTTGAAAAGACAAACAAATTTAGTGGCTAAGAATATTTAGTGAGGATAATTCGACAGCGATTTTACTGATGAAATCTATGTAAATGGAAATGAATATCTTCAACACGTCGACATGAATGGAATGCTTACTTTGATAAGATTTCAATAAGTTTTCTCGCCTTTCCGCATCTTGGATTGATTTCTCAAGCTTCTTCTTGATTTGAACTGCAACACGTGTGCTATTTCTAATTATGTGTGAAGCATTTATGTGAAGTAGCGTGGTAAAAGATACGCTACGCATGTTGTAAGTATGTGGATAAATGCTGGAAGTGCACGCATCTGAGAATACACGACGGCCTATCAGGGCAGGTTTTAGAAGCTGTTGCATCTGAAATCGAAATCGTTCGAAAAATACAAAAATATAGTTTTACTTCATGAACAAAAACTAAGAATAAGGCCAACTATCAGAGGAGGTAGATGAAATTTCGTGAACTTGTGATCGTGGCAGCGAACTGAACCACTGGCTAGTTATCACTGTGTGAATGAGAAATATCAGAGGACTTATATTTGCACTAGATGAGATGATTTCTCAATGGAAGACACAGAGGTGCCTATTGAGAATTTCGCAAATAGGGCCAAATTACAAGAAGAAGTGCTAAATTCTGATAAGCTTACGTTAAAATTCCTATTTGCGCGCAATATCCTTGTTCTGCCTTCTATAATGCCTCACAAGTTGCTTTATTTCTCTTGTTTGCAACACAATCTGTTACCCGTCTATTCAAAATTATTATTAGAGGCGACTTCACATCACAAGCTGCCTACAAACTCTTTTCATTAGCTCACACCACATTCTTCATTATGCCTTTCGAGACTGGGTGCATCTGGTAATCGTTGTGGGAGAGATGGAGAACACAAACAACATCTGTGGTGCTCTGTGTCACCGATCTTAATCCAAGTCATCAGCAAATATCTGTATTCACTTACTAAGTGTTTCCGTGCATAATTTCCCCCTCAACCCTTTTTCAATTTGCGATAAGTGACATTCAGTTTAAACATATAAAGGTGGAAATATATCTATCCGATCTCAGGTACTTTAGGAGTTTATCAATAAGTGCAAAGAATGTTTGCTTGAATATTTACTCAACAATGTACACAGGTAAATAAAAAGCTTCATAACTTCTGATTTATGTGCTTAAATTGAACTAACTTTCGAGCATAAAGCCGTTTCCCAATTTGAAATTAATTCGAAAATATCATCTCGATACCACTTTTCATAACAGTCACCATTCTTTATGTCTCCTTGAAACGTGATTAAAATTGTATCTACAGAAAAATAAACCGGAATAAATTAACTCACAACAAATAGTGGTGATGAAGAGTGAAGATTAGCCATTCCTATCATACTTCTTCAAGTTTCCTGAACTTAACTGCTTTTTCCATGTAAGTCATCACAGTAAATTTACGAGAGTCACAAATAAATCAGTAAAGATATCTTAAGAATAACTCTCTGAGATATTACAGATTAGGAAAGGAGGTTGTCTTTCCAAGAGAAAAGTATAAACATTCTCTACATATAAGTTTGATTGCTTTCATGAAAGTTGGAAACGGATTTCTGATATTGGTTACCACTCAGAGACCTTGCAGCTAGCTATTTGTGAGTAATCGATGGGAAGTTACAGACGTATTGGAACTATTCTAGTTTTACACTATGAAATTTCTCCAGTCTAACTTCCAGTTTCGGACACATCGCAAACAAAGTGACCATTACAAGAAAATCTTCATTGTCCGACGGAATGAATTATAATGTCAAGTCACTCGTTTAAATTGCTAAACTATGAAAAGCGAAATCCATGAATCGAATATCCGCATTTAACACGGCTAGAGTGGAGACAAATATATACATGTTGGATAAAGTGACTCTCAATCATCTATCCAGTATCACATAAGTCATCGTTGTTTCTCAATCTGTCATATAAAACAGCCTCGTGGTAGACACGTTTCTCAGTGACTCCATCCTAATGCAAATATATCCTTTTAGAAAACATATAACCGCATAAATTCTCTTGTCCTATACACATAGTAAATTATCGGTCGTAGCTCTAAGTAGAATTAGGTGGAAAGACAACATTTTATTACTTCACTATCTGTTTCGCATTACGATTACAAGCCTCCTCTTATCATTTCACAGTGATTCTGTTTGTCTCAAATCTTAATTATTAAAATAAAATATCGGTTCTGTATGATAGAAAAACACGCTGACCTGTATTGGCTTGCATACAGAGACAAAATGAAACGATACAGAAGTTTAACAAAGCGAATCTATTTAGCATATTAGTGAATTTTTATTAACTGCAATATAATTAGCACCTTTTATATTTGCTCACAAAGTAATTTATAGTCCCTACTGTATTCTAATTGGTTGTGATGTGAACATTTGTGATGAGTTATAGAAATTCACTCATCTATCCTTTTTGTAGAAAGAACAACCAAATGAAATATTCTCTCAGAGAATAAATCATGCAAACCTGTGAGAAAAGAGTTTGTACTATTATCCATATAAACTGTTAAGTGAGTAAAGAATAAAGATTTAGGAGAGAACGGAACACATCACAAAGATGATGGTAAAGGGAATGAAATCACGCCTATCATGCGTAGCCACTTTTGCATATTTGAAGTCACTTTTCAAAATCTGATTTCATTCCTTTGCTTTCCGAGTGGAGCATAGAGCTTTAAGCTTGAGCATTGAATTTTCAGCAGTAGTGACATTTATGGGAGAAATCTGAAAGAGGCAACCTCCTTTACCTACCTACCTGCGAAGCATCGTTTCAACTACAGGAGGAACTGACGAGAATATCAAAGCGAGGATCGGGAAAGCATTTCTCCAAAGTCTTTGTGAAGTTCAACAGCACTCAGCATGAAAAATAAGATCCAGATTTTCAACTGCAATGTGAAGTCAGTGCTACTATACGGATCAGACACTTGGCGTGTCATTAAGAGCACCTCAAACAAACTACAGACCTTCATCAACAACTATCTTCGCTCAATACTCACGATCAGATGGCCGGCTGGAAAACATCAGCAACAGGGATCTCTGGGAACGGACCACCCCAGCAGGAATCGGTTGTGTAAACAATATGCAGGAAGAAATAGAGCTGAATTGGCTGTACTCTCGGAAGATAAACCTTCAAGTGACATCACATGCCAGGTCATCACTCAAGTGGAACCCGAATCGGAAGCGTCGAGTTGGTCGTCAGTGTGAGGGTGATATGGAGGAGGTCATGTGATGAGGAGATGAAAACATTTGGCCAGACATGGAGCCAGGTGAAAACGTTGACGGAGAACCGAACGCAGTGGAGACGTGCGGCTGAAGTCCTATTTTCCTGTAGGAACTAAAGGAAACAATAACAATAATAATATGTCATCAACACCATGTTAATAACGAAACACATGTCATGCACATTTGTTCTGAACAGTATTCTTCATACTAATATTTCTTTCAGATTCTTGGTCTATCGTCAATTCCACCGTAAACTGTGCCTAAATGCTGAGTGATGTTCTGCATAAATCCACATGAAAATAAATAAGAAAAATAGCTCAGGCCATTGCATGATAGGATAAGAGAGTGAACAAACAGTTTGCACACACAGAGTTCGGGATTGTGTTGATCAGTAGCCTCTACCTCCTCCATAAACAACTGTCGAAATCTAACAATCCCTGTATAATTCGCTGTTACATCGCAAATAATTGTTAGTGTAGTTTGGTAGGGAAAATACGTGTGGAAAGTAGAATAGAAAGGAAACGAAATATTGGATAGAAGAGCCCCACTCACTGAAGGACTGTTTGTTCCTTCAAGTTCTTTACTGATCGATCGTAAGATGAAGTGAAGTGTCTAAATAAGAAATTTGAAGGCACCAGTAAAACACATAGTGACTCTAAAAAGGCCTGTGAACAGACTTCGCTGGCACAAGTCAAAAATCACAAAGCCTAAGTGCAAGACTGAATTCTGAGTGACTTATACCATAATATATTTCAAGGCTAGTCTTTCCCATATTTCATTCAAGCCTATGTAGCATACTGATGAACTGATGTCGTTTTCGCATTATGAAAATTGGGTCCTGTAACGAATTCATGGATTAGATATTTAAGTGAACTATTTACTACTGATTGATTAGGATGAGTAGTTGCATACCACTCAAATCAACCATTAGTGCTCGCTAGCCAGATCTCAATCAATCACTAGTATATAGTCGTATGCAGGTGTGCTCTCTATGTTCATCACCACCTCTGCTATCAAACAGACCACATATTCTTATCAATTGAAAAACTTGATTTCCAAAGGAAACTACTGTGAAATTTCACCACTCAAATTGTGTAGACGTCAAATCGCTAACCAACTTGCGAATTGTAAATTGGATATTTGAAAGTTTCAAGAGTATTAGAGAGAGAATCAGATGGGAGGTATTTCAAAATATATTCATATAATTTCACGTGAAGCAATAGATTTCTCACTAAGAATACCCTATTTCATACTTTCCTTGAGCTCAGATAAACAGTTTTGTCGTATGACAGAATACAGTGAATATTAGTAAATTTCACATTTAGGATTTCTAACATATCTGATATTCTCTAAAACTCTCATCGAGGTCACAGTGTGTTTACAGAGTGCGTGAGTACAGCCTTTTATTGTCTGTTGTACAAACAGCAAAGATGAAGTTCATTCTGTTTGAAAACAAAATCATATGAATTTTGTGTATGAAGAAAACATTGAGAAAATATTGGTTGCAGACTATTTGAGGGAAATCACGTGTGTGTGTGTTTGTGTATGTGTGAAGTGAATCTTTGTGAGGATATTTGCTTATACTCTCTGCACAAGTGAACTAAGAAATAGTACGGTGTGTGAGATTGTACTGGAAAAGAGAATCTGAATAAATATGATTACAGTGAGCGTATAAATCAATCAAAAATAACTCATCTATGCAAACTACCCATTTGACTCAGACTCACAATGTAACTAACTAGGTTACTTTCTCTGAGGAATCTACTAACTTAATCTGACATTTTTTGTTTCATTTTCTATTTGTATTTCTTGACAACCAGTTGTGACCACTAAATGATCGTCAGTTGGAAATTCCGATTTGTTTCCGTGAGACACTTTACGTTTCATCCCTGACGCGTCGTGGGAGATGACTAATTTTCGCCGTGCCATTTCACCAGAGAGTATTTCAGTATGCTTCGCTAATAGAAACAGACTCCCGCTGTAAACAATTACTCACTGAAGTTTGTGAGTAGATACCAGACTATTAGGGTGTCGAGACCTTCTCTACAATTACCCTGACAAAGAGATATACCTATGAAGCTGACGCACAGATTCGCTCACATTAGCGTAAAACTCATACAATGAGTGAAATCCGTATTAAAGAGGATATCCCATGCATATGGTGCCTGGTGGTTTCTAAGTCGGAGACTGTTTATCCTTGTAAACATCAATAACAGGTGGAAGATGACTTCATACTCCACTGTATTTATCAGTGTAAATATGCAAGCGGTCACATATGCAAAAGTAGGATTTATCGATCACTGTGGTTAAAGTCTACACAACATATTTCTATGAAGATTGATTCGTTGGAATGTATTTTCGGCAGAAATAGACATCCAAGCAGCTCAGTAGTGAAGGATATTGTGACAAGAAGTAAACCGTTGTGTAGACATCATTCAAACCTATTTGAAAACACATCAGAGTAGAATATTGTGGTTTCGGGAAGCCTTAATATTCCGTAAGCAACAGTCACCCTTACAGATTCATAAACAGTGAGTCATAGCACAAGCACTCTTCAGTGAATTGAGTTGTGAATTCGAGATTAGCGTACTTCTCTTGTTTATGGCTCTCCACTGATTTTGCATTTCGACATTCGTCTTAGTCTTTGAATCTATCGCATGCTCATTTTCTCACTAATTGACAACACTCCAAGGACCCTGTGACAGTAGAGGAATTGGGCAAATTCCTGCGTTTCTCTGTCAAGTTTGCTGAAGTTAACACGGAGCTTAATTTTCTGAAACGATGCATCGATGAGCATGAACACCCATTTTCACAAAACTTCCGATGACAAGCATATTTGGAATGAAAATATTGGGAATACATCAATGGAACACAGTACAAGATTTGAAAACCCTCTAGCCTGTTGTTATTTTGAGGAAATCAGTATTATGAAGAAAGATCATGGTTGATGGGGTAAATCACATAACTTCAAAATATGAAATGGAGGTGTATCAATGCAACAAGAGGAGATGATTGAAGATTCAAGTGTAACTAGGATGCTGCAGATGATGTGTAGAAACTTTTGTAGGACAGTGTGAACAAAATGGATGGACATCTCTTCAACGGATACACAACTCAGCTATTGCATTGAATGGTGCCGATGTGAGTAGCGACAAAAGATATCGTTACACTGGTGCACATCACCAAATAATCCTGATCTGTGTTCATGTCGTGTGCTTTGTCTATCCCATGGGATTAAACGCCATTGTTGTTAGAGTCAGCTCCTTCTTTATCTAATCACACGACTACATGTACACATGCACTCATCGATATAGTCGTTTGTGTACTGTCTACACCAACAGCTCCACAGGGACATTTGAAATCACAGATGCACACTGAAGAAGCCAATATCGATTTCTTGTTCCTGATTCTATGTGCAGCTACTGTTTTGGTTTGGAAAATGATTGAGTGTCCTGTAGAGTGAGCAGTTCGATTTACATCTTAGCATTTCATCAACATCACTTATCGTGATGAAGTACTGATATAGTTTGACAGCCATAATTATTCTGAATAATTCTGGACGACGGTGCTAGTCACACGTCTACTCAGAGAATATGAATGCGCTACACGTATTAGGCGGTAAAGCTGCCCATTTTACTCATACATACATTGTGTCAAGTGAAATTGT
Organism: Trichobilharzia szidati; assembly: GCA_944472155.2. Classification (NCBI taxonomy): domain Eukaryota; kingdom Metazoa; phylum Platyhelminthes; class Trematoda; order Strigeidida; family Schistosomatidae; genus Trichobilharzia; species Trichobilharzia szidati. The sequence goes on along the minus strand of OX235274.1, from coordinate 62,852,476 downwards.
CCTTACCAGGGATGTTGACACGGAAGAGAGGTGAAACATTCTCAACCGAAACCAGCCTTCCGAAATCCGATAGAACATATTCACTCAGTGAGATATCATAAACATTTGTAAAATTAGCCATCCAGTAATATTACTCTCACTCCTGAACGCCCATAACTACGAATCTCTAGTTCATACTGTTGTAAAGTTCAGCGTGGAACAGTGCAGATGTGTGTTACTTAAAGAAGCCTGATAATGGGAATCACTTTTCAGCATTGGTTTCAGCTGAGTATAATTTCTTATTTGCAAAGTCACAGAAGATTCTTATCTTAACAGTGATTTGATGAATCCGAAAATGAAAAATACTGGGTGATTTTCCCAATTAATGTTGTGAAAGCATTATTACCTGTGTAGAAGGAATAAAACTCAGTTGACAGTAAATTGGTGGTCAGATATTTGCTAGTCAATTCAAGTATGTGTTGATTATCCAAACATCAGCTCTCAGTGTTAATGCATGAAATGCATTTTCAGTCTCATTAAATTTATAACACATGGTGTACTACAGTGGTGTCACTTTAAACTGCACATTGAATACCGATTGCATATTGCGTATTTGATTGCAAATATGTTTATCACAGTAGAAATAACACTGTTGAAATTCAGTGTATTTCAATCTTATCAATTACAGCATCAGCGAATTCAAGACGAATAGATTACAGTCACTTTCAGCCAAGACTCTGGAAAAGCGCGCAAATTAGGAATTCTGCCTTGAAGAGAATTGTATGTGTGCAGTTCCTGCATATAGTGTCAACTAACGTGATCTTGGAGTACACAAATTCGATCATGGGAAGAGTGAAAGACGCAATCTGGAAGTTATCAGCCCAACGGTTCACCTAGGAACCTACTCGAAATTTTCCACTGCGCATCATTTACTCACACACCCAGATACCCGGATATTTTTCCTATTGGGAAGCGTGACTGAATCTTTTACATTAATTTCAAGGGTTGTTGAATGCTAGCTAATAAAAAGGTGATATTAGTTCTAGGCGTTTTGCAATTCTCTGACATTACTTCTGTTCCATCACTTCTATGCATTTACAATATTACAGTTGGAGTGGTGTGTGCAGTTGTGGATTAGCATGGATGAGTGCATGTCGTGACATCGTGACTAGTGATCTCTTATTAGTGGGTGGATATGAAGACGAAGGCGATATCTGCATTGACAAACACACTTGGTGCAATTTACCATATAGAGGAAATCTTTCAAGTGTGCCAATTCATGACAACTGGCATGTCTAGTGTTATGAGCTTCACTGCATACAGCATTCATCCGACATTGGTATATTTGATTTAAATGTAATTTATGACTGGTCGTGTGTAATGCAGTGAGTAAAACAGTCGACAGATTGTTCCTATATTGATGAGATATGGAGACAAAGCAGATATAACGAGGAGAGGGAAGTTCGTAGTTCTGATGAATCATCCAGTGATTTGATATTACTTCTACAGCTTGCAGTGCTAGTAGATTGACAAATCAAAATAATTATTCACTTTCTGTGGTGAGTTGTAAGCATTCTTACATGCTCACGTCCAGTGTGTTTGTGAGACGGTGAGTGATATGGGCTTGTTTGTTTGCCTTCTAATCCAGTATGAATATGCACGTGATGTCCACATTCATTAATCTACTTCTACTGCTGCTTCTCATTCAACGGATGATAACCAACTGTACTTTTGTCATTGCTGTATGCCTGAGTTCGCTTGATGAATATTTGGAGAATACGAACACTGCTGTGCCTGACAAGCTGTTTGACATTCGGCAGATTTTCTGATGCATCATCACTACTGCGGTCCTTCTCGCTCATCCCTCATCTTGTTCACAATCCGATGTCAGTATACAGCGAGTAAATTTCCTGTGTGTTCAATTACCAAACGGTGTATTTTCAAATGTATGAATCCTAGTTACTTGTGCAAATCAGCTAGTGAACACATGGGTTTCACTAAGCAATACGACAGTCCCCTGAAAAGAAAGTATCAGGCTGTTGATCCATGTGTGTATCAATGTATGCTGTTTGGAGGGAACTACAAGCCTTACCAAACGTGAATAATTCATAATGATGTTGACAGTGAAATATTTGACTTGCCACATACACTACTCAATGATGAATATGAGTAGCTGGGAAGCATCCAATTCAAACAGTGGTGCTCGCTAGTCAGATTGAAGTCATATACAAACCGGACGTCAGTCTCGCTCGTTTCACTCCAACCTCATCAGTGGTTGGAGTGTACTCAGTTTGACTGAAGCCAGATACTCGGAGTGGTTCAAAATACCCGAATTCCAGTTGTCTGCCTTGGTGAACTGTTAATACACAGAACCGAGTTCGCCGACTGGAAATTACACAGTTGAGGTGAGAAATCACCAACATTTCGTGTGGGAATTGTGCGGGATATTGTTAGGCTGTAACAATCATTTCATTTTCAACTCTCCATCTACACATGCATAACAAGTGAATTATAAATCACTAAATCACAACACCTCGTGGTGAATTTCTATCCTTTCTCATACAATGCATATATGAGGAAGGAAATGCATTTTCGGAAGTTGATGAGGAGAAATATGGAGGCATTCATTAAGGTAGGATAGATATTACAGTAATTCGCATAAAGATAACTATCTGTCGTGCACGAACTATCAGTGTTAAGGAAATTTACCTTTCCTCTGATGCATACAACTCTTTCATATTTCGGTTCGTCCACTCACAGACACTATCGCCTTGATGACATACACATAGAAAATTCAATCCGAAATGAGTTGATGTTGAGCTGTTATCTTTAGACAACAATATTCCTTCTATTTTCGAACACGTCAGAAGTAAAGAAAGAAGAAGGCCAATTGGGACACGAGCATTTTCAATAATGCATATGTGTGTAATATTGAAAGCAAAGTCACTATTACTACGATTGATTTAAGTTTATTTAATGAAAATAAGTAAAGAGACTATCTCGACTACAGAAAGAAAGGAAAGTCTAATCGCCCACTTTGCGTGTCTCACCAGTGCATTATTTCCCATCCAGGAATATAACCTTTCTGGGATCGTAGTTGTGGTCATCTGGAACAGGTTCGCACAAGTTGGTTTTGACGTCTGGAAAGAGATTTAATATGAATATATATTTAGTGACTTATATCACTTGGAAATCTAAGTTGCTCATTTATCCTGTATAGTAAACAGAAACAACAACCTTAGTATGTGAATGAATATAAGAGATGTGAGAATAGTTAGCTGGATGTGATTGGGAATGCTGAGAAATATTTGCGATTAGTGAAGCTGCATACTTGTACGCCATTTTCTTTCCTTTCCATTATCTTTTCGTGCAGTGTCATTTAACAGTCGGCAGTAAATACTATGAGAGACTGATTTCTGCGTCCATCAGATGGTCAAGCGTAACATCTGATATCATGACAACTCTCCTTCAGGCCCCTAATACAAAATCAACTGCGTGAAGAAATCCAAGTTGTGATAGACCACCACCCTCCTACTAAAGCAAGCACGCTCAAACGAAAGCGTAGCAAGTCTGATTTCTGATAGCGAAGATCCTCACGCTAACATTCTGCTCACAAGCTCTATTAGTGTTTACGCTTTCAATACAATCAGTGTGCATGCGTCAGTCACACACAGTTTGAAACTGGCCTTCTAATTAGTCCACTTCGTTGCATTCTGCCATCGGAAATTCCTATCAAACTCCAAGAAAGTACAATGCTTCTCACTCACACAAATGACACATTGACACATAGCGCTTCCCATCTCACACTTTGACATCAAAATCAGCTTGATGCAGTAACACTGTCACGTAGACAACAATCACAACGATAAACTAAATATTCATACATATCACGCTGCTGGTTTTGTATTCAGGAGTAACTTCTCGAAATGTTTCTGTGAACGAAGATTCAACGCACTTATCATACAAGACTCAGATGACATCTGCATGCACTGACTATTATTTGTTTAGCTATTTCTTCTGTCAAACACATATATTTCTTCGAAATGACACAGTGACAATGTTCGTCGACCACACAGCTATTATTCGTTGGAATGACTCTCATTGTCTTGGTTTCAATTGCTAATATTTCGACGTCAAACGACGATTGGAATGGGACTGAAACATACAAAACGGTTTCATGGAGATTATAGGTGTTTTGTGGAATTCGATCTTTCAGTAAATACTAGCAAAGCTAAATATGAATAGAATGCATAACATAATGTTCGCGCTCGTGATCGCTTCAAGATTAGACTGAGCAGCCAGTGGAATATGTCGTGGTTGTTCACTACAGTAACTAATTCTCGGTCAAAATATTGCCCACAGATTCATTCACTCACCCATTACCCTCCGTCTATAAGAAGTTGCTTCTGTAAGCGAAAATAGGAGGAAGGTTGAACATTTGGTACGGAATTCGAAAGTCAGAAATATATCTACAGTTGATATCACACATACGAGAAGCAACCGACTAACTAATTCTTTCCACCATTTCACAATGCATAAAATCGTCTTTGTTAGAGTTAAGTGAAATCAAATAAGACAATGTTAAGTATGAATTTTAGGCGATTTATGTCACTGACGAATTGTAATTCTGAGAATTTCCTCATGGACAACCTGTGGAAGCTGCATGAATGGCGAGCTCCAAGATATCCTAATCATTTTCATCTAGAGTTAGATCCTCCAGCCTAGTGATTACTGCTCAAATCTCGGTTCTTATAAACCTCTCTCTGCCTTTCACGTGTGATCTTCTCGTGAATGAAAACAGCGAAATGTGCATTTGCATTTCTTCGAACCCAGAACATCTACAATTCCGTCTAATTTCTTCCAAATTATAAATGCTGTAGTAGCATCCGTTTTGACTCAGAACAAAGTCATATGAATAACATTGAATAAACATAACGGTAGAACTCTGCTTTAAACAAAGTGAATGGATGCGCACTGCTGTGTTATGAAACCTTTCACAACATCACGCATCACGGAGAAGTCGACCTGCGATCAAATGGTGAAGTCTATCTGTGGCACTATCTTCACACATTAGTGTTTCCTTTTGATAGCACATCAATTACCTCTGTCACAGTGTCCAACCAAATAAGGATCACTGTCAGTTTGATGAGTAATTCCGAGAGATGAAGTGTTGACATGTTCATCTCTAAGACAAGACAACAGTATTCTCAGTGCAGTATTACCTTCCATTCTTAAATTCCACATATGTCTAGTATGACTACGGACAAACAACTGTAGCTGAGAGTAAGAGAGAGCGTTTCCCACACATTTGATTTCTTCACAATAATCAAGCATACTTCACCTCTCACAGCCCTCAACGTTTCTTTACACATTACACGACTTTGTTATTTTATAGGAGGGAATTTGACACAAGTGTGTTTGAAATCCTTATGGAAAGCAATTATTTCAACTACTCTGTTGAGATGCGCCGTTTTACATTGATTGCTATCTGGTTAACTGACAGCGGTCAGCCACATCCATCACATTTGCAATTAGTCACATAATACAAGTGTCATATTAAATGTGATCATATATCGCAACAATATAAAACTAACCGTAATCAGGAAATGGTTCGGAAATGAAAATGAAATTAGAAAGCAATAATTACTTAGGTGACGATCAGTGAATTCGAAATAAGTCTACACAATCAATTCTCTGTGGAGCAGCTTGTGATGATTCATCGATAATAAAACAGAAAAATCAGCCTGTAATTATGCTGAAGCATGCAATCTGATATTCTTAAAATAGTTTTATGTAATTGCCAGTTGCTAACGTCAATCATATTTGAACGTTCGTTCTGTTTACCGTCTGTCTTCACTTCGTCCTCTTCATGAGTTCATCTCAACGAGGTAATTAGTTTACACGAATTGCAGAGTGTAGCACAATCTCCACGTGTCAGTGACTGAGCGTGTATGCAGTTTGTTGACTGAAATCTACTGTGCTCAAAACTTTGGGCTAAGAATTCCAGGATTCAGAAGTTACAACAAACTAATCAATGCTTATCCTGCATCGGTAATTCTGAATCTTAGATGAAATAAAACAGGATTTTATTAACTCACCTATCAGTATATCCGAAACTAGAATGTTTGAAACAAGCAATTGGAAAGATTACATTCATTCACTGTGAACAAAGAAATGCGTTAATTTTGATTCATGATTTTCTAGGCACAAATTCTACTTAAAGGCATAGATTTTATGCACACGGCTATCATTGTTTTAGTAAGTCAACTTAGTGAAACTCCAACACTGTTGCTTATTAATTGAAGAAGTGAATAGAAAATTTCTTCTTTTCACCACTTGAATGAGGCAAACATCTTGACAATTGTAAGTGCCCACGAATCTCACGTATATATATAAATACTAGGCAGAAAGTCAAGTAACGAAACATCTTTGTTTGGTTGATTCAGCTCTGTATTCTACAGAATAAGCATCTGAATGTCAAATCTTCGCTCAATATTGAGGATGAAGTCCAGATTATCCGGCAATTCAAACTGATGGAGAACGTTTCATAGAGCGGTTTCCTCGTCTTTGTAGGTAACAATCACTACATGCAATGACATTCACCATGAATTAATAACTTCTACAAAGATACGTGATGAATGTGTTATCTGAAAGGTTAGGAATGATTAGCCGATAAATTCCACAGATATTTATCAAATGCAGAAGAATGTCGAGTCAGTTTTCCCAACGTTTGTCCTGGAAAAACAAATTGGAATCACCTGAATACATATGGAGCCATTGTTTTGTGTAAAATATCAGAAGAAAACTCACCTTCTATCTTCCGTGAAAACTCATCGGATATTTGACTCTCCACTAGATGCTTGGTGAACATTCCCAGAATATCAACTTCTGACAACTTTTTATTGAGTCGTCGCAGCTTATCAACGGGTATATGGTAGTGAACAGAAACACGAATAGCTCCATCTGGATTAGGATAATCAGATATGTCTATCCCACAGTATTCAGAGCCGACTGAAAGTCTGGATAGAATGCCGTCAAAACGTTGATCAATCTGTAAATACGAAATAGTGATTAGTTCCTCTGACAGCCGGTGTTGCGATTTAGTGTTAATTAAGTGGAAAGACATATCTGTTAACGACTCAATCCCCAGGTTACATTGTGGCAAAAGTAGGAACTAATTAATAGCCTTATAAATCTTTTGCGTACTGAAACAAACACATAACCAGAGAACAGAATCCTTGAAGAGTTCAGCATAAGCAAAACTTGAAGACTGAGTTAGGATTCATCAGGTCATGCTCGGTCACCGTACAAATAATAAAACGCACTGAAAGATGTAAACTCTAGTTAACTTACCGCATTACATATTTTTGGCTTCATTTCCGTTATAACCTCATGTTTTAGTACCGTGTACCAACCCTGGTAACATGTTCCATTCTTCAAATACCCGAGAATTATCACTTTGATTACTTTTTGCCGCTCTTCCTCTAGAAAATCGTTAATTTTTAAATCAATTGTCAAAATGAATAGCTAAGATATATTGAAAAATACGACATAGTTGATACAGCAAATCACTAAGTTGATCACTGTGACAGTTGTTTGCAATATGGTTTTCTGTTGCCCCCAATGGTAGGTTTGACATTAACACATCATATCTTGAGTAACCGCCCACTCATGTTAATGCCCAGTTGCATCTTCACTGACACCATCGGAGTAGAATGATAGACAGATCATAAAACGTGTGAAACCAGTGAGACACTGATGATTATTTCTTTACTCAGTGTAACCAGAACAAGGCTGTACTTAGGTACGTGTGTACCTCGACCACTTCCTATACTCTTTCAGTTTGCTGAGACAATTATTATTATTATTAGTAGTAGTAGTAGCAGTAGAATTGTTATCTTGGAATTCGAAGGTGAAAAGATTCACATCTTGTTCGCCTTGAAGTTGATTACCTGCAGTCATTTATTTAAATAAGTTTGACAATTTCCCAATTCATCAAAGTCGATTTATTCAGGTAAGAAAAATATTATAGCACAACCTAAGTCTGATAGTCTGTGTTCTAGTCAAGAGACAGACAGAACGAGAAGGAGCTATTCGAGTGAGTTTTGTCATAATCATTTATCCAGTCATTTATGTCTGGTTATGACTGCCTAGACTGAAGTCTGCAGTAGGACAAGGTTATTGAACGGTTCATCAACCAAGATGCAAGGCAAATGTCACATAAAATATGATGATACATCATATCAATATGGAACTAACCGTATGGAGGAGATACTTGGAAAATAAAAGTGAAATAAGAAAGCAATAGTGAATTCAACAAGTTAATTGTACTATCAGTTTAATTAACTGACGATCAACAAAGTCTAGAAAACTCCACAAAATCAATTCTGTATTTCGTTCATAAGGATTTGAATGGTTCTACTGATCACACCATAGACCGACATCAGATAGAAGATCTCCTGAATGTGGAGCAGCCGTGGATAACTGTTTGAGACGATGTGGGCTAACGACCCGATGAAGCGTCAAACAAAGCACTGTGAGTTCAGACAGTGAGGATGACAAGACTGAACTACTTGGAAGGATTTCAGTTGATCGCAATTCAAAAATTCTGAGAGATCATGATGTGTTGGCAACACTGTATAATACTATGTAGGAGTACAGCCGTCATTGTCAGACACACATGGTGCACCAATCTTAACGTTTGATGAAAAAATTCAGAATGTCCCATTCGATGCCAAGTGCTTATAACTAAAGTGTTAGATTTAAGTTGTCAGGAAATGGCAGAATTCACCAATCTCTAACCGTGAACATCTCAACCATATGCCGAATGGTATCACTCGTATTGACATCCAGTAATGGTGAGCTGCAGCCATTGTGTAATATCGTATGAGATGAACAATAGCCTATTTTAGTGATATTGGCCTGCAAAGTATGTCATTACCATGAGACTGTCACCTTGGTCGCAAGCTTCATACACAAGCGGGAAAGTAATCAACAATCTTTGTTGCACCACCCAAATCACAATAACGTTCAGAACACTGCACCAATAAACGCAACTGAGTCATGACGAAAGCAGTCTAACACGCTAGAAACTTCCAACTGTCAGATGAGATACAAATATATGTTCACTAAAGTCAGCCATCTACTTGGAACACATTGTTCTCACTGACTGTCATCGAAGTGAGTATAAAAATAATGAGGTGAATCAGCACAAAAGACGATCAAAACACTTGTAGAAAGCTTACCTGAGTAAACAACAGCAAACAAAGCTGTGAAATATAAGAATGAGATGTAGATGTTCATTCTGAAACTTTAGCTATAATTGAATTCAATGGCAAACTGAGTCTTCACTGGATATTTATACCAAACTTAGGAATGCGCCTCCCCATCGCTAAACACGGCAAACAACAGCACTATTAAATATTTCTATCGTGTTTGTGTGAGATTCAGAATTGAAGAGGAATACCTCAAGTATGAATAGCAATAGTTGCAAAAATAACTCACTAATTAGGCCCCTGAATTAAAATAAAATCTCAGTGACAAAAAGAATTATGATAAAATAATATCAATAACAGATATAAGTTAACATTAGAAATATGATATTCTAATTAACAAAAAGAATGTAGCAAACAACGGATGACAGAGTGAAAGTTTTAGGTCAACACACAAAAAAGAGTAAAGTACCTAACAAAAGTTTAAATTATGAAAATGTTGGTAGAGTTAGTTATTTCCACTGCTGCAAGTAAAAGTACTTCTAGAATTGTCATACTAGTCCTATGTAAACCACCTTTAGTCCATCTATCCGACTTACTCTGTTTACACTATTAGATGTTGGCTGGGTGTGTGAGGTACTGGTGGTGCTGCCGGTAAGATACACTCTACTAGGCCTTACTAAAACCACTTTATCTGTGTACCCAAATGGATCAGTACTCTATCTAACCTGTAAGTACAGACGACAAAACACAAATATAAAGACTTAGTTAATTGGAAATGTGCTCTGCTTAGCAGTATCTTTGAGTAAAATATAAGGTCGAGATTATACATGGGAAGGGATGTAGGATTTATCTGACGAATATGGCTGTATTACGAACTGAAGGTATGTGAGTGAGGGGAGCACAAGGGAGGAGAGCAAAATGTCGTTGGAGCGAGTCCGTATATGAACACGTTAAAACAAAGTCGTAAACACATACATATATTTTATTTTTGATTACAGCTTGATTCAACACCGTAGTTTTGGTACCTGTATGGAATTTTCAGAATGTGATATCGGTAGTCCAAATTTTGCAGGCCATCCATGTTCCATACACTGATAGTAAGAATGCAAAGAAGATAAGTCGTTTGAAGCTATCCTAATATCCAAATGTCAAGGAACTTAGCCCTAAGTTCCTATTGAAATGAAGACGTAGGCGATTGAACCGATAAATACTATGTATGTCCTTCAACTTTAAATCCAAACACCAGTATTCTTTGAACGAAATTATATTGTTTGGCAATTAAAGTGAAGACAACTACAAAGTCTACAAACAAATGTAAATTACAAATGAAATTATAAAGTACTTTTATTCGTATTTGTTCAAGTCTTCATTCAACTTGCAAGCGATCGAACCATTCGCGCCTTTGAATTGCCCACCAACGGCTGCCAGTTCCAATAAAAAAAGTTCAATGTTCACGCCCATTGACACCAATCACTCAATGAACTACACTGAACTCCTCACCTCTATTCGAAATTCATTTAGGTTATAAATATTTTTGAGAGGAGGAAGTGGTTTATTCATAAGAATAGATTTCCAAAGGGAATGTTGTTACACTTGTGTGAAATTCCCTCATATAAAATAACAAAGTCGTGTAATGTTTAAAGAAACGATGAGGGCAGTGAGAGGTGAAGTATGCTTGATTATTGTGAAGAAATCAAATGTGTGGGAAACGCTCTCTCTTACTCTCAGCTACAGTTGTTTGTCTGTAGTCATACTACACATATGTGGAATTTAAGAATGGAAGTTAATACTGCACTGAGAATACTTTTGTCTTGTCTTAGAGATGAACATGTCAACACTTCATCTCTCGGAATTACTCATCAAACTGACAGTGATCCTTATATGGTTAGACTATAGATTTTCGTATTCTGAAAGTGATGTGAAATTGTGACTTGACCGCCTATGGTTAACTATCGACAACTGGAAATCAACCATAAGAGAACTACACAGTATGAATTTCTATCAGTTTCTGTCAGCTGATCACAACTAAATACGAGATGGTCATCAACACAAGCACAATAATTTGAATATTTTCCTACGAAATGATGAGTATTTCGTTCTTCTTGTTGTTGTTTTTTATTAAAACAAATCTATAATCTCTGTTCATGGTGAATCCTCACTCGTTGGCAAATTTTTATTTCATAGAACTAAGACCATCGAATACAGCACAAACAACAGTGTTTCTAGTTGTCCAGTGCATAAAATAATTTAGAAAATGTCATATTTTGGAGCAGATCATGTACTGCACAGAACAACATTATGTTAACCTGCCAGTAGACAAACACTTTAGTTCAGATGTATCATGTTAATGAGTCATCATATGTTCTCACTGAAACCTATGGATCAGGAACACATTTTGATCATTCTGGTGAGATAATAATTTAGCCTATAGAAGCTATTCGGCTGTAAGTCTCAGCCCTGATTGTTCATGCTTGTTGAGACTTATCAGTCCCACTGGTCTGCAATCTTCGAAGAAGTCTTGTAACGGTGTTGCAAAACCTATCAGCTGATTTCTATCATACTAGGTGAAAACAAGTCGCTAACTTAGGTACTGCTAAGTTAGTCTTTTGTAGAGAGTTTCCACTGCTTGAGAAAGTCACTTTTTGTGCCTTGGTACTTTAATGGTAATCTTTATGAGTTCAGTATAAGGGAAACCTTATCCAGTAGTCGAGGTGATATGCATTCCTCTAAGATTGAAGAATCACATTCGACTAATAACAGTTTTCGTTATCACCCACTGAAATCTTTTAAACAGTAATTAGTAAAAGGTACTCACTAATGACCATGTCTATCAGCATCACAAAGCACTTCACATACATCAACATCTATCAGATTTTATATCTTCAGTCTCCACAAGCATTTCATTTGAAATTCCTTCCTTATACAACTACGTTTCACTACTTATCTTATCACAGAGGAAGTAAATAAATGTAATAATAAATATTTGGCTGAAAATTAATGCAGCTGAAATTTTTCTAGACCAAAAATTAAAACTGAAAAAATTCAAGTAGAAATAACTGAAGTTACAACCTTTGAATGAGTAGAAATAATGTATCGTTCAACGAAACACCTCCGAAAGAAAGTGCAAGTTCAGAAAGATAAAAGTGGTGTATATTTATACTTCGAATTCCACAGTGCCTTCGATATGTATTGACTGTCTCCAACATTTCACATCATTTCACAGTTTAGAAGAAAAATGAAATCTCTGGAAATTATTTAGGAATAGGTTTTGCAGATATTCCTTGGAATCTTGAAGCCTTATCTAACTTCATATTTTTGTAGTGCTACAGGTTCTATCATTTGCAGAGTGAAAATGTCGAGTAATCCAACTTTTAACACGCATATGTTGTTACATCGGTGTTCAGAAAATTTGTAGGTTGATTCTGTTTTGCATAATTTACAGAGTAAATGAAAAGAATTATATACCAGTTGACTGGATTTAGCTTATGCATTGACAGTGCATCAACTTAAGCTTAATCAATCAGTTGAAGATATATATAGCCAGTCCCTTATTTTTCAATGATAATAATCTTCTTTTGATCGCCTTTTCTTTCATTACCATTGGTCAGAAATATTACTGTCATACTTTTTCAGTTTCCTTAAAGTTCATCAACTATCTTTTTCATATTTTTGTTGTACTTCTTCTGTACTCTCTTAGACAACAACAACACAACAACCTCATTTTACAAACATTTCGTATTTACAACCCATGACAAATCTTTGTGAACTGCATTTACCTATTGGCCAATTGTTAACAGATTTATTTCTTGTTAATACAATTACACGCGTACAGTATTCGATAATGGTAAACCACACAACATTGTCTCTTGTGTTTATTTTAAGTTTTGTGATAGCTGAATATTTGAGAAATAAGCTGGTGCGTCGGTGGCACAGTGGTTAGGACTCTCGCCGACCATGTACATGGTCCGGGGTTCGATCCCCTGCCGGCGCACACCCGATATCTATGGTCGGCCTGAATTTGGCCTACCGATATCCATGCTGAAAATTCCACACTTGTACTGAAAATACGGTGTTGAATCAAGCTTAAATCAAAATAAATATAAAAATAAAATAAATAAATCAAATGAAATGAAGTTGATCAGCAATAAATCATGAAATGTCAAAATATATTCACTTTTAAGTTTATTGGAGAAATATGTTTCATACTTTGGTATTTTCAGTGCATATCCATCAGCTTGTTAGGACAAGAAGATTAGTGAAATTATAGATGATTTCATCGATTGAATTGCCGATCTATAAAGGAAGAACCAAGTTTCTCCCAGAAGAAGGAATGTTCATTTGAACAATAAGCATAATTTATCAGACTAGATTCTTTGGATTGTTCATTTGGAAATAGTATTTAGTGAGTTGTTCAACACTTTTACTGGGAAAAAGAAGAAAAATCTTATTCCAAATAAAAAGTCGTATAGAGATGGGGAAGAACATTTCCCTCCTAATTCAACTATCCTTTATTAAACTAATTCAGGCAAACTCTTTGACAATTTTAGTGATTTATACCAGTAACTTGTGCGTCGGTGGCATAGCGGTTAGGACGCTCGCCGACCATGCACATGGTCTGGGGTTCGATCCCCGGTCGACGCACTCCTTTACCTCGCTAAGCCAGAAATAATGCTGGTGAAGAGGAAAGTTTAGGCCTGTGGCTAGCAACCCCATCCTATAAAATAAACACTGCTACAGAAACTTCAAGCCACTAGCTTGAAGCCCTATGTTCCACTGGAGAACGTGAAGGATAAAAAAATACCAGTAGCTTACACATGGATAGAAGTCACCAAAATTTATCTCAGTGATATAAATGAATAAATTATCAGCAAATATTTTACCACAGAAATCTTTGACTCATTTTTATTCTTCATAGTGTCTAATAATTGAAATTAATGCTGAAGTTAATTCTTAAATATGAGAGTTGGCAGGTTCTTTGCAGTGCTTCAAGCCGATATTAAAATAATAACAGCGATACTGTATGTATTGTGGCAAGACAGGACGACTTAATTTGCCTAAGGTGTGCATTATGTTGGAGCAACACATCATGAACAATATGATTGCATGTATTTATATATAAAAGTTAACTTGGTTTACCGTATTAGAATTAAAATCTATAAGGGTCATAATACTTATTTGGAAGTCGAAACCACAAACAAATAAGGAAGGAGTTGGAAACAACTTTTGGTGTTATAACTGAATTATCAAGAGATATTCCATATATCAACCAGTGGGATTTGAACACATAAAAAAGAATTAAGTATTTTATGACTAGGCTTCAGAAAAATCAGCGAAACATATCTGAGTTGGCTTAAAAGAGATTTTGAAATCTATATTATGATGTGTCTCTATGATAAGCTTTGCGATGGATGATGGTAAGTCAATGTGATCAGCTGACCTGACCGACATTTGTAGCAGCCATAGTATATGCTCTTCAATCTTAACATGCAGGACCCAACAGAACCTCCTATGTTCTGCTGCTATATTCGATAAATTTGCTCTGGCTTCTTACAATAAGTAACAAATATAATATATGATGTAGTTGTCGTCAAACCTTCATTCTACTATTTCCCAATTTTATCAAGCAAATTAGTAGATACTTTTTGATCGAAGTCTATCGGTATTGTAATACGGTTCACCAATATCTTTTGGTCGATTAATTATTTAGATACCTTCGTCGAAACATAATTCCATAAGGCGCAAACTAATTCGTGAAATACATACTAATTCGATATAATGACATGTTGTTTATCTGATGGATATTGTCTTTTTGAATGTAGTCACCTGTTTAATAACCATTTGCGCGAAGTCACTTCACAGCCGGTATGCTAAATGGCCATTATTAATATGCTTCTGGATAGATTTCGATTATAGTTTGCAAAATTTTCAAAGCTGTTTAATCGTATTTGTATTGGAGAAGAAAACTATGTCAGATAACGGTAGAATAATTCAGAAACTTTTTAAATAATGAGAAAACTAATCTAACACAAGGAAGGTTTGGAAATTGAGACACTAAACAGTGTTATGAATGATTCTTTCACTCATCCTGGGGGGTGACAATAATATACCTGGTTACGTCAGTGAGCATTTGATTATTTGTCGATTTCGAAGCAAAATACATTGGCCACATAGAGTGTTGGGTTCGTGAGAGCATTATGGACCACTTGCAGTCTTGGTTGACTGGAAAATAAACTGTGGTATATGTATATATATATATGTATATATTTCCGGGCATTTTGTCCTCCCTCAGTATCAGGATATCCTGGATCACTACTTCGGAGGGATTTTAGAGTTACCCTAATATTGTAGTGAAGCTTTTTGACTGTTTTCCTTATGCGTAGCTTAATATCTGGCATCCAGACACTCAAAAAACATAGTCTCTACTTTCAAACGCAATACAAATGAACATGGTCAGAATGCTAACTATATTGTGAACGACTATTCTTCTAATATTTTTATTTTCAAGTATTGGTGATGTCAGCTGATGTTGAAATCCTCCATGTAATATTTTTATGGTTAAATATTTATTGTTTTCCTTTTTCTTCATTGATTTTCACTTAAATAGCCTGTCGACTTTTTATATACTCCGACGGGGTAATTAATTTTCAGACTTAGTGAGAAATACTCCATGCTAGCATCTTATTTACCTCATTTACTCTTTCCAGGATCGGTATTTTCTTTAACTCTGCGTCGGCGGCACAGTGGTTAGAACTCTCGCCGAACATGCACATGCTCCAGGGTTCGATTTTTCGCCGACGCACACCTGATATCTATGGTCGGCCTGCAAAATTTGGGCTACCGATATCACAGGCTGAAAATTGCATACTTGTACCGAAAATACGGTGTGGAATCAAGCTGTAATCAAAATAAAAAAATATGCTGTCAATATTCTCTGTAAAGTAATGGACACTATTTTTGAAGCTTTGGATGAGGCTATAAATTGTTTAAAATAACTTTCTGGTGAATATATGTACATTTTTTCTTAGACTTTTAAAATGATCTACTGGAAATAAAACATTTTCTCTGTTACATCTTCTTTTTAAATGGGATTATTTCAAGAAATGAACGTGTCAAGATTACGATCATAAATATTACAGCGTTAAATAAAGCCACCTTCGACTTAAATAAATTTGGGCTTCTGTATTGTCCGAATTCATTTCGCATCTTCCTAAGCATACATCATTTTTGACATGACTATTGAGAGCTATATCAGTTTTATGTACACAGTGTAAGAATACAAGTTCACCAGATGAAACATAGAGGAAAATAAATTCAGTTTATGTGAAAATTTTAAGAAATAACACTAAGGTTTAATGGTTTACTCTAGAAGTGTGATCATTAAAGCAATACTTTTCAAATGACACTTCCGTCTATCCTAGTGAAGGCTTTCATAATAGGCTATAGTAATAGTTAGATAAGTATAACATAAAACACATAGATGTAATTGGAAGCTTAAATTATTATTGTGAGTTTAAAATGTACTTTTTCAAAAAGAATTTAATTATGTGGAAAACAGTTCATATTGTACATATAACAATCTATTCTCATATAAATAACTCCAATGTCTTGATTCAAAAACTACATGTGAAAGAAAGATATAAATGACGTTCATTGTGTTTCAACTCATAAATTATGACATTCGCTACACAGCTAGTGATAATGTATGTGGATATTAGGAGGCAGGATATACTGTGTTTTCATGACCAACAAATGAAAATATTGGAACCACTTTATTATTTCAGTTCTACGTCTGATTTACGACTGAAAGATTGTTTTGATCAGTTTTCATTTGTAGTGGATTAACACAGAAGCCCGAAAGACCAGATCTAGCACCTGACCACTTCAGTGTGTAAGTGTCAGTTCCCCTGTCGCCGTAGAGGAAGGTATATCGGTCGGTCGACGCACATCCTGTCAAAAACGGTCAAACAACACTATCCAGCGTGGCTACAGAAAGGAAGTAATGTCCGTATAAGGAAAACAATAATCAAACATCTCATCACCACTGGTCATTCCGTCTCAAAAAACGCCTCTATCAAAGTAATCTACACAGCGAAGAACAACCCGCCAAAAACAAAACGTTTCCGTCTTCTTTGCATTGCAGAATTCCTAGCCATTCAGTTAGAAGAATCACAACTGTGCATACAAAAGAAAATTATCCAACCACTTCTACTATCATGGTAACAATTTTGCTGATTTGACTTAACTTTTGCTTGTTAGCCTATTTTTCAAACTACTTAAAATTCTGACGTAATTCTGTATGTTATTTTGTTTCCCTGTACACCCTGAGTACAACTCTTTCATCAAACTATTCATGTTATTATGTAACTCTTCTTTAACAATCGCTTGTGTCAACTCATCACTTTTGTTACTACTATCTTATATCAACATCCAATTCCTCTGAACGCTTTCTGTATTACGTAACTCCACCAAAAACGTACTAACTGTATTTTCGTCTGATAAATTAAATGTACACACACATACAAAGTAACCACATATATATTTGCGATTGGACAGCTTTGAAAATGAATTCTCTGAAAAGATACTCTTCGCTGAACTACTGTTCTTCTCTCCACTAAGCTTCGATTTGTATTGCTTCTACGACTTCAGATTTTTTTAATTTGCATATATATATATACCATTTTTCCATCAAAATTAGAATATCTATCAAGACTTTATGTGATTATAGCCATGGGATTTATTCCTAAGAGACGAATTCTTTTTTTAAAACGCAAGAGTTTTACAAATAAATAGCTAGTGTAAGTAAATGGAGAGAAATTCATAGTAAGGTGAAGTATCCGCGGTAAGTTTTTTATTCATCTGATTAGTATTTCTTTTATTGGTAACCATAACTTAAAAATAAGGCAGTAATTCAATTTCCCATAAATAGTAATTATTTTAAATACGGATAGTATCAACAGAAGACGGTGATTATCTGAATATAATGATATATTTGCGTAATGCATTTCGAACAATCTGATCACACATTTACCTGTCAAGTTAATTTATATGAAAAATAAAACACCAGTTAAAGTAAACAAAATGACAAAA
Organism: Trichobilharzia szidati; assembly: GCA_944472155.2. Lineage (NCBI taxonomy): Eukaryota > Metazoa > Platyhelminthes > Trematoda > Strigeidida > Schistosomatidae > Trichobilharzia > Trichobilharzia szidati. The sequence goes on along the minus strand of OX235274.1, from coordinate 62,834,195 downwards.
AGGTTTAACGAATAAATAAATAAAGGTACTCACTAATGACCATGTCTATCAGCATCATAAAGCACTTCACACATATCAACATCCATCAGATTTTATATCTTCAGTCTCCACAAGCATTTCATTTGAAATTCCTTCCTTATACAAATACGTTTCACTACATATCACAAATGAAGTAAATAAATGTAATATTAAATATTTGGCTGAAAATTAATGCAGCTGAAATTTTGACAACAAGTTTTTTTTGTACACACAGGGAAGGGACTTAAACTTACGAATAACTACCGCCTCAGCCTATTTCACCAAACGCCCTTGACTGTTTTTAAAAATTACTTTAAAGGCTGGTGGTTCATATCGATTAGATTTTGAGATTTGATTTTTTGATTTTTGATTACAGCTTGATGCCACACCGCATTTTCAGTACAAGTATGGAATTTTCAGCATGGATACCGGTAGCCTAAATTTTTTAGGCCTACCATAGATATCGGGTGTGCGTCGGTAGGGGATCGAACCCCGGACCATGTGCATGGTCGACGAGAGTCCTAACCACTGTGCCACCGACGCCTGCGTAAATCGATTTTCTAAAGTTCGTCTGTTCTTCTAACCACTTCATAATATGCTTTCCAGCTCTCACATGCAAAGCGCGATTAATCCTCTGTATGTGCGCTTATAGGTCTTAAACAGTTTTACTACTTGCAAGTAATTTATTTAATTATTCTGTTTTTTATCCGTGTTTTAGGCAATCTGCGTAATTAGCAGTGCGCTGGAAAGATACTTTTTACACAATTCGTTCAATATTATCATAAGAGGTTTACGTATTTCCCAGTGAATAAGAAATAAAAGGATATTGTTCTGACTAACGTCACTCTATTTAATGACAATTGGCTTATCAAAGTATTTTCCTTTGATAGTGGAAATTGTATGACGTCAATAAAAAAATATCGTTTTGCTTTCCATTCATTAGGAAGCACAAAAAGCTTTACGATGATGCCTAAATAATAATATAAAAAATCACAAAACTTTATTACAGGAAACTGCTAATTACGCAGATCGCTGCTCATATTGCAATAGAAATAATAAGATAAAGTGTCTAAGTTCTAGGAATCTATGAGAGCAGATAGAATGAAAGTGGACTCCGAAAACTGCGACGTGAACGGTCAGTAATTTACTCTTGTCACCCAGTCAACAATGATGAATACTATGAATGCGTGGCAATCACCATGCAGGAGGAAAAAACCTACACCAACATTTTCACAGTAAGATTTAACTCAAAAAAGGAAATCCTGATGGCCTACAAATTATGTATAACAAGAAAAGAAGAAGGACTTCTACAGACAACTGAAAACAGTAAAGGACAAGACGTCATCCAGAGGGCAACATTAGAATCCTTATAGGTAATATGGATCCACACTGTAATTGGAATAGACAGTATAATAAAAGAACTCATCAGTGATCGAAAGACTCTGCATGAAATAAATCAGAAAAGAGAAGACTTTGCAAACTTCTATGACTTTATTCATTTAGTTACTGGTGGTATCATGTACCAGCGCAAGAATATAGATAAAGCGATATGTGTTTCTTACGAAGAAAGAACAGTCTAGATACAAAATGGATCTGTACGGACACCTGGAAGTTAATGGAGGAGAGAGATACTGTGAAACAGAAGACGAACCATTGCAGAATTGGACAACGAAAGGGGAAACTGAGCATAAAGTAATAAACCAAGGAGAGAAAAAGAGTGACAGGAAGGACAAAGGACACTTCTACAGTACATCGCAAAATAAAGCAGAACCGACTTCAGGTAAAGGGGGCCTCGGAGCACCACATTAGATATCCAGGTCACTATATGGGAAAAGATCAACACAGACGTAACCGAAAGAAGATGGTGAAGGGGAACATATTGCCGAAGGGTTGAAATAAAGGAAACGCAGGGCTGATCACCTCAAACGACTCTTGAGTTGACCACCACCTCCAGCTTGTCAGAGGTAACACCAACAGCCACAGGACTGTCAGTGAGTAATGATCCTCCGACAAGAACAGAAGCCTTGAAGGTCATAAACCCACTGAAATCTCGGAAGGCAGCAGGAACAGGTAGACTTTCTCCATAAGAACAAAAAATGGACCCAAATACCTTAAGGGGTATGGTCGTACCACTGTTTCAGAACTTCTGGAAAGAAAGAGATGATACTTGCTAATTAGGAGAGTGACTACAGGGCGAAACTGCTAAAGAACACCAATTTCAGCCTTTGCAAGAATCATGATCCTGTCCAATCCAAGCAAAATATTAAACCACATCAACCTGGGAGGGGTAAAAGGTGCTCTAGATGCACTACTGCTCATGGATCAAGCTGGATTTATAAAAGCGAATCAAGTGTGGACCAAGTTACAACGCTATGCACTTTCACCGAACGGAGGATAGGATGACAATTAACTCCTTACCTCCACCCCATAGTCTTTGAAAATGCCTTCCACATAGTTGACCATGACGCAATTTGGAGACAGCTTCAACACTACGGAGTGTAGTACATCAAACAGCACCTCATTCAACAGCAATATTTTGATACCAAATGCCAAAAGATTCACAGTGGACGCCTTTAAAGTGAGGACAGGAGTAAAACAAGGTTGCCTATCATCAGTGATTATCTTCCTGATTCTGGTGGACTGGATCGTGCAACACACCGTGGTGAGTGAGTAGAAAAGTATATGTTGGAGCGAAGAAGAGACCTTAGACGATGCGGATTTCGCAGACGATATATATATCATGTCGCACATTCTTGAAGATTAACAAGCGGAAATCAAAAAGTTGGTGGAAGAAGCAGCAAAGACGGAACTTTAGGTGAATGTGATAGCTACTGAAGTGATAAAAAACCAAACCAAAAAAGAGTATCAATCAACGGCAGACATCCAAATGAATTCACTTCCTTAAATTATCTAGACCGAATTGTTTTAGTTATAGGTGACGCGAATAAGTATGTCAAAGTTAGACAGCTTCGGATCTGGAAAGCAAAACAAGCGTTCATTACCATGAAGTCATTTTGGAAATCTGCTATACTTAGCATAATAAACACTGACCTCGAATCAGTGCCTCCACATGGTTCAGAGACTTAGCGCATCAAGAACAGCATTTTAAACAGGCCTGCTACAGCCTTCGTTCCACAATGGAGATCAGATGGCCGTTAAGGATTTGCAACAAAGAATTCTGGCAACAAACTTGCCAGTCATTTATTATCCTTGAGATATGTACAAGTAACTGGAGATGGTATGAACATACACAAAGGTGACCACTGAATGAAATCCGACCGAGAATGATAAGTTGGACGTCTGAGGGTGACACAGAGGGGATCGTGTGAGGCAGAAATTAAGTCTTATTGGCGTTCATTGAGTGAGTTACAAAAGACTGTATAGTAGAGAGTGGACTGGCGATATGCTTCTGTAACGATATGTCCCACCAGGAATCTAAAGAAATAATAATTATTGTTAATAATACTTAAAACAAAATAACTTTCACTATGCACATTGACGAAAGATATCAGTCTGTCCCTGATGGCAAATACAGAGGTAAGGGGAATGTAGTTACACTGCAGATATAGACCTACTCTGCGGTGTTGGACGACAAACTGACTCATCTACATTTAAGGTATAATCATTATTTTCAAGTACTGGTTTTGTAGGGAATTTGTTTGATTGGTTGGAGGATTTCATCATGATCTGACATCAGTTAGAGAATCAGTGAAAAACCCGGGAGTACTGGATAGCTGTTTCGTCAGCCTAGTTTGGGACTCTTCAGCCGTGCACACCCTCCGCCACGGTTCGAACACAGGACCTTCTGGTTCCAAGGCGAGCTAGCTCGTAGACCATTAAGCCACTGGGACCTGACTCAATGGCCAGCTCATGAATTCCAACTTCTGCCAATTCATGACATAGTGCGACCACTTCGTAATGTCTTCTTCGATGAGTTACTGTTTCACCTTCAACCTGCTGTACCCTACTAATCACGGCTTCACACTAGAACCCCAGATAAATGCTTAAATAGGGCTGATCGCTAGTGAGCATCAGATCTATATCATTTTTCTGTTTAAGTAACTTGAAAATCCCCATTCAGTCATATAAAAGAAAAGAAGGCGTTCAGCGAAGAGACTCTTTTCGGCGAATTCATTCACTTAGCTGTACAATCGCATATTTATACAATTTTGTTTGTGTGTGTGTACATTAGATTTATAAAGTTTGGATAATTATGTAATATAAGTAATTTTTGGCTTGGAAACAAACGTTAAGATGGAAAATAAAATAGAATTGATTAAGTGAGTAGAATTCAGATGAGGTCAGGTTGAAAACAGTGTTAATGAGTGGTGTTTAAAATCGAGTAAGGGTGGGGTTAGAGAATAATACAGTTGAAAATAAGTAAGTTAATCGGATGACGTAACTCAGTTGACTAGAAATTGGACGTGGGTCAAGTTAGTAACATTGTTAATGAGGGTAGAGATTGCAAAAGGGTGGGGTAGAGAATAATATAAGTGAAGATGTGAAATAATGAAATGCAAGAGACAAAATAATACAATTAGTAAGACTGAAATTAAGAAAGATTACGTCCATTGTAGATTTAATGAATGAACGAATTTCTCTTGTATGCAAAGTTCAGGATTTAGCAGATGAATTGCCATTGCTTCTGCGATGTGGAGAAGTTTGATCCGTACACTTTCTGTTTGCAGTCATGCAAAATAAGTAGAAAATATGCATTGGTTTTATTGTAAAATTTCAAAGCAACTTCCAAAATTACAGGTGCAAGTTATGCCATAGAACTAAAATTATAACTTCAGATTGACTGATTGGTCTTGCCATACTGTGTAGCTATCATACAACTGGACATATCAGCAAAGATTGTGTGATGCATGAATTCAATACATATTTAAGTGTGTAATTAGTATTTTAATTCTGTGAAAATTTTATGTTCATATACATCTAACACTAATATTAAGTCTTATCAGTATACCACTGAATGTCCACCTGCTTTCGTTGCATTTTTAGTAGAAATTTATTCAAAAATCACATAATAAAAATATCTAAAATATGACCAAACTAAGCAAGGTGGAAAAAGTTTTTTTTTGAAAAAGTCTTCCTACTTCGAAGCTTAATTAACATATTATTTGCATAATAATAATTTGCCTTATTTCAAAACAGTACTAATGTTACAGTATAGCACTTTCAGCATTCTGGTACAATATTTGATACAATCTAATTTATTAATCGAATAACATTAAAGACAATTATATAAATTATATTACGGGATTGTTAATGGTAATGATTATTTGGTATTTGCAGTAAGAATGACGTCATATATATATATATACACAAAAATTGCCAGTAATAATAACAATAAGGTTAGTAGCTAAGATTATTAGTTAACTGAGGTATTGTCACCATAGGCTGCAAATAGGAGATAATAAAAAAGCCAATTATTTAGCTAACAACATAGTAATTCATAAGTTTCACGCTTTATATTGTCTCTGTTGCAAAGAACCCGGGCTGGCCAAATATGGTGTCGTTGAGTTCCTATACTTGGTAGTACGAGCATGTCATCCTTTGTACTGACCTCTAGTTCTACGAGATGAGATACAAGGGGAGAATTGAGAATAGAAGGAGTATTGAAGGTCCAACAATATAGATTTAGACCATTTCTCGCATTAGTTTAGATGTCTATTAACTGATCTAGTGATATGCTGACAAAGTAGCACACCACTTGCCCTACCGACAACCTTTAGTACCCTTCTCAAAATGAAATAGTCCTTTTCCACTAGACCAGGAAAGACTAAGGGGGAGCAGGAAAGTACAGTAGGTAAGATAAACAAGTTAAAAAAAAATTGTAAAAGCAGAGGTTGAGTGATTCCAGATTGGTTTAGCTTCCTGACTGTAGTAGCTTTGACGGAAGATTTTCTTTGAGATCGATAAAATATGGGATGACCAATTAAAGTCAGGGGATAAAACTAAACCAAGGTATTCTGTGTTAGACCTAGTTTCTACTACAGTCCCTTCTATGCTACAAGCATCATGTGTGCTGACCAGTCGTTATACATAACTTTCGTTAACTTGTAAAAACACAGAATTGAATTTATCAGAGACTGAGACAGATAAGCTTTACTATAGAATAATTAGGTTTGATGGTGGAGAGATTCGCAAGAAATAGTTTGAAATTAATGTCAGTCATAAAACAGGCATAGCTACACTTGGAAGGAATATCTCCATAGAGATGTCAACACTATATGTAGCCTTAGACTTTATGATCAAATTCTTTATGCTTTTTGTGAACCTAAAATCTTAAGTGTAATATAATTTTTATTGGACCTTGAAAATGGAAGGAAGGTGAAGTGATGAAAGCGTATAGACTTCAAGCATTGCCTTCTTTAGGTAACAGTGAAAAGATAAATAAGAAGATAAATAATTTTATTGCTAAGATATGGTTCAATGCATTTCGTATGTTTCTTAATCTTGCACTTTCAGTAAGCGTTAGTTATCGAGGAAAAAAATCAGTGTATTTAGATGAAGCGTAAATTAGCTTCAGAACTTCAGCAAGATATCTAAATCCGCAGTTCTTCTTAAGTTTTGGAGAAACCCATGTTTGAGTAAGTTCCTATTCTCTAATATGGTAACTGGAACCGAAATCCTGATAGACTGTTATTTGCGTGTCTAAATGTTCTGCTCTATAGACACCTTTAACAGCATTTACATAAAAGTTATTAAAACATGAATAAGTAACATTGTTAGACAAGAGATTCATTACAGTCTTTGAAACAGAACAAGAATAAAACACTGTGTAGCTAGTGAAGAGGTAAAATCATTAGTCTGTGAACAAAAATTCTTCTTCCCTATGTATAAACAAAAGTTTGTTATGTAGGGTAGTTGGAAGTGAGTTTGGGTCTGTCATCCACTGTGAAAGTATATAATAAAAAATTTGAATGATGCCTTTGATATAATATTTAAGTACCGTTTTTCTTCTGTCCAACCAATATGAATCATTCTTGTGAGTATATCAACAGCTATAACTGTTTTTTTTCAATGTTTGTATGAATTCTGTTTTGATATTATCTGTTTGAAGAAGGTTGTTTGTTTTATTTCCTTCATAATACATCAGAGTCGGTGGCACAGCAGTAGAATGAAAGCCAACCACGCATGTGGTCCGGGGTTCAATTCTCACCCAACGCACTCCCTTACCTCGCTAAGCCAGTAATAAGACCGGTAAACAGGGAAGGTTGGGCATGAGGAGACTAGCAACCCCATGGCATAGAAATAAAACACCACTGATACCAAAACTTCAAGCTTCTAGCTTGGAACCCTGTGTTTCACTGGGATCGTGAAGGAATTAAAAATAATACATCAGCTAAAATTGTCTTTATCGGAGAAAGAATTCTCCGAGCACGCATATTTTTCTTCTGAGTAACAAAGTAAAATCATAGCTTATAAGTATTTCTGAATGTTCTAGTCCTCAACTTCATATACACTGATATTTCAAGTTTTGTGATAGGCGTTTTCAGTCAGACGACCTTACTCAGGCAATTTTTAGTGGTCCAGGAATCCAGGACTGCAGCCACTACAATGGTTAGTAAGATTTCTGAATGAATGTACTGTAGTGTTTATAACTTAAGAAATTGAATGTATTGTTTATTGAGTGACATTCATTTTTATCCTGACAACATTCAGAAACTGTGGTTCTCATTATTTACCTCTATCTTACATTTTGTGAAAATGACATGGATATTTGTCAAAAGTCTTTTGATTAATGTAGGTGTTCCACTCTTAGCAAACTCGCATATTTTTATTAATAATACTTTATAGAATAATCATCATAGACCGTTGGTATACTCTTAAAGTCTTTACACAATCTCTAGCTCAGTATTTGCGAAAAACATGCCATTTGATACTAATTTCCAATTGTTTATTGATTAACCTTTTATAAACCGATAGTGGGAAGAAGGGATGTCGTGAAATAAACATTGAAATACACTAGATGAATTCTATGGTTAATAAGTCAATAATGGCTTTTCGAAGCTTAACAAAAGTGTTGATGAAAAACACGATGTGGGCTGACTTCAAGGTGCACTTTATAGTGGAATCGTTTATAACACAGGGTTCCACTCATGATGTATAATGAAAGCTTATATATCTACATACCCTTCACACTTCCATGGTGAAAACTAAAAAATAAACAGTGATAGGAGATAATATATATTGTACATTGTGAAAGATAAGAAATGAAAATATTTAACAAATCCATTCGAAAATGAATATACATGTGTCATCTGAACTGTTTGATTAAAGCGACATGGGTTTCCTCCAAATATGAATCTCCTTCATACAATAACTTGTAACACACAAGGTTTTCCAATAGAGATTCATTCAATCTTTTCATTAGAACAAATTCAAAATGTCATTCTGAATAGATGCAGAAAATTGTGCTCATGATGACTTATTTTACGTAGCTTCAAGAAAAGAAGCAGCACAGCTGAATAAAAAAGAAGAACTGGCATTATAATCCCAAACTTTTCGTCTGCGTGACAGGAATATTTCATCGTAAAATGTGACTAAAAATTTGATTATTGAAGGTAGAGAAATTTAAGGAGTACTTTTCAAAATAGAACATGAACATACATCCAAAAACGTATTAAAACGAGGATAAAACTCTGGGCACTGAGATAGACTATACTTCCATTATGGATAAAATTTATTTTGATATTGTCATACAGTGTTGCACAGTATTATTTACTGACGACGTTTCGTGCATAATTTATTGCCCATAATCATATCCAGTTACTCACAGAACTTTCTGACTTCGTTTATATACATGGGTAAGAAAGGTCAAAAAAGGTCAAAAGCAAAGTAAAAATAGTAGTGAAACTAATAATAATAACATAAATAAGAGAGAATATAAGGCATCTACAGTTCTACCATATAAGGAGGGGACATCTGAGATCCTACGTACGATTCTGAATAAAACAAGAATTACGGTGGCATTCAAAACCGCAAACTCACTCAGAGACAAGCTCTGTAGGCTAAAGGATCCTGTAGGTTGACCCAATTAAACAAACAATATAATTTACAAAATGAATTGCAGTGACTGTGATTGAGGTCAACTACATGGGTCAAACTAGTAGATCGGGAATAGTCAGGTGATGAGAACATAAGAATTTAGCTAAGGCTAGAATGACTGACCTCGCGAAGATAAGTAATTTTTAAAAAAAGCTCAGCAATCGCACTGCATGCATTAACACACAACCACCCAGTGGGTAGGGAGAGGGTTAAAATTCTAAAACGTAATCTATGTAGATGGAGAGAGAGGTTGATTACAGAATCCTGGTTCATCGAGTCTATAACCAACACATTCAGTTTTTTTCTTTCACGTTCCCCAGTGGAACATAGGGCTCCAAGCTAGTGGCTTGAAGTTTCTGTATCAGAGTTTATTTTACAGGATGGGGTTGCTAGCCCCATGCCCAACCTTTCTTCTTCACCAGCATGATTTCTGGCTCAGCGAGGTAAAAGGGTGCGCTGGCTGGGGTTCGATACCCGGACGATGTCCATGGTCGGCGAGCGTCCTAACCGCTATGCCACCAACGCACCAACACCTTCAATAAAAGTGCCTTAATGCAAATACCAGAGATATGGAAGATATTCTTATATCGATATTATTAACAGTCAAATCAAACGATAATAAATAGTTAAAATTTATTTCAATTCATATTATAACACTCTAAACAGTTATTAATTTTACTGAGGGAACACCTTGTTTCCCCTCTTATTGACAAAGAACCTTGTCCTTATTCCTATCGTATTATGTTTATTGATAACATTAATGTTGTTTCCGAATGTATTTTATCTTCTTTTCTGTTATTCGCATGTCTTTTATTGATTTTATTCATTTGTCTAGTCAGTTTTTACTCATGTATATAAACGAAGCTAGAAAGTTGTGTGAGGACCTTGATATGATTATGAGTAATAAATTGTGTTCGAAACGTCATCAGTAAATATTACCATTCAACACTGTGTGACAATATCAAAATAAATTTTATGCATAATGGAATTAGCTGACACCTTATGTGTATTTGAATATTTAAATGAAGATCCTATCGGAAGAAGTGATAACCAGCAGTTTGTGGAAAGATTTTAAAATTTGATTTGCAATACACGTGTTATAATGTGAAAATGTGTCTTTACACACTGGTAATTTCTTTTCATTTGCTTTAATACATCTACTAACAATTTACTTAACAAGAAATGTTTCTGATGCCTGGTGACAAGATAGAATTATTTAATCTGTATGATAAATATTCGTAACTATTGTCTCACTCAGAAATGCAAAAACAAACAATTCCAATCTTCCATCCTACTCTGGAGACGATTTGGTCTTGTCAAGCAACATCACTAATGTGATAAAGAGGTTTTAGAGACCGTTGTAAAACCTAAAGATATGCATTCATTTCTAATTGTTCATCATAACTGCGTCGGTGGCACAGCGATAAAATGAACACCAACTACGCATGTGGTCCTGGGTTCAATTCTCGCCCGACTCAATCCTTTACCTCGCTACGACAGAAGCAAGGTTGGACATAAGGCTAGCAACCCCATCCCGTAGAAATAAACACCAATGCTACCGAAACTTCAAAGCCCTATGTTCCACTTGGAAAGTAAATGAATAAAAATAATTAAAAATAACTGTAGAGATTTGAAATAACCGTTTTGGCAAGACAAAAGAGACAGAGTACTTGATGCCGATGTGAAACTTTATGGTCAAGTCACTGTCATCGTCATTATCGAATATTGGGTGTAACACCAGTATGTCAGAATAAAACTATTGACGACATGATGCAGATACAACATTTCTGAATAAAGGCCATAAATGCTTGTTTAAGACATCCTACATAAGTAGAGATTTCCTGGTTTGGATATATAATATAACCTGCATTAGAACGGATTATCAAAATTACTAAAATATGACTGCAATTGTAACGCAGAGTTTTGTACAAATGTGCACCGTTTCAAGTTGACACACTCCGAGAAATTATACATCTATGTGTAGAATACAGTAGAGAAGAGTGTACAGCATAGATTTTAGCTTCAATGACGTTACTTCTATCCATTTTTTATCTCTTCCGGGCTCGAACCCAGGTGGGTGCGTACTGGTGAAGAGTTCCAAATCAGGACAAAACAGTCGCCTAGTACTCCCAGGACTTCTAGTGGTCCTCTAACCGATGTCAGCTGATGATGAAATCCTGTAACCAGTAGATCGAACCCCTACAAATCGATACTTTAACTAAGACAATAGTTGTACTGGAGCCACGGTTAATTGTGACTTCTTCCATCTGACTGTAAAATGGACGATTAAAGCACATTAAATGACACAATTCTAGATACTGAGAATTACATAAATTAGAAGTTTGTGTCTACATTCAAATATTTATCTAGAGAGAAGTTCACAAAGGAGTGATGATATATATACATAAATATGTATTGATTATCTAAGGTAAAATATATCATTATGTAAAACAGTTTTATTTTTGAAGTAAGTTCTATACTTTCTAGGTAAGCGTTTATAGAAACTCAGAACTAATGGCTACAGTATTTGGTGAATGTTTGATTATCTGATTTATAATTCTAATAAAGTGGCAACACTTCAGTCACCCTTGATTTTTAGTTTAGCATTAAGAACAGACCAGTGGTATGGTGCAAATATTATCCAAAGTTTTTCGGCATCCACTTCATCTACTGCATGATTCAAATAGTGCGGATCAATACATTTTAAAACATAATTTATCTAGTCAAACGCCAGGTTTCCGTTCTGATTCGTGAAAATTTCAGATAACTATAATTGCAGTAGAAATAATTATAAAATAAATATGTGATAAGAATAGGCTGCCAATCAATGAAAAACCGAAGTTGAAATGTAAATATGTGGTGATTTGTTGATAGTTATGGTGCAGAAATCTCAGTTCATATGCAAAAAGCTCGGTGTGTAGTATTATGTTCCTAGTGGAACATAGGGCTTCAACTGCACGCCTCCACTTGCTTCTGTCTTCGCTGTACTTTTCACTTGCATCCATGTTAAACCATACTGTTTCAACTCCTCTTGACACGATCTCGTCCATGTCAACCTTGCACCGACGAACCACTCGCCGCTTCCCTTTCGGGTTCTACTGCAGGGCCTGACGCGCGATGTCACCCAACGGCCTCCTCAGCGAGTGTCCAATCCATCTCCACTTTCTCCTGCATATTTGTTGAGCGATTGGTTCTTGTTTCGTTCTTTCCCATAGCTTCTTGTTGGTGATCCTTTCCGGCCATCTGATCTTCACTATAAAACGAAGACAGCTGTTGATAAAGGTCTACAACAGGCTGTTGGAAATATTTTTGTTGACCCACCAAGTTTCTGATCCGTATAGAAGAACTGACCCACTTGACGTTTGTATTGAAAATCGGAATTTTGTTGTTGATGCTGAGTTGAGTGACGAAGATTTCCAGATTGGTTTCAGGTTGATGACTGTGTTTCTCGCCTTCCAGATTCTCGATTTGACATCTTCGTCCGTTCCTCCTGTAGTTGAGACAATGCTCCCTAGATAAGTGAATGAAGTAACCTCCCGTTGATGGTGATTGGCGCCGGATGTTGCTGTTGTTGTTGTTGGTTGGTTGGTTATTTTCAAAAGAAAGCTTTCGTTGTGAGTAATGTTCCTTTTTAGAGGAATAACTTGATTTTTGGCATATTTTCTGGGTCTGTGTGGTATAAAGGCAAACCATAATATTCAGCCCAACTCAGCAGGAATAGCTGAAACAAATCAAACATCCGGATTGAAACGCAAACATTTTCTGTAACGGAGTTAATGAAACAGCTGACTGATGATATGTCTAATTGTGGTGCACTGAATTATGTGTCAGACTGTGAACAGGGAGTGGGAAAATAGGAAAATGTTGAACCAATGAGAAGACTCTAGAAGATCTGGATTTCACAGATAATTTAGGCTTGATGTCACACAAACTCGAAGACTTACAGGCAAAAACCAACAAACAGGCAGAAGAAGCTGCCAGGCAACTTGCGAAGACAGGGCTCCAGGTGAATATAGAGAATATAGAGGTGATGAAGATAATCAACCAACAGCAACAACAAACATTACTAATCACTATCAACTGGAGAAATCTGAAAGAGGCTAATTTCACGGTTTCAACGTAGGCAGTCGAAACGCATGAAGAAGTCAAAACCAGAATCGCAAAGGTAAGATACACTTTCATCAACCTGAAATCAGTTTGGACATTTTCTGCACTCAGCCAACACAAAAAACAGAATTCAGATTTCTAAAGCAAATATGAAGTCAGTCGGTTCTTCTATATGGGTCAGAAACTTGGCCGGCGCATCATGAAAGACAAGTTCCAACATGTTACAAACTTTTATCAACAGCTGCACACTTCACTGTTTCTATATTGAAGATCAAATGACCGGTCAGAATTAATAAGCAACAAGAAACTCTGGCAAAAAAAAACAACCAAAAGCCGATCCCTAAACAAATATGTAGGAGAAAGTGGAGATGGATTAGGCATACACTGAGGAAACCGTTGAATGACATTGCGCGCCAGGCCCTCAAGTGGAATCAAAATGAGAAGCAACGAGTGGGTCATCTGAGGGTGATTTGGAAGAGATTCTGCGAGGAGGAAATTAGATATTGCAGGCAACCGTGGACCCAGCTGAAGAGGAAACAGAAAATAGAACACAGTGGAAATGTGTTTTTTAATCCGTATGTTCCCCTTGGATCTCAAGGGAATAATAATAATGCTTGTATTTACTTTGTTCCATACATCTGACTTAGTGGCAGATGAAAACTACACCAGCTGCTTAGGGTGCTTTGGTTAGATGTGAAGTGTGAGACAAATACCATCTAAATTTACATGCCATTTAGTTACACAAATAAACGTCAGTGTAGGCAATATTAAAATCAGTAAGAGTCAGTCTCCTTGATGAATAAACTATTCAGACTCTCCAGTATATCTTCTCATATCCTTTGCACATGAATTTTTTCATTGATAACTTTTACTTTTTTTAACAGCGTTCTATTATGCGTCTTCTGTGCGCTTGGAATTTTAAGTAGAACTGATTTGAAAATTCGCCCATGGATTCTACTATCTGACTAGACTTCTTAAAGTAATTAAATTTGACAGAAATTCATTCACCAACTCTTGTACTTAGGTGAGTGAAAATATGGGAAAAGGTAACAAAATAAATGCAATATAGTAATTAGTGAATCTTGTAGAATAAAGTGGCAACTGTCAGAGAGGGAAAGAGTTCGTTACAATTTGTCATAATACACTGGTATATAAGTAAGTTAACAATAAAACTATAGTGGTGAACAGCTGTGTCGATATACAGTTCAGTAAATGTCACTTCGTTAACTAAAATTTTGAGTGGAAGATGTAAAAACTGTTCCCTACGTTAAAGAAAGAATGAAATGAGTGATGACTGAATAGGATAAGGATAAGCAATGGGCGAAGTTAAATTATCATAGCCGAAGTCAAAGTCTTTCAAAAGTTGACCTTCAACAGCCGATCAGACACAGGGAATGCTATGAAATTTCATTTCAAATCAAATCATACCTGCCTTTTGGAATTGAAGAGGACAGATACACTATTCTACCGTTTTACTGAGTACTTTTCCTGCAAATCTATACTGTTAGGTAGGATTGGGGTTTTGAGAATGAGATTAAGGGTCTACGGCTAAGGCTAGGTCTAGGGATATAAGTTTGGAGAATAGTGTCATAAATATCAATTTATCTCAAAGTACCATGACCTACAGTCTCACCTGGATGAATGGGTATATCGCACATGATATGATTTCTGCATTTATCATCTGTGTATTGACTGGGAGATATTCTTACAACACATAAACAACAACTATACAGTGTAATATCATGTTCGCAGTGAATTTCAGTGTATTTTTCAACGATTATGCGACTTTTTTGCATCTGAATTCTGATTGGTTGTTTAAGGTTAATGTGGTTTTTGGCTATGGCAGTTTAACTTTGCCAAGCAATGAAATAAAGACACCTATATCCCTTCACAATACTACACGCGATATTCTCTTTTTTATGCCTCACTTGAAATATTGTTATTATCCAAGTGAGTTTTAAAAATAGCTATACAGAAATACTAATCAGAACACAAAATGCTTTACATAAATTTTGATTGTACTGTAAGTTAGAGAACCACTGGAAAACATGGGAGTACTAGACAGCTGTTTCGTGTCAGTTTGGGACTCTTCATCAGTATGTACCCCCAGGGTTCGAACCCAGGACATCCTGGTTCGGCTTTTCGAACCAGACGAGGCGAACATTTTATCTTGATGATAGTATTCTATTACCAAGTGATTTCTTATGCACTCCAAACTACTCGGTATAATAAACATAAGTTTTTTGGAGCTTTCCCTTTTTAAGATAAAACACGGTAACAAAATCAATATTTATCTGCTATTTTTATCCAACACGTTGGTGGCGCAGAGGCAGAATGCTTACCACCAGCTACTCAGGTGGTCCAGGGTTCGATCCCCAGTCAACGCACTCCTTTACCTCGCTTAGCTGTTAATAAGCCTGATCAAGAGGGAAGGTTGGGTGTGAGACTAGCAATCCCACCCCGTAAAAATAAAACCACTGCTAAGGAAACTCCAAAGCTCTATCTTGGAGCCCCTTGTTCCACTTGGAACGCAAAGAAATAAAGACATTTTCATCCAGTAATAAGCTAAAATTGACTTGTATTCCATAGGACCTGTATTAAACTAGAAGAAATTCTCTGTTTGAGGAAACATTTCATTATGAATAGGCATTAATAAGAGTCATAAAAAGGCTCGTTCAAAATATCGAAGCATATAACACAAACACTTGTTTTTACATTTCTCCACCTGAATTTTCAACAATAAATACTTCTCCTTAGTTTTGCCTAAGTTTAAAACAGTTGGTCATATCATTTAACAGCTGATGAATGTTTTGAGATTTACACCCCGTTCTCTTCAGGCTGTTTCAATACGATTTATCTGCATTCCAAAGGATGACTGTCTTGTTACATGTGCTTGTAATCAGCACCCATTATTTTAAATGTCAAAGTGTTATGCACTTGGTTGTTGAGTTACAAGAACCCCTCTGCCCTCGATGGAATTCACTGCCAGTCACCGTGTATCATATAATACTAGAGTTATAAACAAAGACACAATCAAAGCGTCTGTATCAGGCGCTAATATGTGAAATGCGGAAGCTTATAGCTGTTCAGCATATGGCTGATCAACATTACAAACTTTATACACTGAGTTCCAATGGACGTCCCATTTTCTGGATTAGTTTTGAACAGAATAAGAGCACGTTAAACATAAACCTCAGAAAAAAACACCTTCAAAGTGGTACAAAAGTAAAGATATCTGAAAGTGACTGTAATCGGAAGTCAGATTTATAAATTGTTCATCATTGTAACGGTAGGTAATTCCCCAGAATAATTGGCCACAGCATTCATCACTGAACATTGGATGCTGACCCTCACTGTTTAAGTCAACTTGTTTAGTTGAAGGCTTCCGGTCAAGCATCCACACCATTTGGTACGCTGTTGTGTCATGTTCGTTCGTGCACGATCCCTAGCTAGTTAAGCAATCATCTCGCATTCCGATTTGGTCCCGAAATATATACTTCATAATTTGACCAATCAATTCCAGTGTTTTGCTTTTCCTTCGATCTACGTGGAACGAATACTATAGAAGTTGTGGGTATAAGATCTTGCGTTAGCATACTTCGTACTATCTGTGAACGTCAACACCCTCAGCCTCTAAATCATCTATCAATAGTTAACTGCATTGTTTTGTTACTTTCTTCTAACTTTTCTGAACCAAAAATGAAGATGACAAAATATTTCAATAAAATTAAATTCACTCTATTTCGTTTTAAATTATTAAACGTACTGATTAAAAATGCCTATTAAAATTTTGCCAAAGAGTGGTTTCTGAACAAAGAAAAATCTTCTCAATAACCCCTTCATCATCACGATCTACAGTCATATTATACATAACATTCAATGAATTGGTGTTGTTAACAACATTAATGTTGTTCAAATAACATCAAAACAATAACAATATCAATGGGTTACAGTTTGATAGCATCAACGTAACAATACACGCTGAATATCAGAAGAATTAGGAAAGAATAAGAATCGAAGAATCCTTTTCTGTCAGTCTCCTGGGTTTCCAATAAATTGCCAAAAGCATCCAGGTACCATTTGCTCCAAACAGCAGAGGCTCTGTGTTCAAAAGAAGCAAGGCCAGCCAGCCACTATCACTGCCCCGGTTGGCGTTCAGTGGAGACAATAAACTCATGAATTTTTATTATTATTTTTCCTAATTTTTCTGATATTCAGTGTATGTTGATGCTATTGAACTGTAATCCATTGATAATCTTATTATTGATTCGATGTTATTTAAACAACAATAATGTTGTTAATAACACTAATTCATTCACCATTATATCTATATAACTGTAGAACCTAATGATGAAGTTATCGGAAAGAATATTCATTGTTCAGTAACTATTCTACTAAACAAACTGGAAAAGTCTTTTAAGTTATATTAGAAAAATATTCCTACACCTAAGATTTTTTGACTGTTATGGCTTCCCATGTGAAAGTAATGTAGAGTTATATATATATATATATGTATATGTATATATATACATATAGTGAAGTATAGGACTTAAATGATGTTTTGAAAAATGTTTCACTAATTTAATTATATAAAAGGTAACTATATCACTTCATAACATTTTGAAGTTTCATACACAGCTTGACTGTTCACTATATTCGCTTGAATACTAGAACAATAAAAAAGTATTACGAAATGAAATTTTATGAGACTGAACCATTTCGTTCCAAAACACTTGGGAAATTAAAACCATTATGTTAGTTGTTAAACTGCATAAAAACACCTCAAAAGTGGTTATTAACAAAATGGATTAAATTAAGTCAATTAACATATTCAGACAATGACAAAAAACCACCATTAAAATTTACGTCAACTAACATGAAATCGATAGCTTTTCTTGTTTAAAGGGTTTATTTATTCAAATAAATACAAATGCGCCATATTCAGACTACCAGGAAATGAATTATACACAAGATTTATTGTGACAAGAATATATATATATATTTATATATATCTAAAGTGAATGTCCAATGCAGCATTGTTTATTTTTATTTTTTGATTGCACACTAGTCAGTAACTAGTGTAATGTGTCTAGTCCTATCTTCGGTGCAGACTGAATTCTATCAGTCATGTTTGCAATGTGGCCACCATGCTAGGTGGTTCGCCATTACGGTGCACTGTAAATTGTTGGTATTAGATGGTTGGAGGCAATCGGCAGGAGGCCTTGGACCTAGGTTTCGTGCTGCACCGAAGATAGGACTAGACACATTACACTAGTTACTGACTAGTGTGCAATCAAAAAAAATATATCCAATACATGTGTAAAACTTGGGCACTGTGGTAGTAAGTAATTCCATATTAGTTTGTTTATTAGATGTATCACACAGTGAAACAGTATTATTTACTGGATGACTTTTCGAACAAAATTTATTGTTCATAATCATATCAATTGTGATCACACGACTTTGACACTTGAGTTTTATAGAAAGCTATAAAACTCAGGTATATCCAATACAGTCCAACAGGAATTCAGTCGCGAGCCTGAATAGCTCAGTGGTAACGTCTCTGACTGCAGCACTGGGTGACGCGGGTTCGAATCACAGAAGGGACATCAGTTCCTTCAAGGTTGCAGATACGTCTTGCTGATGAGTGCCAACTAGCACGAAACCTAGGTCCAAGGCTTCCTGACGATTGCCTCCAACCATCTAATACCAGCAGCATTGTTTACTTTTTATCACTTTCAGTTAACTTCAATAGTACATAAACAAAGAGTACATATATGACCACCACTAGCTATGGTAGAGCCTAGAGCTGCTCAATTGCAACACCTCTCAGACACCAACCATAATACACTAACAGATGTCAATTTAATATAAATACTGTTCCCTGGCATAGTGCTAATCCGTAGGCTAACCGCTTCTCCCCTTCTTTCCTGCAAATAAACAGCATGCTGTACAGACGCCCATAGAATGTCATGAGGACAATATACCCGAGACACCACAAATAGTTCCATTATGGGTAAATTTTATTTTGATAGAGTCTCACAGTGTTATACAGTAATATTTACTGATGACGTTTCGAGCACAATTTATTGCTCATAATCATATCAAGTTAATCACACGACTTCCTAAATTCATTTATATAGTTCCATTGTTTTTCACTTGATTTTCACTTGATTTGATTGGTAGTATTATTTCCCATATTTCAGGTATGAGTGATGATTCACTCCTATTGCATGTGTTGGGTGTAGATTCGATGAACAAAGATTCAGTAATCAACCTCTCTCTCCACCTATCTAGATTACTTTTTAGAATTTTAACCCTCTCCCACCCTATTGTGTGGTTGTGTGTCAATGCATGCATTGCAATTGCCGAGCTTTTTTCTAAATTACTTATCTTCTCTGGGTCAACCATTCTTCCCTTAGCTGAATTCTTATGTTCTGACAATCTGACTACCCCTGACCTACTAGTTTGACCTATGTAGTTGACCTCACAGTCACTGCAGGGTATTTTGTAAATTATATTATTTTGTTTAATTGGGTCCACTGGGTCCTTTAACCTACAGAGCTTGTCCCTGAGTGAGTTTGTAGGTTTGAATGCCACCCTAATTCCTGCTTTATTAGGAATCCTACGTAGGGTCTCAGATGTCCCCTCTTTATATGGTATAACTGTAGGTGACTTATATTCTCTCTTATTTATGTTATTATTACTAGTTTCACAATTCTTTTTATTTTTCTTTTGGCGTTTTTCAATCTTTCTAATGAATTTTAGAGGATAGTTATTTAGAACCAACGCCTCTTCTATCTGTTTTATCTCGTCGTTTAGGTCTTCTTTTGTGCTACTTAGTGCTATGGCTCGGTTTGTTAGACACTTAACTAAGCCTGCCTTAACAGTTAAAGGATGAGATGAATTAAAGTCTAAATATCTATTAGAATGCGTTGGTTTTCTATAAACACTAGTGTGAAGTTTGCCTTCTTCTATTCGTTTTATTTTACAATCTAACATAGCTAATTCTCCTTGCTAATTTTCGGTTTCAAATGTGAATTTTATTCCCTCCACTAGTGAGTTTATGTGTGTCAAGAAGCTAGAGATATGTTCTGTTTTTAACACTGTGAAAGTGTCATCCACATATCTCCACCATATTTTTGGAGTAGGAGTAAACGTATTAAGTGCCATATTTTCCCAGCTGTCCATAAATATATCTGCTGCGATAGAGAATATTGGTGATCCCATTGCTACGCCTTCTGTTTGTCTATATATTTTGCCTTCGAATTTAAATATGGTAGATGTGAGGCATAGCTGAATTCCTAAAGTAATTTCTTCAATGGACAGCTTTGTTCTATGATTGAGTTCAGTATCCGCAGTTAGTTCCTTTTTAACTGCTTCTAAAGCCATATTGACTGGTATATTAGTATAAAGACTAGTTATATCAAAACTAACCATTGTTTCATCATTATCTAGTTATATGTCATTTAGTTTATTTTTCATTTCATATGAATTAGTTAGTCTAGAATTCGAACGATAGTGTCGTAAAATGATATTACCTATTAGAGTTTACTGGTCGTCATTGGTTTTGTTAGTGGTCACACGATAAGAAGAAATTTGAGAGCATGAAGTGTAAGTACTGAAATTAATTTAGTCAATAAGCTTATTCTCCCTTAGTTCAGAGTGTAATAAACAGATCAGAAAGCAACTGTATAGAGACATACAGGGAAAAAGCTCAAAAAAACTGGAAATGTAACAAAAAGCTTGAGGCTAAACATCTTAAAACATCAGATGAAATAGTATACAGTGAGAAAAAAAGATATTAAAAATATAATTACAAGCGAAAATTGACAAACACCTCATAAGATTATTAGTCGATGTATCTTTACTGCCATAAGGTACTTAGCACCATACTGTCTACAGTCAGTCAATAGTAATAGTACTGAATAACGAATCTCACAGTCACCTGCTGAGAAGTCATTACAATGACAGCCTGAGAAGCTCACTTGCGCCTTTTTAATAAAACAGTGTATCGTGATGCCAACAGGAACCATTCAGCTACACATTTAATTAGCGTTTAATCTTTTGGATTGTCAGAATGGACTTTTTGTTATTCATGATGCTTAGCACAAATAATTCATGGCTTTTCAAAAAAACTAGTTATGCGATAAACAATCCGTCATACGTAGTAATTGTTCGTACCAAAGCATGTGTTACTGAGGTTCCAGGAGAATAATCTCGTTGACTTAGAATATGCAGATGATATAGTTTTTATAGGTGAAGACGTTGAAAAAATACAGAGTCTTTTGAACACTGTGAGCAACAATCTTGGAATGTTTGGCATGTGATTCTCTCCCGTCAAATGTAAGATGAGGCTACAAGACTGGACTACATTGACTCCTAGCTTTAAGATAGGCGGGAGTGAAGTGGTAGAGCATGTTGACTGCTTCACCTATTTGAGAAATTTCATCAGCCCCAACAAGTTGATCGCCAACGAAATCTCAGCAGGGATACAGAGGGCTATTTTTGCATATGCCAGTTTATGCCGTCTCTGGCGTAGACGTGATATCCGGCTATCGACCAAAGGGTGCGTGTACAGCTAGGCATTCCACTCCTTCCTCCTTTATGGCTGTGAGACGTGGCCATTGAGAGTGGAGGACATGAAAGTGCTAGTTCCATTATGGATAAGATTTTATTCTGATAAATCACACAGCGTTATTCAGTAGTATTAACTGATGACGTTTCGAGCACAATTTATTGCTCATAATCATATCAAGGTACTCACACAACTCTCCAACTTCGTTTACATAATTATGTTATTTTTCTTCGCTTGACTTGATTTATAGTAGTAATGTCCATGTTTACGGTATGAGTGGTGAGTCATTCCTACTGCAAGCGTTGGATGAAGATTCGATGATCAAGGATTTAGTATTATTTATTTTATTTATTTTGATTGCAGCTTGATTCCACACCGTATTTTCAGTACAAGTATGGAATGTTCAGCATGGATATCGGTGGCCCAAATTTACAGGCATCAAGCTGTAATCAAAATAAAAATAAATAAAATAAATAAATATCGGGTGTGCGCCGGCAGGGGATCGAACCCCGGACCATGTGCATGGTCGGCGAGAGTCCTAACCACTGTGGCACCGACGCACAACTAGCCTCTCTCTCTACCTACCCATAATACTTCTTAGAATTTCAACCCTTGAATCCTTGATCATCGAATCTTCATCCAACGCTTGCAATAGGAATGACTCACCACTCATACCGTAAACATGGACAATACTACTATAAATCAAGTCAAGCGAAGAAAAATAACAGAATTATGTAAACGAAGTTGGAGAGTTGTGTGAGTACCTTGATATGATTATGAGCAATAAATTGTGCTCGAAACGTCATCAGTTAATACTACTGAATAACGCTGTGTGATTTATCAGAATAAAATCTTATCCATTATGGAGTTATACTGTACCGCAGTGCCCAAGTTTTATACTTAATATGGATAAGATTCTCTTTTGATAAATCACACACTGTTGTACAGTAATATTTACTGATGACATTTCGAGCGAACTTTTTTGCTCATAATCATGTCAAGTTACTCACACAACTTTTTTCCTTCGCTTATATACTGTGTGGAATCGATTAGATATTGGAATAAAATTCAATATGAGATAATGTACATTCAGAAATTATAATACGAGTGTTATTGATAAATTACAATTAGATGGGAAATAAGACGAGTGTTTTTCATGGTCATAATAAGTTACTTGTTAGAATGTTGTGATATGTTTGAATTGAAATAGAATTTTATAATAGAATTTATGACATCTGAGACCCTACGTAGGATTCTGAATAAAGCAGGAATTAGAGTGGCATTCAAATCTACAAACTCACTCAGGACAAGCTCTGTAGATTAAAGGACCCTGCTGACCCAATTAGACAAAATAATATAATTTACAAAATACTCTGCAATGACTGTGAGCTCAACTACGTAGGTCAAACTAGTAGGTGAGGGTAGTCAGATTACCAGAACATAAGAATTTAGCTAAGGGAAGAATGGTTGACCCCGAAAAGATAATTAATTTGGAAAAAAGCTCAGCAATTGCACTTCACGCATTAACAAACAACAACACAATAGGGTGGGATAGGGTTAAAATTCTAAAAAGTAATCTATGTAGGTGGAGAGAGAGGTTGATTACTGAATCCTTGTTCATCAAGTCTACACCCAACACATGCAACAGAGGTGACTCAATGCAAATACCAGAGATATGGAAGATATTATTACCGCCGGTCAAATCAGAAAAAGACAATAAATAATCTTAAAATTCTATTTCAATTCAAACACATCATAACATTCTAACAAGTAACTTATTATTACTATAAAAAACACTCGTCGTATTTCCCATCTGATTGTAATTGATCAATAACAGTCGTATTATTATTTTGGAATGTACATTATCTCACATTGAATTTTATTCCGATATCTAATCGATTCCACACATGTATACAAATGAAGGGAAAAAGTTGTGTGAGTAACTTGAAATGATTATGAGCAATAATTTGTGCTCGAAACGTCATCAGTAAATATTACTGTACAACACTGTGTGATTTATCAAAATAAAATCTTATTCATAATGGAGTTATGCTCTACCACAGTACGCAAGTTTTATACTTATATCAATTTTATACTTACATCAAAAGACTAGTTGTCTTTGGCCATAGATGCCTGCGTTCTATCTCTTGTGTCCGATGATATAATAAGGTGAGTAATATTGAGGTTAGGCGTCGAGTATTGAGTACGGAGGGGAAATCAGTTGAGTTGGTTGTGGAATTACAACAATTGAGACGGCTAGGACACATTTTTCGCATACCGAGCTCTCACCTTCCTCGATGAGCAGTGCTAGCTGACACAGGATCCATCAGGTTGGCTGGCGTCCTTAGTATGGTAGAAAGCAATGACAGCTGAAGCCAATTCGTGATATGCCTCAAAACCGTTGTCAAGGGCACAGATGCATTTACTGTTATTGATTTGTCACATCCAATAAAAGTCTATTATTTTTCCGTATTACTACTCTTTTTCCCTCACACTTCTGTTTATTACCTCCCTTTTGAACCTTTATTTACTCTCTTCTCTTGCTATGTGCGAACTCGAACTGCTGAACACCTGTGTAGAGTTGTATGTTGAAACTAGTCAGTCAAGTACACCTCTTAATACTCACAGTTGCTTTACTGGTACAATTTTGAGGGATTTAAAACTAATTTAACATCCCTAATTTTTCTTTTTTTCGATGAACTCTCAGCACTGAAAAAACATGCGTAGGTTTTTACTGTAATTCCCTGTTATCAGGTGTGTCCTAATATGTAGATATGAATCATGACCACTGAAGGTGGGATTTTAACGAATATTCATGTTTTCACTTCAGTCACTGAGGTATAACCATACTTAAACAGCCTTATTTCAAAGATTCAATCTAGTTATTGAGGTTATGAACTTGTTTGTATCGGCTGACGCAGTTGAAAGATTCGGTATTTGCATTTTTGTAAAAGTCGAAAGTGACATGACACTCAGATAAAGTTTTCTGCTTCTGACCGTTCAAATTTCAATGCACGATATGATAAACAGCTAAGCGGATTAAACAATTTATAGTGTATATATATATATATATTTCTGGTGTTTAATCTGGCCACAAATAGTTAGTTAGTATTAAATTTCACTAAATTTTCATTATAACAGTGCGAAAACACAGTTAAAACAAAGCATATTTCTTGAGAGTTTAAATGTCTGACTATTCATATTTTAAAGTAAATTAAGCGATTTCGTGACAGTAAACTATGCAGACAGATTGAATGCTTCATCTTATCTTAATAATGTTATTTTTCGGTGTTTTGTGAATTGTAAAGCAATTTGTGTGTTAAATGTTTCTTCTTAAGCTAACTAATTTATAATAATACTTAAACAAATCCTATTTTGCTTCTTATCCACATACATAAAACTATGGAATTCTGTTGGCGAGTAGAATGAAGGAAGGTATTGTGGTAAATGAAGAGAGCTGAGAGCATACACACTTTAAATGTCAGTTAGTCAAGTCCCATATAAAATTAACCAGGTAATCCTTAAATCCAACCAACAACAACAACAACAGCAACATCCAGTGACAATCACCATCAACGGGAGGGATTTGAAAGAGGTTACTTCATTCTCTTATGTAGGGAGCATTGTTTCAACTTCAGAAGGAATGGACGAGGATGTCAAATCGAGAATCGGAAAAGCGAGAAACACACTCATCAACCTGAAACCAATCTGGAAATCTTCTTCACTCAACTCAGCATCAACAACAAAATTCCGATTTTCAATACAAACGTCAAGTCAGTTTTGCTATACGGATCAGAAACTTGGCGGGTCACCAAAAATATTTCCAACAGCCTGTTGCAGACCTTTATCAACAACTGTCTCCGCTCTATACTGAAGATCAGATGGTCGGAAAGAATCACCAACAAGAAACTATGGGAACAAACAAAACAAGAACCAATCGCCCAACAAATATGCATGAGAAAGTGGAGATGGATTGGACACACGCTGAGGTGGCCGCTGGGTGACATCGCGCGTCAGGCCATAGCTCGAGTGGAAGCCGAAAGGGAAGCGGCGAGTGGTTCGTCGGTGCAAGGGTGACATGGAGGAGATCGTGTGAAGAGGAGCTGAAACAGTATGGACTAACATGGATGCAGTTGAGAAGTACAGAAGAAGACAGAAGCAAGTGGAGACGTGCAGTTGAAGCCCTTTGTCCCACTAGGAACCCAAGGGAACAATAGTAATAATAATCCTTAAATCACAAGTGAAACCAGACCATCGAATAAAGTGAATATTAACAAATCGTATATGTCTTTCTCAAATTCTGTGGTCTTAGCTTTATTAAAAATAAAAAATATCCAATTAAATTGAATCTAAGTCCTTTACTCTGTACACTCCGAGTGTATGGATAATGGGAAATTTGAAATTACAAGAAATGATGACTAGATATTCATCAATTTTAGTTCCCAGTCCCTCTTACTCAAAAGCTGAATTCTAGTTAACATGACACTGATATTCACTGACGTGTATTTGTTCTTTGCCTTTGGTGTTGAAGTTAAGTAGGAGGTACTCACCCTTTCACTAAAGTTTTCTGGTTAGTAGTTCGGAAATATTAAGATTCTGAAGAAATTGGTGCCTCCAATGAAGTTAAATATTATATCACCTATAGCTAGAATCATATACTCTGTTAGTATGCTACTCATATCATGATCGGCTTCTCCAAGATGGTTAGATGGTTGATGGTCAAAGCCAAATATCATTTGAACAAATTTTTGATAATAATATTCTAATGTGTCGAAAAGAAAAAGACCAAACGATATTTCGCATAAATGCCAAAAATCTAAATTAATTTTCCTTCCCCGTCTGTATCTTGTACAATATACTAAAAATTCTAATCAATGACAAAGAAAATAACGTATGGGATGTGACGAGTTAAAAAGGCAGAGAAGTTGCTGTGAGACACAGAAACAGCATTAGAAAATTCAAATAATTTGAATTATAGCGAAGATATTCATTCAGATATCTATAAAAAACAAAATAATTGAGCAAAGAATATCCTTTTCAATAATTTCCTCTTCTGACTCTAAAATTATATACATATATATATATATACATATGTATATATACAGAATGTTCTAGAACAGTAGTCAATAAGAATACTGGTGTTTTTGAAATAATATCGATTTGTTAAGTAAGATCAATGGAATTACAGTTCACGAAAGATGCATAGGATAGAATATCAAATAAAAATAAGAAAACTTCCACAACAAATTGTGGGTCATTAAATCCTTGATGTCCAAGGTAAGGACGGTGTCTTAACCAACCAACTTCTTTTGCATATATAAGTTAGGTTTCTTAATGTAGATTCTAACAGTCAGCCTCAGTGATATGTAGTTGACGGACTCTTAACATGAAATTAAGATTAATTGGTATGCAATAGATGACTTTGGAAGATTCGTTAACATCAATCTTGTTTTTTTTATCCACATGATGAGATAGAATGACACCACAAGAAGATTTTGTTTGTCCTTTACTTAACCAAGCAAAGTGATGTTCGGAAATCCGACGAGTAGCACTCCTAATTGTACAGCCTATGTAACTGGCTCCACAGGAGCAGTCAAAGTGGTAGAGACACATGGAAGAGGCGAAATTAGGCAGTTTATCTTTTACTCTCGAAAGCAAAATAACGGTGGCTTTGAAGTCACTACATAATTTAACAGCACTGAATGCTCTTTCTACGTCATTCCTTAGGCGTTGTGTTAAAAGCTTACTGATTTTATCCCCAAGGAAATGAGGTTGTAAGAATAATGCCTTTTTCTGAACTGTTAGTACTTTGGCCTGTCTTGATTTTTGATTTTATATTTTTATCCATAAATTTTTCTGGATAACCGTTCTCACTTAGCATCTGTTTAATAATATGGAGCTCTTCATTAGGACATTCCTCAGAGCAGATTGCTCTTGCTCTGTGAACCAAACACTTTAGCACATTGCGTTTGTATTTCAGAGGCACGAAGCTGAGAAAATGAGGCGCATTATCTAGTTTCGCAAGGAAAATGGGTATTAGTGGTGACCGCACTGCCACACTATCACCTTGTCTGTCCATAATTGCTACATTGGTGAATAAGGAAGATCAGTCAAATCATATCATGAATTTATTGTCAACATTTAAATCTTTTTTTTCTTTCTACAAATCCAAACGGTATCTTTCTGTTGTAATAATGCCCAATAAACACAACATGGAAAATTTTCTACACAATTTTCAGATAAAAGTAAGGAAACTGAATTAGTGTAACATGCAAAAATGGAAGTTTAGACTAAAACCCATTGTAGTATTCTGTCTCATAGATATGAGTTTGAAAGTCCAAGTGAATAGAAGTGGAAATATCGGTAAGCTTTAATAAAATAATGAAATTAATTTACGAAGAAAATAAATATTCACACTAATCTAATTTATTACGAAAGGTTTGATAAAGAGATAAGCATTTCAGTTTTTCTGGAAAATAGGAGGGAATGTTAAACACCTATTCAGTGCAAAAAGATATAAAATGAAAACTTAAGATGCTTAAATGTTGTTCTAGATTCCAAAAATGAATACACTTATGCAGTTTTAGTGAATAAGATTATCTTTTCAACTAATGAAGAATTTTAAATCTTTAAATATTTCCATTATTAATATTAGAGCAAGACATATAAGCGAACAATAGTACTGTTTTCAATTAGATCTTCTTCAGGCTTTACTCTAATTCACATAGATTTATATATAGAAATTTTAACCAATGATGGTGATTTTGTGCATCAAATAATAAGAATAATAATGTGGCAAATGTTTCGAATGTCAGTAATAACGATGATTATAATGATAATAAGGTTTACGCACGTGGTGATAAGAATAACGAAGGCAGTAATATGTGTATATGCAGACAGTTCAATAAATAAATTGGGTCAAATCTTAAAAGTCACGTAATACTAAACGTGAATTGGACAGATAATCAGAGTTTAAATAAATATCAATAATATATATGTGTAAAACTTGAGTTGTCAAGTTTAGAAGTCGTGTGATTATAATTGATATGATTATGAACAATAAATTTTATTCGAAACGTCATCCAGTAAATAATACTGTTTCACTGTGTGACACATCTAATAAACAAACTAATATGGAAGATGAATATCATTAAAACACGAAGGAAATGGAGAATAAAAAGAAGTGGGAGGGTTTGAATTAAAATTTACCTAGGCGAAGCAAGGGAAAGACAAATGCAGAACAAACTTCTTTTTTATACAGAGACTAGGATTGTTCTCTCGAATTCCCATAGTTTCGGCTATGTGTAAAAGGTGGGTTCAAATTGTGTTCGATAGGCTCGTTGGAATGCGATGGATAACTTTGAAGGCACTTCTTTTGTTCACTTGGTGACCTCTACCAATCACCATCATTGGTTAAAATTCTTAAATATAAATCTATATAAATTAGAGTAAAGCCTGAAGAAGATCTAACTGGAAACAGTATTGTTCGCTTTTATGTCTTGTTCAAATGAAGAAACTGTCAAACCACAACACTTCTTTGTTTTGTGCCTACTTAGATAACTTTCTCACTTCCTCGTAGACACGGCTGACATTAACATACGTCTACTTTTCGTATGAGAAAAGCAATTATTTACAAAAAAATACTACAAATTAAATGATTATCAATACTCTTCTGGGCTGATAATGGAAAGCTGTATGCTAAAAGTAGATTCCTTATAGAAATTTTCGAAATGTTTGCCACACAGTCAACTGACAATATTTTCATTTGTAACATAAACTAATTTCTGTTCCTGAGAATGAAATTGTCACTCCATGTTACAGACCCCTTGGATGGGAATAATAACTGTTTGACCTCCACCACCACAACTGTATTTCTGATGATGAAGTTTTCATCTCTAAACTAAATGAATTTGTCACCAAAAAGTCTACATTTAAACGAAATACAGGAATGACAACTATCCCATATTGAGTGCTGACTTGTTTGGTCACAGTGAGTCTAGGGGCTAGTATTTGTTTACATATACATATTTATACATGTTTCTATTGCTTTTTGTACTGAGAGCGACAAATTACAGAAACATGATTTTAAGTTTAGTCAGCTGTGGTGACATCAATTTAGGGAGTCTGAAAGTTACAACAATATTTCTATTTTTTGTTGACATTTTTAACTATGTGTTGTGCAGACTTCATCTGCATCTCTTGAAAGTCATTTACGTGTTATTGAATTTTAAAATTTACCACCACTGATATTCTCACTTCTAGTGGCTAATCTCCTTGTCTGTATTTAAACTTCATTTACAGGGTATGTGCTGTGACGTAATTAGTTTCTAACTATCAGTATTCATTTCTAAAGACCGCTGAAATAACATCTGAAGGCCTGATTCCAAGAGGATAACATATTTACTGTGCTGAGGGCTAGGATGGTGAAATTTCTGTAAAACGGAGTAACATTCACGGACGAAATAGTTGTAAATCTTTGGATGAAAAATTTCCAATCAAAAAATGTACACATCTTGAGAATTTAAATTACCACTAACCAGAATGTATCTAAGTCGTTATTGGATATTTAATGTTTAATTAATCTTAAGCAACAATAACTTTCTCTTTACGAGTTTGATCACGGATTGATATCAGTTAGAGAACCATTGATATCAATCCGTGGTCAAACTCATGAAAACAAATCTAATCCTTACAAACCAACTCTTGAAAATTTACTTTCTCGTTTAAGTAAAATAATTACGATGAAGGTATTACTTTATTACACCAAGTTTATATAATTAGTAGCAATATATATTTCAATACTATTTCATCCAATGTAACATGTTTCAGACAGTTGGCAGTTAGCTTATTGAATGTTTTTTATTTATTTATTCTGCGCCTGGCATTCCAATCGGAAATATTACTCGAAAGCTCACCGAAATGAATCTTTTTCCTAAATTAGAAGTTAAAAATCATTTCACCAAGCATGAGATAAGTGAGGAACATGTATACCTCGTATAATTTGTTAGAGGCTGTATTGTCTTTTGCACTGTAAATATTTACAGCCCCTTTGAACTCTTGCATAATCTTGTATCTATTTAACAATATGATAGTCTTTAAATGTTTACACAAGATTTAAAGGAATTTGTTTTCATATTTTTCTTGTCACTTATGTAGAAAACTAAGTTGTTAAGCTCCTTATAATAAATAAAATTTATGGGGCTGAATTCATTCACAAATGATGAATGTGTAGCGAATCCTCCAGGCACTAAAATACAGCTGGAACTAAAGGAAATGAAATATATTCAGCTGAATTAACTAAATATTAATTAACTTACATCTAGCTTTCAGATGATTAAGGCATTTTGAATTTTGTTTTAATGGGTACTCATCCAGCAAATCGTCAGTGGCACAGTGGTAGGATGCTCGCCAACCACGCGTGTGGCTCGGGGTTTGATCCCCGACCAACGCACGCCTTTACCTAGCTAAGACAGTAATAACACTAGTGAAGAGGGAAGGTTGGGTATGAGGCTAGCATCGCCATCCCATAAAAGTAAATACCATTACTAATTAGACTTCAAGTCTCCAGCGTGAAGCACTATGTTCTACTGGGAACGTCGAGGAATGAAAATAAAAAATCCGACAAATCTGTGATGCTATTTCACACTTTCCTTTGACACGCGCATTCTCAGATTTCCTAGTGAAGCCATATTATTTGGCTAATATCAGAAACATTTTACCTGAAATAACATAAATCTACTCAAATGATGAAGTCTTTTTGATTTGTTTTTCGTTGTTTGTACTAACAAGTTAAGTAAGCTACTGATTAAGTGACTACTAGAGAACATCCTGTCTAGTAAGGATGGGTGACTATTACGTAATAACAACACATAGTAAGAATACCATGAATAGCAGAAATTACAGGAAAGCTAGAAAATGCCAGAGTGAATCTTAACTAACTTTAAGGTAATAACAACCAAATCAATCTCCTATGTCAAATTATGAACTGGTATATTGGAAACGCAAAACTTGCTATGAATAAATTAAAAAAAATAAAATCACCCCAAACTTTGATATTTAGAATAAAAAACAAAAATTAACCTTTAATTTTACAGGTTACTTTGATAAAGTCATGCATTAGTCATGCGTATACTGACTCAATGATATTGGGATTTCACTATAATAATAATCAAGTTGAATGACAAAAGCAATACAAATTTCTCACAACATTTTCTGTTAAAAAAAAATGTTTCTAAAAATATAGTTTGGTATGAACACATGAAAAGAAAACAGTATCGATAAAAGCATATGATAATAAGAATTTTATTCACTTGTAACCCTGGTAGCATAGATGGAAAATCCTTACACAGAGTTATTTTTCGTTCATTCGTTGTTTATCACTCGCGTTATTCTCTCTCTCCTTCTATTACAGATACAACAATAAAATTGGCTCTGTTATATACTATAACTCTTTAAAACTTTCAAAATGGTGTGAGTTTTAAAGAAAGTAACCAGGGAGAAAGACAACAACAAGTGATTGTAGTATCTATGAGACTTAATTACATAATCATTCTTCATTTGAGATGGAAATATTGTTCAAAAAATAATAATAAATAAATAAATAAGTAAATACATCAGTCAAAAAAGGAGTACAATTAATTCACTATAATGACGACTTATCACAGTTATACAACTGAAAAGCTGAAATCTAACATAAGAGAAGTAAGGGATAAAATGAATAACATTCCAAAAGTAAACATGACAACCGCTCATAGAATAAATTTGCATCACTATTATATATAACAATAATTTTTCAGTACACTTGTGATTAGTTGTTAGAGTTTCAGATATATTCATCAGCAATACATAAATTTAGTGAAGAAAATAGTATAGAATAAGGCTAAGGAAAATTAAATAATATTTCATTTGAAATAAACTCCGATGGGATCCATTACGCCCACTGGAACAATGTGCTTCATCTGCATATGGTCCAACACAAAGTGAATACATAGTGGCATGTGCTATGAAGGTATTATCACACGGAGAATGAAACAGTTCACTATATGGACCCAAGGCATAAATTGGAACATCTTCAGCACTATGTGTACCAAACGACACATTGACAAGTGACTGAGCAATATAACTAGGTTCAAATCGTTCCTCTGTTGCAGGATCCGTCCGAGGTTTATCCAAGAGACCTCCTGGTCCATTGAAGTAGCTGGATATCAAGTAGGATTTATTGTCATTCCCCTAAAGTATAATAAACAAAAAGATATTGGATTTTTTTTATTTTCATAATATTGTATGCAAACTGAAATAATGTCTTAGTAGAAAATTATGAGAGTAATCGCCATGTAATAATAGCAAACACATTCAGCGGTAATTACTATTGTAGAATTAAAGTAACTGTAAAAAGCTAAAAACTAATAAGTAAAATAATGACTTAAATTCAATTGGCTTACGACCTGTAACAATTTGTGTAACAAAAAGAAATGTCAAGAAAATCTTCACTGTAAAAGAGTTTGGAATTAGTTGTAGAGCATCAAATTTTCCTAGCCAATGTATTTCCATAGTCATAGGATTACAAGAACTTTCGAAGCAAGTCATTACTGCCTTTTAAGTAGATATTGTTAGTCAATAATTTCAGTATTTTGTAAGCTGGCTCATTTATTCTACATCAGTTGATTTCAACACAGTTAGTGAATATTAGTTCTCTGCTTTCCATTGAATGAGAATAAAATAGCTGAGAAGTTATTTTGTACTCAGTCAATTAGTAGGTTAACACGTAGTAAGTCTTTTAGTTTATTTAATATGAATTGATTTACTAAAGGGAATTCTATAATAACAATAATTTTAATAATAATAATAATTTGCTTTATTCCAAAACAGTACTTGTGATACAGAATGGAATTCTCAGCATTTTTACTACAGTATTGCATCCAGTTAGTACATTATCAATAAATAGAATTCTACATAGATTAAGGAAATCTCAGTTCATTATGACAACAACATATTGGTAGCAAAGCCAAAGTTGAACAGTGTTTGAAGGTGTTAGAAAAGTAGGTGCTATCATATTTACTGGCGTAAGCGGAAGAAAGAAACAAAGCAGCACATAACGGAAAAAGGAGAGAGAGAAAAGGAAAAGAAAGAAAGAAAACGTTGTACCTATAAATAATATGAGTTGGAAAGACGAGGTCCAGTTGTTCTACTGACTATTTAATGAGTTATAGGTGTCATGCCTAATGCTTTCTTCATCGCACAGAACACGAGCTAAGTAGGGTATGGTTGAGTTTTTGTACTTGCTGGTGCGAGAATATAGTTTTCTATATAGGCTTCTGGTTTAACCTGATGAGATGCAAGGGGAGAGTTGTGAATGAAGAGGGTGGTATGAGTTAGATAAAATGGATTTGGCCCATTTTTCACATGAGTCCATGTGCCTGTCAACCAGAATATTAACAAGCTGGTTAAGTGGCACGTTGCTTACCCTGCTGACAACCTTTAACATCCTGCGTAATAAAGTATAGTCTTTCTTCAGTAGCCCGGGAAAAACTAAGGGGGTTGGGTTATACCAGAATGTCGTAACTTCTTGATGTAGAAGGTAAGACGGAATATTTTCTTAGAAATTGTCAAGATATGAGACGACCAGGAAAGATCAGCAAATAGAATGACGCCTAGGTATTTAATTTCCGACTTGGTTTCTATTTCAGTGCCATCTATGTTGCACACCTCGTGAGAGCTAACCAGTTTGTTTAGGTCGGATTTATGCCTAAAGGTGAAATTGACTGTTTGGCATTTGGAGGGGTTTAAGGTAAGACCGTTTTCCTTGGACCACTGGCTGATTTCTGATAGAAAGCCATTTAGTTTAGAGCAGTCACTCTGACATTTGACAGGGAAAGATACAGTCAGGTCGTCAGCATATTTGACAAAATTAATGTCATTTGAAGATGGTAAGTCATGTAGAAAGAAAGAAAAGAGAAGTGGGGAGAGTACAGCACCTTGGGGGACACCAGCTTCAGTGAGCGCAGGGGAGGAGGATTTACCTTTGTATAAGGTGTACTGCATTCCGTTAGAGAAGTAGGAATGCAACCAGTTAGTGACCTAGGATTCAGTTTGTGTCATAGAGAGCTTATTTAGCAAGAGACATCTAGATACGGAGTCGAAAGCAGAAGTGAAGTCAAGAAACGTGCAGCGGACGAATTTGGCACCTTTATCTAATGATGTAACGATACTGTTGTGTAAGACGGCTGCAGCGTTTAAAGTGCTCCTACCCTGTCTATAGGTAAATTGTTTGGGGTCTTCAAAGCTTTTAAGGGAGAGTTCAAGTTTAAGAAGTACTAGTTTTTCCATAAGCTTTAGAAACGGGGAAGTGATGGCAATGGGTCTGAACTTTACGCTCTTGCTATTTCCAGGTTTAGGGACAAGAATTGTTTTAATGTCTTTCCATGCAATCTTTCACAATGTGTTTTCTTCTTTTATAAATCTTGATATTGCCTTATTAAAAATACAATATTTATGAGTTGTTTTTTGTGTGTGACTTCAAGATACTGTCTTTGTATACTACCAACATTAAGTACAGTAGAAAAGCATCATTATTTCCATACACACACATATGGTGACTTTATAATAATAATAATAATTGTGAATTACTTTTTTAGTGCTATCCACATCAAATATACTTGTGCTTCTTGTAGGATAACCGACTACTCCATAAACATGTGCATGATCAGCCGTAACCATTAACAGTGTCTCAGATGGATTAACTAGACTGAGTGCTCTCTCAACAGCTTTCTCCATTTCCAAAGTTTCAGTTAATGCATATCTATATTTTTTAATGAAATAAATACACCAAAAACAAAGGTTATATTAGAATTTGAATAGAATAATGTCCTATGTCAAGAATAAATGAAAATAGTGATAGATAATAAACTAAAAATGTAAGTTTATAGCAAAGTTGAGTACAACTTTGAATGGAAGTCCAATTCATTCGATATGAAAAATATTAATATAAAATAACCAATAGAAGAAAAATTGGCTTTAAACCTTACATACCTATCCGCATAAAATAATAAAATTAAAGTGAGTAATAATAATAATAATGCTTGCTAGTGACTTGCTACGGTATAGAGTTTACTGGAATTCCAGTGAGAAGTCGTGACCAGTGGGGTCCATACAATCTGGAGTGAGGATGGTTGATGCCAGTCGCGCTAAATCACGAATTGGTAGGAGTTAGAATTCATGGGCTGGCCACTGAATCGGGTCCCAGTGGCTGAATGGTATACGAGCTTGCCTTGTAACCGGGTTTGAACACCAGTGGTGAGTGCGTACTACCAATGATTCTCAAACTAGGATGAGACAGCTGTCCAGTACTCTGTGGTGGTTTTCAATGGTTCTCTAACTGATAACAATCCCTGAACAACTCGCAAAAGCAAATCTAATCCTTACAAACCAACTATCGACAATTAATAATAATAATAATAGTGATAAAAATCACTTGCTATCCTCCAAGCTTTGAAATTTATTGATAGACTTTGTATCGTCAGAGTGATGATAATTTGAGCGATAACTAAATTAAGAAGTGACACACAATAGGTCGTCTGCACCCATACAGCTTATTTCTATTATTACCGGTCTATCCTCAGATATTACTGTCATGCAAACAGTCATGAGAACTTTCATCAGTGTTTTCATTAGTGTTCCCTACTAATTTTTATTTTCACTATTCTTTAATCCTATTTCGTCCCATTTTCTTTCGACTATCAATTCCACTGAGTTATAGTTCTAATTTGTAATCGCTGACAATAAAGAGACATTGAGTAACATTGCTTCGTGTATAACTGGATATATATATATATATATCACATCTGATTTGAATAGTTGACAACAGATGAGAGAATATGATTAGATGATATCATAGAAAAAATATATATACATATCCATCCAAAATTTTTAAAAATACATAAATTTTTATACCTGCATTCATAAACATGCAAGATAAGATTGTTTTTTACTAGGCATTAGTCTCAGTGTTTCCAGTGGTTATGATGAGATGCGTAACTGTGAATACGCCTTTTGGCTTTATAGGCATACACATTTTCATAATCGTTTGACTTCGTTCAAAGAAAATGAACATGTCTACTAAAAGTAGAATCTCATAGCTCCAACCAACTTCACAGTACATCTGAACTATTTACTAATGCAGAAGTTAAGCGGACAAAAAACTCATATCCATTATAAGGGTATGTTTTATCAGTTAGGAGTATCATTGAAATTCTCCCATAAGTAGTAAGTCTACCTTTACAGTAATTCTCACATAGTCATTAGTCCTAAATCAATATAAATTATCATAAAAGACACATAGAACTTTACACCTATTCTTCACTTGTTGATAAAATTTAAAAATTGTTTTACTCCTCATGAAATAAGCGCCAAGATTTAAAAAAAAGTAGTGATGATGATAAAAACTGATAAAAATAAAATATTTCTCACTGTGCTTGACTGGTGTGATGACCATGATCAATTCGACCGCCTTCCACTAAGAGAAGAAATCCTTTTGGATTACGAGATAATACTTTGATTGCAGCTTCTGTCATGTCAGCTAAAGTTGGTTGGTCTGCATTATTAATGTAGTAGTCCAGATGATTTGGAGCAAACAAACCTGAAATATAATCGGTGTAGATATATAACGGTTAGATATTTCAAATGTTTGTATGAAATATACATTGAATCAGTAATGAATCTAAGCATTGTAAATATGACTTAAATATTCATTTTTCAAGTTAGCATTGTCAAACACGAAACGTGCATGTATTTGTCCTATTTTCCAGATTGTATTAGGAAATTCAACAAATGTCAATGAGCAAAAGGCTTTTTTTATTTCACTAAGTTTCAGTAGTTTCCTGAAAAGCTGCAAATTTGTTTGGTTAACAATGACCATTTTATCATCAGCAGGAAAGCGGATACACATCGACGACACTTCTTACAGCTAAGTTGTTAAGAATCCTACGTTTCCAAATAAATTTTGTTAAATTTCATTTTCTAACCCTCTAGACTAACAGTGTTAAACACTGAAAGGTATTATTAATAGTTTAGTTTAATATGGCCATTAGGCTGTAGATAGCAAAGGAATATACTTGCATATAACTTGATTTCACGTGAAATGCAAAGTTAACTGGAAGAGTCTGTCAGCTTATGGATAGATAAATGAGTGAAATAATCCTCTGAAGTTTGAATTATTAATTTGAATGATTATGGGTTAATCATGTGCTGTACTGTTATGCAGCTAATAAATCTAAATTTCATATATTCTGTCACACCGACCCCATTTTAAACTGAATGATCTTGTCAATTTGATCGAATCAGTAAATAATTCCGCACATAGTTTATAATTATTTAGTCATGTCAGAATATTTGCAGTGAATAATAATAATCCACAGAATATTATTCAAAACTAATTGGATTTACCCAGAACGAAATCAACAGACGACCAGTCTGTGTCTTTAAACTCTTTAGTTGTATGTAACACAGCATGCTTGCGTTGCTTTTGAGTCTGGATCTGCCGCCATTCTTGTAAGAGATTGCGGAAATCCGACCGTCTTCCTTTGGCTTGAAAAGCGAGGCTTTCATTTGATCCATAGAATACTGACGCTCCACCTCCCATTACAACGTTAATATCAGAACCATTCGTTAGTAGTTGTGCAGCAGCATCCACACATTTATATCCTTTGTCATTTGTTGCTCTGAGGGAGATTAGGTTAAGAATAGTGAAAAAAATTATATTTTTTTTCATTTCACCAATTATTCTGGTAGTTCAGAAGAAAAGAAGGCAAAACAAATGCAAACAAAAAATACCCATAATCTGAATATCGATTTCCAGCTCACTGATGGATACAGGATGAATATCCTGTTATATCATGAAGTGACATAGTTAGAATTCACGGGTCACTGAATTACTGACCAAGTGGTTGGATGGTTGGGTCATGGATGTGCACTGCTGGACAGTCTCCAAACAGGACGAAACAGTCCACCAGTGCTCCCTGGTTTACAATCAATGATATCGGTTCGTGACGAGATCTGCATGGAAATTACTCCAGGTCCTCACAAAAACCATTAATCTAAATCTAGATTCTAAAAAACTACTCACAGATGATGAAAAGTTAAGTGCTTAACAATGAGAGATTGTAACTATTGGGTAGCCGACATACACAACGAAAAACTAAAAGGGAAATATGAAATCACCAGCAAATAATACAAATCAGTGAATGAATGTTAACCAGAGTAATTGTAGACTTTGTGAGTTGGTTTGTGTTTGCAAGTAGCCATTAGTGTAAGTGATGTGGATTTTCAGTGCACTATTTTAGATAGCAGACATTAATAGTCAGTCAACAAGAAGTCACTAAAGTGGGATAATCATTCTTCTCCACTTATCGTTAAGTTTCACAGAACTTTCAGAAACCTTCGTTTTATCTTATTCACGGCACTGTGTTACTCAGTTGAGTAGTCATATTGAACTACGAAACTATGGGGTTTGGACACTTAAAATTTAACAGTTATTATGATTCCCATATGGCATAATCCAATTTTATAGGCAATTTGTCCTCCGTATTAAGATTCGGAGTGTTTGA
Source organism: Trichobilharzia szidati (assembly GCA_944472155.2). Lineage (NCBI taxonomy): Eukaryota > Metazoa > Platyhelminthes > Trematoda > Strigeidida > Schistosomatidae > Trichobilharzia > Trichobilharzia szidati. The sequence goes on along the minus strand of OX235274.1, from coordinate 62,794,835 downwards.
ATGTCTCACAAGCGATTATAATAAGTACTAAACTAGAAATGAAAATGCCGTTTGTCATGTGTATCCTATTTACGTTAACAGGATTATTTCGCCGTTTTTAATGTAAGAAGCGTATTACTGTCTCCGTTTAAATATGGCTCACTAAAAAAGGATATGTGTGAGTCATCAAAAGACATCAGTTTTCCCTTAAACAATACAGAAATGATTAGTAGGCAATAAGAACTTATGAGAGGACTTCCGAGAGAAAAATATCTTCCAAACTACCCATAAGGTTACCCTTCTCTTATATCCGTAAGAATTAAAATCTTTCCTAAAGTTTTCCAAAAATACTATGCTAAGCTTGTTAAACCAAGTGACTAAGAAGGTGATTTGCATGACCTCTGGTAGGACTTAAAGCAGCTTCAATGGTCATCTGAATTTGGTGAGAATCTAATAATTCTTCAGAATTAAACACATTGGCATGAGCAGTCCTCTAAAAAGTTACTGGCTAGGGTTAAGACATTTTGACAACAAACTGTTTCAGTATCCCACTTGTTTAAATTGTGCAAAATTATCGAAAGTAAACTTATAGCACTTTCATCTGACTTTCTAAATTACCTAGAATTTTTTTCTAAATGTATTGATAAATACTCAGATCACGAAGAACCTATGAGTATGGATTCGAAATACACAATAATATTTGGAAAGTTTATTCAAGGTAGGGTGACCACTAAGAACACGATTTTACATTCATTAAAAATAACAGCTTTTAAAGTAGCCATAGTGTCGTAATTTGGTCATTAATCTACCACAGTTACATGTCCCTAGTTCATATGGAAGACATCTTTTATCTGTAGTCGATTGAAAACACTTCTAAATTCATAAGGATCAGCAAGTTGAAAAGTCCACTTAAAACTCAGTAGAAATAATTCACTCTGTAAACGTCAATCAGTACGCATGTGTATTAAAAGAGAATAAATATAAACGTAAATAGTGCTTACCCATTTCCCTCCCAATCTCGAAACAATATGTTAGCGTATGATGCTGCAGGAGTTGCATGAGTAACTCTAGTAGTGGTCACTATTCCAGTAGACAGTCCTGCTTTAGTTGCATAATGAAGTGAAGATTTTGCTCTTTCCACTTCTTTCAGTTCAGTGCATTGGCAACAACTCACATTACCGGTAACACCGACAGTCTCAAAACTCCCTTTTGCACCTGAATAATAACAATACCATAAAATACTTAGTTAACAGATCAAAACATTTAGCACAATGCAATGATGTAATGTAATAATGATTCCTTTTTACCCAAGTGATATCATTTGTCTTTTAGCTGTTTTAGAGTGCGTACTATTATGAAGGATATAAAATATCTTTTTCTTCTGTACTTACAAAAGTATCTGCTACGTATGAGGTATGAAACAGATATGGAAATCTGTTGTCAGTTAGCTAGACTTAAAATTTAAAATGATTGCATATTCTGCTATATAACTGAAGTGAATTACCTCTATGATAACTATAACATTATTTAAATGCTACAGTGCAAATTCGGTGCTAAAATCTCTAGAAAAACACCTATAGAAACGAATTTATGAATTAATTCCTGGACTGACTCAATCCTTCACTGAAACTGATGAATTTGTTTTGGTAACTTTGAAATAAACAATCAGTTTGAATAGCAGATCGCCAAAATAACGATTTTTATATCTATGCTGGAAATGTGATAATTTCATGAACATATGCATAACTACTTAGAAGCTTAAAACAATTAGTACAGTAATTTAAAAATATATTAAAAAGCATGAAATAAACACAGTGTATGCACTAACCTGACAAAAACGCTGTGGCAGCAGACCCAGAATCTGTTGTCAATCTGTCTGAATTAAATGTACGAACAAGTGATGCTACAGGCCATTCTTCCCATGCTAACTCTACATCACCACCTAGAAGATTCATTTTCTCTGCCTTCAGATATCTTGCACCCGTCACTGTGCTCATACTCATTCCATCTCCAAGGAATAAGATAACATTCTTTGGACGTTTAACTGTTGAATATGCATAGGTCTTTTTGAATTTTTCAAATTTTTGATCAGCTAGCTTCTTCCATGTCTCAGGGTTAGTAACATCCAGTGAAGACTTTCTACATTTCGCTTTATTTTGGAATAGTATTACTAGGATAGTAAACACGAAAGCTATCTTGGGAGGTAAAGCGATACTCCAAAGCATGCCTAATTATGAAATAAATTTTCAACTTCGTTTCTGTATTATGGCTTCCTTTATATACTCAAATGTAAATAGAGATTTATAGTAATGTATCATTTTACTCATTTTTGATTGGTTGATTTTTTTGGTTTTAGTTATATACCACAAAACAAATCACAGCTTGAACAAACACGATTTATATTTTAAATATTAATTCCTGAAAAAAAGATGTTTTGTTTTTATTACTTCATTTCCTATTAGACAGAATAATAATTACTACAGAAGTCAATGTTAATTTAATATTGCATCTACAGTTCAACTTACCGCAAAGACAAAGAATGTGACATATTTATAATTATAAAACGTTAAAAAGAAACAAAATTTCAGCTAGATATATTTTAACATTAGTATTAAATCTTTCTTCTTTATTTTGCCGAAAGTTATACAGTGAATATGATAGAAAAAATGAAACATAAAGTTGGCAGACAACTTCAGATACTACAAAGTCAATAAGGTGATATGGAACCACTTAAGAAAGATTTAATGGTTTCGTTCATTTGCTCACTATGTGATAACGGTCCATTCACATTGTACTAATTACGCTGAAATCAAGTCGCAAATAACTAAGACATTTTAGAAACATAGTTATATACAGCAACAAGTGCTCTTATTTAAACTCAGGAGAAGAGGTTTTCTTAAGTGTCAAGCCAGGAATTCATGGTTAAAAGGTATCGGATCGACCATAGAAGACAAAATCATTTATGTTGGTTGGTAGATGAATAAAAATGTGGTAGTGTGGTAATCTGTAATCCCGTATTAGTTTACTTACTAAATATATGATAGTTAAGTAGAAATGCTTCACTAGGTAATATATATCTAAAAAGTGAGATAATATTAGTTCTCTGTATTAGGTATAAATTTTGCACGCAGAGCTACTGTTGTTTTAGACGAATTGCAATAGCCCCTGATGTTTGAAGTACGCGGTATATAGAGTCCTTTGATAATTTATGCAGTATCTGACAGAGGACAGAAAAATACTCTTCAGTGCCAGCTTTGTCGCCTGTTCGAACAAAGTGCTCTAATATAGAACTGTGGATGGTTTTAACTAATGTCAGCTCATGATGAAAATCCTGTAACCAATCAAATCCCTACAAACCAACACTTGAATAACTATACCTTTATTCAGCCACACTGGTAGGTGTTCCCAAGGATGAAAAATAAATTCTTACAACAATGGCCAATATTACTGGCCCAACAGGGATAGTTGTATTTGAACAAAGCAACAACTACAGTTTTAGCAGAATAAAATGGTACCATCTTTTATTTCGTCGCCTTCTCGTCAGCTGCTTACAGGGCAAAGATATTATTAAATGTATCTACTAAAACAATTTAACATACTTGCACAGAGTTCATTTTAAACAAAAGTCGATCGATGAATATACGCATACACTAATAATATATACATATATATATATGCAATATTAAACACAATTCCGAACAATAATAATCATACACAATGAAAACTTTTCAGTATCTCACATTCGGATGAAAAATATCCAGTTACCACGGCAAAGAAAGACTGATAACCGCTTCTTTCTGAACGCACAAATCAGGCTTTAGGCGCTTGATGGAAATGGCCTCAGCAAACTCAAGGAGAATTGAGCTTTTTCGCTAATTGATAATTTTGAACTACTTTTCGACGTCCACCTCATGACCCGTGTCAAGAAGATGCCTGGCGATGGCACTGTTTAAAGCATTTGTTCCCTTTAGACGTAAGCTTTTTGGTACATGTTCAGAAAATCGAAGATATGCCCTTCTTTCTGTTCTTCAAATGTAACTGCTCCCGCAGATACATGTAAATTTGCATATACAGTTGGAGTTAACATGAGAAGGATATCTATCGATTTTTGATTGCACCAGAGAGCAAGTTGTTCGAAAGACGAGAACGAGCAGGTGATTAGCCTGGGTAATTAGTCTCTCAGTTGAGGAATAACAACCGGTTGTAGGGAAAATACAGGCTGCAGCTTACCAGCATTAAACATTCTTTGAATCAACCTTTTCAATTTGTTGGTTATTGGATTGCTTGGTACATCACCTTTCAACTGTATTCTCATTTACAGAGGCTTCTTGTTAGCAGATATATGAGAATACTTTTCTACTCTCTTGGTCCTATGTTTTTAATGATGAAGTCTTCAGGGTAACTGCTTCCAATCGTATACAACATTAAGTTAGTCTACAATCAAATCTGAAAAATTAACGCCGACTATATAGCTGAAGGTCTCTACCAAATTTCTTTTATACCTGAAAGGAATAAAGCTATGAAGATGTGCACTTTTTCAATGCGAATTCACTTTTATACTACTATCAGGTCTTCTAATATACAGCTAAATCAAGTGCATTTTAGCTTTTAAGCTAAGAACATTTATTAAGAAATGCAGACATCTAAGGCTAAGTAAACAACCAAATATTCATAAATGTGATTACCGTTCATTTGGTATGTTTTAGAGAATATTCCATCTAATTAACATTTTTGCACAGTAAATTTATAATTCACTATGAAATTCTTCACAAGCGGTATATTAGGTTATTATGCAAAATAAACTATAAGCGTCATTTAAAACTTCAATAAAACGCCTGTGTTTGAAAAATGGAGAATTGGTTAATATTGTTAGTTCTCACCACCTAGAGCTGATTATGTTTAAGAAATCAGCACTAGGCTTCGTTGATAGAACATACATACATCATGATATCGTAGATATCACAGTGGACTTAAATTTCTAGTAGTCCATAATCCTGCTATGTTTAATCCTCAGCAAAGTTAGAAAATAATACCTTCTAGCTTCTTCAGTTATTGCAGGGATTTCTTTCACAATTAAACCATTTGTCTTAGAGAAAGAAAGCAACGTCATTTACACTTACGATTCATTTCATAGTTCAACTGTACACTTATTCGCATCTCATAGTATCATCACTGATTAACTTATTCATAATTATTCGTCAACAAGAAGCCCTGCTCTGCAGTATTCTAACAGAAATGTTTACGCTGTTCAGTTGTTAACTGAGCAATCTATAATAACTACCTCATTGTGTGTATCTCTTCTAAGTAGGTATGTAGCGTATTTTTCAATCTTATTTCCGTTTTAGTTTGGATTGAAACTTTCGCATCATCGATTTCCAAGTCCATTTTGATCTCTCATAAAAATTTCAATTTCATTCTCAATGTAAACAGAGATATTTAACACTTCCAATTATCAACATTGTAAAACTGGCGTAAATCTAAAGAGTTATTTAAATAAACGGATAATTTAAGACGTATAATTCAATCTCTTAAAACTAAATATTTTAGAAGAATGAACTGTAAATAAAATAAAGAAAAAGAACATGTGTGTGCGCGTAGCGCATTAGTGGACAACACACTGATGCACAGTTTAGGTTAATTTACAAAAGAAGTAAAAAGTTGGATATTGACATTTTGAATAGTTTGCCTCAGAAAATTTGATGAAGTTACAATCATCATTTCATTCAGTCGATTCAAATGTGAATAAGATGCCAGAAATTATAAGTTTCCAGAGTAAAACTTTGCATAAACCTGCAGCATTACAATTCGCCACACTTTGTAAAAAGTGAATAGATGCGGAGAAAAAAACAGGGGGTTGCAAATGAACTATGATCAATAAGGATGTAAAGGACTTGGTAGTTCATAAAAAAGGAATACATTTGCCCCATTAAGCCATTTCATCAGCAATTGGTTCTTAGCGTTTCGGAAAGCTCAGCCAGACAGCCTACACCTCCATACTTGGCTCAAACCAACAATCAAAGGCTTTACGTATTGATGCAAGTTTTTGATCGGACCATCTGTGACTCTTTTCCAACCTGATTGCTTTGTCAGCTAACACTGTTCGATGAAAACGACGGTCGCTTGGCATGAATAACATGTATCCCAGTCATCTCAATGGATGTAGTTCTACAGCCACATAAACCTACTTCCCCTCCTAACCTAACAGTCTACCTAAACATTACTCTGCACCCTCGTATTCCATTAGATATATACTAGGAACCAGGAAAGGGAAGAGATGCATCTAGCCAACCTCGTGGGGAGAATTCAGTCGATTAAACTCGCCTGTTTTTGTCAGTGTAAAAGAAAAGAACACTCTCAAAGTAATGATAATATGTACCAGTAATTCATTTCTGAAAGCGATCACTTATCACAGTGGTTTCCAGATAGATTAGCGCATAAAAAACAACTTGATTTTTAAAAATGCCTCCTACGCAGAGTAATCGTTAGTTATTCAAATTTATAAGATATTTCAGAATTTATTCCTTTTAAGTTTTCAGGCAGAGTAAATTATAACTTAAAGTATGTAAAACATAATGAAACTACTTAGCTAATTGACCTCATTTCACTAATACAAAGTAATTACCTGTTTGTTAATGAGTGCACATACTTTCAGATTGAAAAATAAAAAAGATATATTCATATGTGAAGTCTGAGAAATAATTTGTATCATAAAGTTAACTATAAATTATTTCAGCTTTAAAATTAATCATAATTTAGTTTAACGCGTTATCTATTCAACTATAAGAGTTCACATAACACTAGAAAAGAAACTGAAATTTTCTCTTTTTTCTAAATATTTCCTCTCATCAATAAAATAAACATTAAGCTAATAACTCCTTTCTGATTCAAAAAATTCATATTAATTTGGTGTTAACATAAAAAGCGGTTAACTTAATAGAAAAAAAAAGGATAACGGTGACTGATTATTATTGGTTCATCCTGGAATAGTCATTTGCACTTATCACTTAAGATGGATAGAAATACTTCACACACTTTCCAAAATATTTTAAAAAAAACCGCATACAAAGTGTGGACACATAGCAGAAAAATATTTTGACGTTGTGCATACCAATTTTTCTTCCATTTCATAGAGTACCTTCAAAAAATGTAAAATATCTTGAAAGCATGAAGAACTGCTTTAACTGACGGTAAACGATAAATATTGCGGTAGACAGGGTTATTAAAGCTGCGGTAACATCGAATAAAACCATGGTAATATATATATACAAGTTTTTAGCAGCATCAATAGCTTTTATAGATGATCTGGTCACTCTCGTAAAGTGTAATAAAAATGTAGTCAGTAGAGTAATAAAATGCATAGTTTATACAAACTCGTAATTTGATAGGAGTTTTGGGATTAATTGTGTTCTCCGAGCTGTTTGGTTTAATTGCGAAGCTTTCGTTGTCCTTCTAGATAACATCTTCAGCGCAGCTTTTAGTATAGAATGAACTGATTTGAATTCTCCATGAATTATAGAATTGTGTCTCCTGGTAACCATTTTCGTGACTGGTAGTCGGGCAGTGATAAAAAAATAGACACTGAAATCGAATGACCTTGAATCTGCCAATCATAATCTTCCAGGTGAAATGTGGCATTTATTTAGAAAAAAGAAGTGTATTTATAAGTCTTACATGTAATAAAACCGAATTATACAAGGTTAATATTTCTAAGATGCGGTAAAAGCTGGTCCCAGTTTCTCAAAGGAGTGTCTGTAGACGGATAAAACCAATGTCGATAGAAAAAGTCAAAGTGGCTGTATATGATATCATATCGGCAACCATTTACTATCATAATACTTTTTTTAGATGCACCCAGAATCCTTCAATAGAATTTTTATGAGTTCCACTTATAGGATCTCCTAGTTCAGAAGTATGATTGACTTTATGATGAATATAGTCTAATGATGACAGTTGCGAATGACCCTTCCACTCGGATGTATGAATGGTAGTGCCTAGGAGGACTAGTCGTTGTATTATTGATATTAGAACATCTGGGTGAAATTTGCAACGAAGATTATGAACACCATCCATATCTAATGCTGAGCCATCTTTTTGATTGATACAAGGTCATCTGATTTTCGTGTCTCTTCTTTACTGTTACCGGTAGTCAATTTACATCTGTACTGATCATTTTTTTATTGACTTGCAATCTGAACTTTCTCGTCATGTGATTCACCTTTTATTAGTTGGTTAATTTGGTCTATATTAATATGTTTGTTAATCTCTGATTCACTTGAGTATCAGGCTTGTAGAAATTCCCTGTCAGCATTTTTGGTGTTCTCTCTGTTCAAAAGTTCTACATTCTCCTAATCAAATTGGTGTCCATAATTATCTACATGCATTGATATGAAAGAATATATATCATGTCTTTTCACAGCTGATTTGTGATCCTGGATTCTGATTCGAAGGGGATGCCCACTTTGGCCGATTTAATGTCTGTTACAGCTCATACAATTTATTTTGTAAATGGTATTAATTTTGTCTCTTTTTTCTGTTGAATCTTTCGGTTTGCACAATATCGAATTAAGTGATTTGACTGGCTTGTGCGCTATATCTATATCAAACGGTTTCAGTATTCTAGCTCTTATTTCAGAGATATTTTTCATGCATGGTAGGATGATTTTCTTGTGGTCTTTGATGATGGTTCCTTGTTGGTGTTTTGATTGGATTTTAAACACTTTTTGACGGTTAGTAGAAGCCTGATACTCAAGTGAATCAGCGATTAACAAACATATTAATACAGACCAAATTTACCAACTAATAAAAAGCGAATCACATGACGAGAAAGTTCAAATTGCAAGTCAATAAAAAATGATCAATACAGATGTAAATCGACTACCGGTAACAGTCGTCCAAGGGTGACTTGGAGGAGGTCATGTGAGGAGGAGATGAAAACGTGTGGGCAGACATGGAGCCAGGTGAAGACTCTAGCAGAGAACCGAATGCAATGGAGACGCACGGCTGAAGCCCTATGTTCCTCTAGGAATTAAAGGATATAATAATAATAATAAAATGATGATGAGTACAGATGTAAATCGACTACCAGTCACGAAGATGGTTGCCAGGAGATTCAATTCTATCATTCAAATCAGTTCATTCTATACTAAAAGACGCACTGAAGATGTCCAGAAGGACAACGAAAGCTTCGCAATTAAGCCAACCAACTCAGAGAACACAACTAATTCCAAATAATCCACCTGAGCCAAAAAATCTCCTCTATTCTTCTCGATAGAAGTTTAGTAGACGAAGTAAACTACAAGTTTCAGCAATCTTCAGTAAATGCCGAAGAATGTTGCCACGGAAAACTTTATTGGTCGAAGTGTTAATATTGAACTGATAAAGCCCTAGGTACAGCTGTTAATTCTATTATCAATCAAAATGTTTCATAGTTTGAAAAGCACATTATCAAATATCACTTTAAACTTCTGAGTGAAGATAATGCAGTATTGAATTACTCTCCTTCAGGAAAATATCAGCTTACATTAAAGAAGTGTTCAGTGACATGTACGTCGATATCTGGTATAGCAATCTGTTATGTCCTTTTTGAATAACGCCTACTATTTCCGCTATTACTGTTATACACTGATTGACATTTCTTTTTCGATGCGTATTTTTCTTTTTCTTGTGAGTATAACTTTCCCTACCACCTTGGAGTTGGTTGTCAACTAAGTGGTTCTAGGGAAAATAGTCTAATGGTTGAGAAACTTACGTGATAGACAGAGAGACGATATCTGTGGTCATACAGGTTAGTGGGATTTCTCGTCAAGTAATAATTTAAGGAAGCAGGTTACTTAAGTCAAAGTTGTGCCTCAGCTGTTTGAGAAATGAGGATAATTTGTATTTCACAATTAGAAAATAATTTGTAATTGTTGCTAGGACGTTCCTAGAAGAATGTGAGAAGTCGTGACCAGTAGGGTGCAGCAGGTCGGGTGTGAGGACAAATACTCGCCGAAGACATTGGCTAGGGGTCGCGCTATGTCATGAATTGGCAGAAGTTAGAATTCATGGGCCACTGGATCGGGTCCCAGTGGCCTAATGGTATACGAGCTCGCCCTGTAACCAGAAGGTCCTGGGTCCGAATCCCGGTGGGTGCGTAGTGATGAAGAGTCCCAAACTAGGACGAAACAGCTGTCCAGTACTCCATGGTGGTTTTCCAATGGTTCTCTAACTAATGTCAGCTCATGATGAAAATCCTGTAACCAATCAAATCCCTACAAACCAACACTTGAATAAAAATTCTTATGTTGATGCTTTTAAAGTGAAAGACTTTAAGAATTACTGATTGATCACTATTCAAAGAAGTATGGTTAATTTTTCAGCTTACTTCCTTTTTTTAAAAGAGCCTAAATGAAGTTTGCACTTTTCTACTAGCTGTAATTAATTATTTGCATGGCAATTTTCCGTATAAAAGCGACTGATTCTGCTAAAAACTTTGTTCTAATTTTTAACTCTTGTATAGATACACTTGGATACACGTATGGCATGAAACTTACCGCCTAGAATGTCAAAAATAATTATTAAACTAGTTCTAGCTAATCGTGATGTATGATTTCAGAGATACATATGACCCTAATAATTTTTTCACACTAACTTATAAAATTATGATTTAATCAGAATGACATTTCATAATCATGTGTAAACATCACATGCCTACTGTTCACAATGAGTTTTCAACTGTGGAAATCATCAACAAGCCTCTGGTTAATGCAGTAAAATTCTCTGACTAATTTTTACCATACTAAAGACAAATTCACGTCTATTAGATTTTTTTTGCTAATAAAATTCTGATCAAAAATGACTCCTGAAAAATTACTACGTGTAACCGAAATGATGATTAGTTAAGGTGACGTTACATACAACAAGTAGCATGAAGTGTAACAACATGCTCTGAGACTAGTCAAATTTTAACTTGAGCAAAGTAAGAAAGATATTCTTTTAAGAATATAACATGAGCTCAGTATTATTATTATATCACGGATACTTCTCAAGATATTACCAAGATTTAGATTTTACAATATATATACATATAGTACCCTCCCGTCCACTAACTACAATTTGAAACGTGGTTTAGCAACAAACAACACGTTAAAGTAAACTTAGTTAAGGAACTTGGTAATTTTGTTGGAAGAATTCACAACAAAATACTAGAAAACTTTGTTAACAAATGCATTAGCAGTGGGAATTTAAGACACTCTCCCATTTTAAACTTATTTATTTTATTATTTTTTTTATTACAGCTTGATTCCACACCGTACTTTCAGTACAAATATGGAATTTTCAGCATGGATACCGGTAGCCCAAATTTTGCAGGCCGACCATAGATTTCGGGTGTGTGTCGGCAGGGGATCGAACCTCGGATCATGTGCATGGTCGGCGAGAGTCCTAACCACTATGCCACCGACGCACAAAGCGACTTGCTAACTGGATTTTCTTATATCTCAGTTAATTGTGATTTTCCGAAATCAAATGGAAACCTATGCTTCAGTAGAGTGGAAACATATTTTTAAAACGAACTTCATGATTATAACTCATCCGCTTACGCCATTTACTTGGGATACAGTGTGTAGAATATTGCCTTATCTTGAAGAATAATTTGCCAAAAAAAAGTATTCATTAAGCGTGTGTGGAAGCCTATGAATTATTTTGCTAATGATAAATCCAATTGCGCTTGCTTACTTACAGGAGCAGTGATAGTCTAAGTCACTATAGAAATTACTGTTGTAGTTACCTCAGCCAGTAGACCAGCTAATAAGTATGTGTATGTATCGCGGAGGCACTGGCGATTCGTCAATACAACCTCGAAATCTGTACACAGAAAAAGTTTATCCAGTCTCGTATTCTACCATGGTCTTAACCTCTTCACTGGTCGTTCCATGTGAGAAGTCTTTTTTTATTTTACTTTTCTTTACTTTAATAATTAATTCATTACTATCACTCTCATATGTTCCTTTTGTACATTTTCACACCCTCTTCATACTTGTTAGATTGATACTCAACTACCTTTATTCTCACTCAATAGCAATTTTAACCTTATCAAATTTCTAACCATTTCTTCCTTTGTGCCACTGAGTACTACGTAATTTACTAGTAAAGCCACTTCTGAGTAGTTATATCAATTATGTCATCCCCTATTACTCGATAATAGACTACTATTCATTTTTGGTAAATATAAATACGACTGTACAGCTTCTGAAGATGATTTCGTCGATAAAGAAAATTTTCTTCGCTGAATTTGTCTTTTATTTTCTTCATCACAAGTATGTCACCGACTTGCTGCAATCATCACGGCTAATGTCATGTAAGTAAATGATAATACAACTATCCATTTATCTCCGACAGTTATCCAGCTACGTTTTTATGCGTCAGTTCTAATCAGACAGAATTAGAAAGAGAAGAACGATTGTTAACTGCTGGCGTGTATCTGAAATAGGTAGGCATGGATCAGCAGACTACCAGTGATGTAAAGGATGATAAGGAATGTTATGAAAAATATGGAGAGGTTTAAACGATTTCATTTCTCAATGATACTGTCTATTTTTTCTATATGCCACTGGTACTGAATGGTCTCCTGACTGATGTCAGTTTGTGACGAACTTTACGGTGAATCAATGACATTCCCGTAAATGAAGTATTTGATAGTTTGATTTAGCTTGTCTCACACGAGATTAACACTTAAGTAAATGTTACTTAGTTGTTGTTTTTTTTTCATCGTCTCTATACACTGAATAACCTTTCAAAAGGCATCAGACTATGAATTCATTCAACTAAAAGAGAGAAAGTCATCTAGGTAGAATAAATTTCGCCTTGATCAGTTTTAAATAATAATTATGTTCGTGTTAACGTATCGTTTAAAACATTTTTGATTTTGAATTTTCAGTCTATTTGTGCAAATGTGTTGAATCACACTTACACAACACTAAAATTTTATGAATATTCTGTTTCTAACTGTTTTCGTCATGAATCTATACTTCTTTACATTACTTGCCTTGATCTTAGTCGGCAGGCACACTTACTTATTATTCGCATACAGAGCTATGCATTTTAATTCCATTAAGTAAACTTTAGGTCCCCTTCACACCTGTGAATATATCAGTTTACATGGTGTACACCACCGAATTGTAAATAATTCATTTATCAGTTCTCTAAGAAAATCAATTTGAAATATTCGTTGTTACATAAAACCCTATTCATATATTGGACAAAATTGTTAACATTTGTGTCTTAGTTTTTACGTTTTTAAAAGACACTTTTCGCTGCTGTCCATCTGAAAGGCTTTTAAAGTCAATCCATGAATCATCTTCAGTGTAAGTGTATTAAAATTAAATTGAATCTAGAAAGATGTTAAAATTACGGGAATAATATATTAAGTAATAGAAGAAACAAATATAAACTTAAATCAGTAGTCAGCATGAAAAATAAGATCCAGATTTTCAACCCCAATGTGAAGTCAGTGCCACTATACGGATCAGAGACTTGGTGTGTCATGAAGGACACTTCAAACAAACTACAGACCTTCATCAACAGCTGTCTTCGCTCAATACCACTCAAGATCAGATGACCAGTCAGAAAGGTTAGTAATAGGGATCTCTGGGAACGGACCACCCCAGCAGGAATCGGTTGTGCAAAACATATGCAGGAAGAAATAGAGCTGGATTGGCCGTACTCTGGGAAAATAAACCATCAAGTGACATCACAAGCCACGCCATCACTCAAGTGGAACCCAAATCGGAAGCGGCGAGTTAGTCGTCAGTGCGAGGGTGATATGGAGGAGGTCATGTAATGAGGAGATGAAAACTTGTGGCCAGATGTGGAGCCAGGTGAAAACGTTGGCGGAGAACCGAACGCAGTGGAGACGTGCGGCTGAAGTCCTATGTTCCTGTAGGAACTAAAGGAAGCAATAGCAATAATAATGTGTTATCAACACCATGTTAATAACGAAACACATTTCATGCATATTTGCTCTGAACAGTGTTCTTCACACTAATATTTCTTGCAGATTCTTGGTCTATCGTCAATTTCACCGTACACTGTGCCCAAATGCTGAGTGATGTTCTGCATAAATACACATGAAAATAAATAAGAGAAATAGCTCAGGAAAGGAAGCGAAAATCAACCTAACGAGTTTATGATGAAAGTGAGCTTAAAATTTGCTACCTGTACAGCATGAGTACAAATATCCACAATATGTTTTAATAGTGATGATAACTATTTCAATCTTACATTATTAAGTTTGACCGAATTTCTGCATATTATTGATCACTATACTCCACAAAATCCGTATATTCTGTGAATTTTAAAGACATGGACTAGTTACCAAGACTCTGTTTCTCATCAAATCTCTATATTTACATAATGGATTAGAAACATCTTAAACTTACTGAAAATCCAAACGACTTCGTTTTTAATTCATCTAATGCAAAGGTTTAAGCCAACAGCATGAATGCTAAATTACGTGATCCTACCTAGAAGGACAGTAGTACTCTAATTTCAGCTAACTAGAAGTTTGATTAGTGAAAGAAAAGGTTCAGCCTTTATGCCTAATGAAAAACTATAGCACTTTGAGGCAACTGTTTTCGACTGTTACGTATCATTTAAAAGCACATCGTAAAAATAAAGTGAAGCAGTGATCAAAAATAGAGATTCGATCACCACGTATCTAGGCGAAGGTTATTACGCTCTTCCATTAAACTAGACAGATCATGTATGTCAGGAATTCTTAACGATTACAAAGTTCACGCCATCAATCAAAAAGGAGGAAAATATTGCACATTGGTGAAAAGATACCCTTGCATCTCGTGAATTTAGTAGTGGAGATTAACGCAATTATTATGACTGTAGCTTCAATAGGAAGCTCAGGTTTAAACTAAAACCAAAATCTTATGTACCTTCAAGATTCTACGGTCAACCAAAGATACATAAACCCACAGTTCCAGTAATAGATTTCACCAACTAACCGACATACAACCTCTCTTAATACTTACTCTCGGTACTACAACCAATACAAAAAGACACTCAAAATATTGTAAGAAATTCATATGATTTCAAATCCCAAATAGAACACCGAGAAATTGATAAAGAAGACATTATGGTAAGCTATGATATTAACTCATTATATACTAGTATCCCTATTACCGAAAGTCTTGATATCATCTCCAGTCTACTAAAATCAGATACAACGCTATCACAAAAATGTCCACTGGACACCAGTGAAATAATTAAGAGCTTAGAATTCTGTCTAGAAAATGATTATTTTACATTTAAGGGGAATTTATATAGACAGACAAATGGTGTTACTATGGGTTCACCAGTCTCCCTAATAGTCGCTGACCTTTTCATGAATAGATTCGAAAATAACATCTTTTCAAGCATACTCACTCCTAAAATATGGTTAAGATATGTAGATGATACTTTTGTAGTGCTAAAACGAGATCTACACAATTCATTTCTGGAGAAAATAAACAATCTATCTCCCAGAATCCAGTTTACTTCGGAAGCAGAATCAGACGTCGGTGAACTACCATTTCTAAACTACCTAGTTAAGAGGAGGGAAACAGACATTTCAGTATATCCATATTCAGGAAGAAAACCCACTCCAATAAATATTTAGACTTCGGGTCATCACACCCCATCAGCGCAAAGATTTCAGTTGTTTCAAGTCTTCTTAGACGAGCACACTCTCTGATAACGGATGAGAAAGAAAAATAAGAAATATCAAACATTACTGAAACTCTCAAGCAAAACAACTACCTAAAGAACTTCATCAACAAAATCAACACTGACATTAAGTATGGCCGAAAACGCATTGCGAAAACATGGACCTCAACAGTCGTCATTCCATATAGAGCAGAGACGTCAGACGATATCAGAAGAGTACTCAATAAGCTCGACATCAGAGTTTTCTTCAAAACATCAGACACACTGCGAAACAACCTTGTCCATATAAAAGACCAAATCCCTAAAGATTCTCTATCTAATTGTGTCTATAAAATAAAATGCTTGGAATGTGATGCGATATACATCGGACAAACATCGCGAGAAATCAAAATCAGAAGAAATGAACACCGTAGAGCAGCCTCTGTTCGACCACCGAGAAATCCAGTTGAACTAGAAAAACTTGAAAAATCATCAGCCACAGGGAGTCTACACGCTATAGAATCAAGCCACAAAACTGATTTTGACAATATTGAAATAATCCAGAAAAATTTCAGAAATCACAAAGAACGTCTAATATCAGAAGCACTTCATATCAAATGGAATCCAAATTGTCTGAATAGGAATGATGGACTAAGACAGAATTTGACCTGGTTACAACACCCCGCTCCCCCATGAAATGACAAAATTAACACGAATGTGATAAGCAATTTCATTATGTAAACGCATACTGCTTTTATAATTTTACACACTTATCAAATCCAACAATCTACACCTAGTTTTGTTATCTTTACCAATTGGCCAACTTGACAACGCAAAAATGACCCCATGCTGAGGAATGATGATTAAGTTGTTATATATAAGCTGAGATTTTGTAAATTCTGGTTTAATAATACTTTGATAAAGCTATCAGCAGCATTAAATAGCGAAACGTCAGTAACAACAATATCGTTTTGTTTTTCATTCATTGGGAAATACAAAAAACCTTTATTATAATGAACATTGTATATCCAATGCCCAAATTTTTTCAAACTGTTAAAAGTGAACTTGGTTTGGACATGTATAGGAATCTTCACCGTCCATCACTGTTTGTCTGACAGATTGACAGGTCATATATATATATATATGTCAGGTAGGAATCCTTGGAATGCTAAGGACTAATAGCTTGAGACTGTTGGTGGTATAGATCAAAATCGTTCTCAATGTTGCAGATGCATTCACTCTTTGTAATCTTCCCTATAGATTTATGTTCATTATAGTTCTTCTGAATACATTTCTTTCTTTTCTCTACCTTCATGTGAGGCAAACTGAACTGCTGCAATTCTGTACAAAGTTATACATTAAAAATCAGTAAGCCATTTAAAACTAACACTGTAAGCGGCTGTCAAAACAAATATAATTTGAATGACCACAAAATCCCTGTCTTACATAAGGATCTTTTTTAAATTACTGTTACTATTCCTCTTAGTATGAATATTCACTGTAATACGTCTTGAAAAACAAAATTCTAAATATTATTTCTAGAAGGCTTAGTTTAGTAATAAAATAGGCAAAGTTAAACTATCATAGCAAAACCGCAGTGGCCTTGAATAACCAATCAGAATTCAGATGCAAAAATAGTCGCATAATCCTTGAAAAATACACTAAAAGATATTGCAAACTTGATAATACACTGAAGAGTTGTAGCTTATGTCTTGTAAGAATGTCTCCCGGTGAATACACAGATGACCTATAGAGAAGTAGTACCATGCGTGATATACCATTCATCCAAGTGACTGTAGGTCATGGTACTTTGAGATCCATTGATATTTCTGACACTATTCTCAAAAATACTCCTAAATCTAACCATAATCCTAACTCCTAATCTTAAATTTAACCATAAACCTCAGTCTTAAAAACCATAACCCTACCCAATAGTGTAGATTTGCAGGAAAAGTACCCAGTAAATAAGTAGAATAATGTATCTGTCCTCTCCAATTCCAAAAAGATAGGCATCATTTGATTTGAAATGACATTTCATAGCATTCCCTGTGTCTGATAGGTTGTTGAAGGTCAATTTTTGAAAGACTTTGACTTTGGCTATGATATTTTAACTTCGTCATAAAATAAGTAGCATAACATTCAGTAATCCAGATTGGATAATGTTCATTCTAGCGTATGAGAAGTACGTAGAATAATGTCCGATTGATTGGCAGTCATATGACCGAATTGATCAGTATTTACTATTATACATCGTTTCACAATCAAAATAGAACAAACATTAGTATGATGATGATGGTACGCAAGATATCACAAAATGGCATGTACTTGCAAATTTATAACATATATCAGATATTAAGTTTACTTGTACGACTTTTAAGATATCTACTGACCTCATCATTACAAGCCAAGGTCAACTACAGAATCATTACAAATTTAAATGTTCAGTACAGATATATCATCAAGAGAAATGTAATGGAATTGATGTATGCATGGGCTACAGTTTTATGTTCTATGAAAGAAGATTTATAGTTTGTTATCAGAATAAAAATTCTGGTGTTGTTTCACCTTTTTATTATTTGGACATTGTATCTCCACAAAGGACAACGAAAACGATCAAAAACAAATCGATAGCAATATATAAAAGCTATAAACATTGAGTATTTAAGTAGGGTATTTAGTAGGCAAATCCGGTGAGATGATATCACTCTGTAGTTTCTTTACAATTGTGTTACAGCTGGCATGTTTGACAGTTAATCAGTTACGTAAAATAAAAGCGCATACTAATAACTATTCGTATTTTAATAGACAAAGATTGGAGTCCAGTAATTTTTGTGCACACAGTTTGAGATGTGACCAATGCAAAGTACAGCAAGTGTCCACTCGTAGTAATAGTAATATTAGTGCATAATGAAATGAAGACCTAATCTCTTTCGAACTTTAAATTATGGTGCCTTAATTAAGACCATTTTTCTCAAAGAGTTTTCAAAGAGTACAGAAAGTTAAATATGTACGAAAGAGGCAATTTTGTAGCGTTTATGAGACTGAATTGATTGCAGTTAAATGGAGGCCTTAGCAGCAGCTGAATTTCAAAGCTTAGTCAATAGAGACCTGATTTGACAACTTAGGAGTTGTCAAGATAAGAAGTACAGACTACCAGACCTTGAACCTAGTGATTTACCATTCAAATGGTCAGCTGGAACCTAATGATATATATATATATATATATATATATATATAAGAATAAAAGATGCAATAGATGCATAACTACGCCTCCCACCGGAACAAGCTGGATTCAGGAATGGCAAATCATGTGCTGATCAAATTGCAACTCTACGCATCGTCATAGAACAGAGCATAGAATAGCAGTCAAACCTGTCTCTACCTCAACTTCATCGACTTCGAAAAGGCTTTCGACATACACTATTGGCCGAGAAGTAATTTGTAAACTACTTCAACACTACGGAGTGCAGTGCCCGAAGTCTTTATCAACCTCATTCAACAGCTGGCTATATGACAGAGTCACATGTCAGGTGATCCACAACGGGGATCTCATTGAGGCGTTCGAAGTGAATACAGGAGTAAGACAGGACTGTTATTATCACCGATGATATTCATAATTGTGTTGGAGTGGATTATTCGTCAGACTGTCCGTTGGGAGTGAGGAGACAGGAATACGCTCCATTGACCGTTAAGAAGACTCTAGAAGATCTGGATTTCACGGGCAGATGATATATGTCTAATGTCACACAGACTCGAAGACTTACAGGCGAAAACCAACAAACTGGCTGAAGAGGCTGGCAGCGAAAACAGGACTGCAGGTGAATACAGAGAGGACGGAGGTGATGAAGATAACCAATCAACAGCAACAACAACCAGAACCAATCACTATTGACGGGAGAGGTTTAACAGAGGTTCCCTCCTTCACTTATCTGGGAAGCATTGTTTCAACTACAGGCAGTAGGAACGTAAGATGTCAAAACTGGTAAGCCAGAATCGGAAAGGCAAGATACACATTCCTCGACCTGAAACCACTTTGGAAATCTTCTGTACTCAGCATAATGAAAAAGATTCGGATTTTCAACACAAATATCAAGTCGGTCCTTCTATAGGGGACAGAAACTTGCACTGCACGAGAGTCACGAAAAGGATTTCCAACAAGTTATAGACTTTTAACAGTAGCTGCCTTCGCTAGCTCCATATTGAAGATCAAATGGCCGGCTGGCCAGAAAGAATTAGCAAAAAGAAACTCTGGGTGGGAACAAACCAACCAAGAGCCGATCGCTCAACAAATATGGAGGAGAAAATGGAAACGGGTCGGGCATACATTGAAGAGACCGTCGAATGACATTGCACGCAATGCAGGCCATTACTCGAATAATATCCCAATGGGAAGCGATAAGTGGGTTGTTCTAGGGTGACATGGAGGAGATCATGTGGGGAGTAGATGAAAGATTGTGGGCAATCGTGCGCCCAACTGAAGAGGACGGTAGAATTAAGAAGAAAGTGGAGATGTGTTGTTGAAGCCCTATGCTCCACTCGGAACTCAAGAGAATTATATATATATATATATATATATATATATATATATATATATCGTGAAATATACGTTTCTCAGGCGTACTGGTATCTACAAAGTGTCGAAGTGATTAATTTAATGATTGACAATAAACACTACTAGTATATCTTTTTCCGATCTTTTTTATACTTTTTCGAACTGTAACATACAAACAATAATATTGAAACGTTATCGTTTTATCAGAATGTATTTTATTCTTAAACTGTATCGAAGTTCTGCCAAAATTAAGCATTGAATGTGTACAGATAAAACAGTGTTTCCTATTTTTTTAAAGGACTTCACTGCTATAAGGTGATCTTGTTTTAACTGACCATTCAGAAGAAATAACACTACTTACGTCTGATTTTTCGTGCATGATGAATTGATAAAACATAGTGTTAAGCATAGTTCTGAATTTATTGAAAAGATAAGAGATTCAAATGTGGACGATAAATTTATACGATCACTTAGCATATATCTTCCTTATTCACTAATGTACCGCTGATGGAAACAGTGCATTTTAGGTGAGAAGAAAGTTTTAGACGAAACATTGATGACAATTCTGTATCTTTTACGAAAGAAATTCTTTTAGGATGTACAATTAATATTATTTTCTCTTCGTTCAATAAGGAGTTGCATAGACAAACCGATAGTTAGGCTACGAGGTCACCACTAGAGATAATCCTGACTGATATTTCCGACCGCGAAATTATAGAATGAATCATTGAAAGGGGGTATTTAGAAAATTGAAATTCGACTGTCTACACAGTAATGACACAATCCTGATTATGAAAAATGAGAATGAAGTAGTGAAAATCCTTGACAAGTTTACTGATCCGCATCCTGTAAAAAATTTTACCATGGAGAAAGAAAGAAATGGCGGTATTCTATTCTTAGACGTCCTTACAACTAGGAAATAGGATGATAAAATAAGCAGCATATGTAGAAAACTTCCATCGACAGGCCAGTTTACTCATCTTTTTTTTCAATTTCTGTGCCTTTTAGAATTTTAAAACACAATTTAGTTAAGTGTTAAGTTAAGTATTACAGAGCTAGAGAAATCTGCACTAACGACTGCCCTAATGGCGAACTCAAGTTTACTAGAGAATTACTCAGTTCAGATTTATATCCAGGTAAGTTCGTTGATAAGAATGTGACTTCAACACCAAGGCAAGACAATTTATCAACAGCTTTAAAGAAGCCATTGTTGTAAAAACTACAGTTCCTTGGTGATAACACAAATGAAATAATTACACAACGACTAAAGAATGCAGTTAAAAGAACATTCAGCGTAGCAGATATACACTCTCTCTTCACAATCACTTCAATTTCACGTTCGAAAAATAAGAATACTCTGCCTAGTTTCGCCTCTTCCAAGTGTATCTACTAATTTAACTGCTTCTGTGGAGCCGGTTACATTGGCTATAGATATCGCATGTTCACGGTTTGATTTCCAAACGTCGTCGTACATGATTAGGCAAGGGAAACAGGTCTTTCCGTGAAGATTTTTAGCATACCTTGTAGACAATGAGCAGGAATTTGATATTAATAAAGTATTTAAAGCTGTCTATCATATTCTGACTCATTTTAATTTCGCTTTCAGAGTTCGTCTTCTACGACAACTAAGGCCATGGAATCCATCTGAAGAATAAAAAGACAGTTGCAGCGAAGAAAATTTTCTTTTCGACGAAGTCATCATCTAGGCTGTACATTCGTGTATTTATATCAAATGGATGGGAAAGTTCCAGAACAATTTCTGGTTAGGGGTTGAATAAAAATTACAATTAGGAATTAGAATGCCATAATAAACAGGGGGATGGGTAAAACTAAAACTAAGAAAATTGACATTGTGCAATTGGGGTTATATTCCATCTGAAGAAGCCAAACCTGTGTGTTCAGAAGAAATGCGTAGAGCCACTTTCCTCACGTTAACAACATTAGTTGAATGTGAAAAAATTCAGAACATTTCTCTTAACGTCTTATAATAATTTTGTCTCCTTGGAAAGAAAAATTAGTATGACTATCATGGGATTTTGGTGTTAAATCTCCACAAGTATGAATGTTTTGCTAATTAATAGAGACTTACGTATTTAATTATATCTTCCGGGCACACAATAATTGATTCCCTGATAAATCACACAATAGCCATTTTTGTATTCGCAACCACAAAGTGGAACATCATTTTAATTCTCACTGTTTACCAGTGGTAGGTCTCAAAAGAGATTAACTGAAGTAAGAAATAGTGTTTTATCTAATGACAGAGTTTAACCCAGCCACCATTGAAGATTCTTCTGCAGTCTGAATCTTAAGTTAGATATTACTTCTAAGGACTAGTTAGTAGCCACAACATCCAATGTAAATTTTTCGCTTATTATCGTGTGACTTTCATATGTCCGAACCTCCTACCCATTTCGTTAATACTACGTCCTTAACCCGTAATTATACAAACTGACGAGTCTTCCAGTATTTATAATCATATTTCGTCTTTTCTACCCGATCTTCCTGTTTATTACACTTAGCAATATTATCAATCTGACTTCTGACCGGAAATAATTCTGGAACTTTCTCACACATTTAATATAAATACACGAATGTACAGCCTAGTTGATGACTTCGTCGAAAAGAAAATTTTTTTCGCTGCAACCGTCCTTTTATTAATACCTATAGACGTAGTACTTTCTTCTATAAACAGTTGGAAAACAGACAACAGATTAAACGGATTTTCGCTCAGTTACTTTTGGTTTGCGAAAAATTAACTTTCTCAGTCACACAACAAGTGTTACCACAACTGCAACCAATTTTTTCATTCCTTTACGTTTCCAGTGGAAAATAGGGCTTCAAGCTAGAGGCTTGAAGTATCGGTAGCAGTGGTGTTCATTTTTACGCGATGAAGTCGCTAGCCCCATGCTTAAGCTTCCCTCTCTACTAGTCTTATTACTGGCTTAGCGAGGTAAAGGAGTGCGTCGGCTGGGGATCGAACGCCCGACCTCATAATATGCAAAATCCAGATATAAGATGTCTCCAGCTGAGTGTCTTCAAAGCACAATCAATGTGCGTCAATAGGAAACCAACAGCATATCTGTGTCAGAGGCGACGCACGCGTCATGCGTCACGCATGCGGCTCTTCAACTACTTATAATTTGTCTTTTCTGTATAGAAGAAAAAAAGCCAAATAGTTCTGTGTATTGTTTCTACTGTTCATATTACTGGGTTAGGAAATCATCCATTGTACGCCTCAAAAGCTTAGTAAAAGCATTAGACAGTTTTGTACAAGGAAATGATATGAGATAGGATATTATAATATGATTCACCACTTCATGACGTTTGTCTAGTGTTTACAACTGATACACACTTTGCCCAAAGCAACTGTAAGTGTTGTTGTCATGTGATAATCACATCGCTTGGTCTACTCTGTGATAAATACTGTTACGATACTTAGTCAGATACCCTGATAATTTAAAAGTCGAAATCCTATTTCTCGTACAACAAATAATTCCATTTTGGTGGCTTATTTCAACTGCTTCCTCTTGGGCCTTATAGCCCAAGTTTAAGAGAAATTGAAACATAAGCACTTTCACATAGCTTTATGTTTGTATTTCCTCACAGACCATGGGACAGTGTTCATCTTTTTAGTTCTTATTTGAAATTTTTCAACAGTACTCATTCATTATCCCACCAGTAGACAAACACATTAGTCACTCAACCATTGGATCGCAAACCTATAGCACATGGATTCTAAATTTCGTCAGTCCCCTGGGTGGTGTTCTATGGTTTACAAAGATTCTCTAACATATGTTGATTCGTAACAAATTAAACCTGCACAAATCCAACTTCTAAAGTGTTCGTATAATTTTTCTACAGTTAAACAAACTTGCTGATGTATATTTTCACCCACCTCATATATTAAATCCTTCAGATTCCAATTATGTAATTTAATTTAATTTAGTTAGTCGAGGTTGTATACGCTTGGCAAAGACAATAAAATAATATAATATTATTCTTTTAAGATTTTTCCTTTATTCATCTTTGTCAGAAGAAATAATTGTATGAACTATCTGCAGTAAGCTTTATATACAACTTTTGTGACAGCTGGTGATAGCGACAAAGTTAAACTATGTGGAATTCGAACGTAGGATCCTTTTTAGAGATTCGGGTACCTAAGCCAATATCAGCCAACATGTTAAAACTGTTAAAAAAACATCCAACTAAAAGGCGAACGAGATGCGATTTGCGAAATTCTTTTCCAAAAGTATACTTAACAGTGATGAAAGAGGAAAATATTACTATAATAAACTGTCATCACGCAAAATTTCGTAAAACTAAATCACTGTGTAAATTAAAGATATTGATAACATTTAATACGCCGATTTTTACTCTAACAAGCTTGCTAAACTGAGGTGAAATCTCTACTGAGCATCTGATCATTTAGCTCTACTTGAAGACTCCACTTTTCACCGAGTTACAGCGCAAGGAATCCCACTGTAAGTGGTTTCCAGATATACTAACAAATAACAAATAATGTTAAGATTTGTCTTATTTTAATTCACATTACAACACTCTAACAAGTTATTTATTTTATTTTATTTAACTGACAAAACATCTCGTTCTCCACCTTAGTGACTAACAACACTCGTCTTATTTCCCATCGTATTACATTTTATTGATAACATTAATATTACTTCTAAGTGTACTTTATCTTCCTTTCTGTTTCACACATGTCGATTGGACTTTATATTGATTTTTATTTATTCATTCATATGTCTAGTCATTTTTACTCATGTATATAAACGAAGTCAGAAAGTTGTGTCAGTAACTTGCTATGATTATGAGCAGTAATAAATTGTGCTCGAAACGTCACCAGTAAATATTACTGTATAACACTGTGAGATTTAATCAAAATAAATTTTATACATAATGGATTTATACCCTACCACAGTGGCCAAGTTCTATGCTTATATCAATCATACTAATTTGTGTTAATTCCTTTTTTATTTCTCCTTTGCTATTCTCTCTTCTGTGTTCAACTTTATACTGTTTACCATTAGTAAGTAGTATGAATTATACAATGTACTTCTTAAATACGACTTTGTTTGCTACTGAAGTTCAACTCAGTTAGTGTATTTATGCTCTGTTTGGTGTGTAGTAACTAATTTATCATAGTTGGACATTATCTGCTGTATATGCTCTATTTATGTACCCGATACTGTCCAGAATTGTTTATTCGTATCTCTTCATTCCGTGTCTAGCATTCGCGCGCTGTTTAAATCAACGCGTGCGTCGCCTCTGACACAGATATGCTGTTGGTTTCCTATTGACGCACATTGATTATGCTTTGAAGGCACTCAGCCGGAGACATCTTGTATTTGAATTTCGCATATTATATTTCAACTTTTATGTTTATTATAGTACCGTATTTTAGACACATCCTGTGTTTTCGGATTTTACTTGTCACTCAACGTGTGATTTTAATAATCGTTCGATTATCGTCCCGAATTTCCTTCGGAAGAAACTCACAGTTTGATTGTAGTGACCAATTGCACATCATACCTTTTTGGGTATAAAGCAACCGAACTATGTACTGTGAATTTCTTCCGAAGGAAATTCGGGACGATAATCGAACGATTATTAAAATCACACGTTGAGTGACAGGTAAAATCCTTGAAAACACAAGATATGTCTAAAATACGGTACTACAATAAACATGAAAGTTGAAGCATAATATGCAAAATCCAGATATAAGATGTCTCCGGCTGAGTGTCTTCAAAGCACAATCAATGTGCGTCAATAGGAAACCAACAGCATATCTGTGTCAGAGGCGACGCACGCGTTGATTTAAACAGCGCGCGAATGCTAGACACGGAATGAAGGGATACCGATAAACAATGTTCAACAGTAATAGGTACACGAATAAAGCATATACAGCAAATAATGTTCGACTGTAAGAAAATAATTATTATACACCTAATAGATCAGTAGCAATACATCGAGTGAGTTAAACTCCAATAGCAAATGAAGACATGGTTAAGAATTAACAAATACCACCTGTACTACTTACTTCAGATAAGTAGTATAAATGTTAACACAAAAGAAGGAATGACAAGGAGCAGACAGGAAAGGAATTAACAATGAGTAACAGCAAATGATACTGTAATCCAAACTGTGTACTAGGCACATTATTCACAAAACGGTTAAAAGTTGTGCAAATTTCTGTTTTAAGTACCATTACATTTTGTCATACTTTATAGGCACACATTCTTATCAGAAAGCCGTATCAAGAGGATGACAAGTGGCTTGACAAATGTTTATTTTTTCTCGAGATTATTTCTTTCTGACATTTAATGTCAAATAAAGCTGTGTATATTCATTTCTGTCTTGTTATTATAGATGAAGTAAGTTTCTAAAACAAAGTACACAGGTTATGGTTCATAAAGTAGTTATTTAAAACAATTAGTTTCTTTTATGAATTTAGACAAAGCAATAAGACGTAATTTGTCTGAATCGTATAATGTATCTGCGCAACACATTTCGAACAATCTGATCACACTCATCCATCTCTGCAAGTAGAGGCTTCAGAGCATATTCCTAAATGGCTCCAGAAGCAAATAGAATCCCCAGAACCCACCAATGGTGAGAACAGGAGACCTAGCTCCTCTATTGAGAAACACATTATAAAGACAGGACATAAAATTGATGTTTACACGTCTTTTAAACCTATCTATAAAACGTGTCTGGGGCGTATCCTACAGTTTGTGGAAGCCCTAGCTAGCAATTAGGAAGTTTAAACCACCTTTATACGATCAAAGCAACAATTCGTCATCACACTAAACCTTCCTTGGTAAACTTTATTTTGATACCAGCCAGTGTAGATGTACTATTACCTCTCTTGTTTGGTTTGGTGATCTTCATTGTTATTTTGACCTTCAATATGTCCTTTTAACTTGACCTAACTTGATTTTCTCACCTCTTAACTCTTTACTAATTTCAAATATACTCCTATGACTTGTCCGTGTGTGATCAGACTGTTCGAAATGTCTTGCATAAATACACTACACAATTCAGATAAATTACATCTAATTATTGCTTTGTCTAAAGTAGTTATTGTATTTCGAGACTATGAGTCATTGTTTTAAGCAAATAATAAGTCAACACCACTTGACCATGTTAAAAATTCGTCCTTTGTTGAATCGCCGAAAATTCACGCAAGAATATGTTTGAGGTTAAATGCATACTCATTTCTAAATGACAGTAAGTAAAGACTATCATCTTTGGATAAATGGGATAGATTACACTAATTTACATTTATAAATGTAAAAACAGCAGGTTTTCAATTTTCACAGCTTAAATAAAGAATCCGAACCATCATAGTGTCAGCTATCTGGAAATTGTTTTTTTTTTCTTTATAATCAAGGCATGTAACATTTTAATTTCTTACAATCATATTAACTCTGTTATCGTCATTACTTGATGAGTCCAAAACCGATAAAATTATTTTGCAATCCGTCAAGTAGCTAACTGAGTCGGTGGCACAGTGGTAGAATGCTCACCAACCACGCAGGTGGTTCGGGGTTCAATCCCCGACCGACGCACTCCTTTACCTCGTTAAGCCAGTAAATAACACTGGCAAAGAGGGAAGGTTGGGCATGAGGCTAGCAACCTCATACCATAGAAATAAACACCAATGCTACCGAAACTTCAAACCTCTAGTTTGGGAACATAAAGGAATGAAAAAAATGTCAAAAAAAAGTAGAAACTCCACCAAGTAGGTTATATAATCTCATAGTTTGCTATCAGTGAATGACATTATCCTAGTTAAGTCTAAACTTAGATTTATCGTAATAGTCAATCGATTTCTTTAATAATTTGAGTTAAAACACTTCTAATTTGAAAGAAAACATTCCGATTAAACTAGAAAGGTTGTCTGAAAAAACTTGATCTCCATAGTTAGTTGAGTTAAATAAATAAATAAATTCAAGATGATATGTTAGATTAACCCGTTGAATGATGAACTGTGAGTTTGCACACAAAATTAAACCTCAATTAAGTTATATATATGTCAAGAAAATGAGTCTGATATAAAATACCACATAAGACGGCTTGGAATATATACGCACTCTCATTTCTTTCAATCTGTAACAAAAAATACGAAAATTGAATATAATTCAGTTATTTTATTAATATACTTTAAATCGACTAAATTCAAATGAAATTTATTAGAATGCTACTGCATCATCTCTAAGTAAAACAGTGGTCTGTCTGTTTTCGACATAGAACTTTGCGCATATGTGCAGCAGTTCAAGTCACCACACTCCATGTAGCACACAAAACACGAGAAGAAAATAGAAGAAATGCATAATATAGACAGTAAAGAGGTGTGAGACAAAGGAATTGTAATAACGAAAAACAATACAGTTTCAATGGAAATCATAAGTTACAAGGAGTGGATGCATCTGCGCCTGCCATTGAGAACGATTTTGAGCCATATCACCAATTGTTTCCAACCATTGGTTTTTACCGTCCCGAGGACCCCAAACAGTCAGGAAGTCTACACCTTCCTACGTGGTTGGTTTAAATTAACTGTTGTAGATTTCATTGACTGGTGCCATGTTTTGGTTTGACCACCGCTAGCTCTTTTCCAGCCTGGCCCTATATCAGCTAACATTGCCCACTGTCGAGGTAGGCGGTGACTAGGCATACGTAACACATGTCCTAACCATCTCAGTCGATGTAGCTTCGCAGCCTCGTCGACTGATTTCCCCTCCTTACCTAGCACTCGACGCCTAACCTCAATATTGCTCACCTTATTATACCACTTCACACGGGAGATAGAACGCAGATACCTATGATCGAAGACAGCTAATCTTTTCATGTCTTCTGCTCTCAATGGCCAGGTTTCACAGCCATAAAGGAGGACGGAGCGGACTGCTGAGCAGTACACCCGCCCTTTGGTCGATAGCAGGATATCACGTCTGCGCCGGAGACGGCGTAAACTGGCATATGTGAAACTAGCCCTCTGTAAGTATGACAGTGGAGTGAGTTGTCGAAATGAACAAGAATACATTGAAGCAAATAGTTCATTAACTGCAATATCATTCTTAATTAAAAGTAACTGGTCACTGAATGTACACGATTAATCTCAACAATAATACTACACAGTGTATACAACAAATTAAATACTCATTCATTTAGGTCAATTAATGCAAATGATTAATATAACTGGGATGATACAGTGGGTGTGTGTGTGTGTGATTATAGACAGAAACTTTATGTAATACACAAAACAACGATACACCACCACAAAAATATCCCTTACAATAGTCTTTTATGCAGAATTTTCGATCTAAATCAAATTTTAAACTAGTAGGTGATTGAGACAATTTTAATCTACATAGCTATAGTTTGTAGAATTCCTGGCTAATAACTGAAGCAGCCCTCACAACCATAGTACTCCTATTGATGAAACCGCCCAACAGCGTTGACACACTGCAAACTATATTTTCTAAGCCCAAAGGCTAATCCAATGTAATTATATTGCATCTACAGATTTTTTTTCTCGAAATCCACATGTCGTTTATGATATACATGGATTTTAGAGTTATACATGTAATTTTTTAGAATTATATTTCATAAAAAAGTAACACATATTTGGCTTAAAATTCTACATGTAAAGTAAACTTCAATTTGTTCACTGAACTGAATCATTTCCATTGATAAATTTGAACAGCACTTACAGGATACAATGAATATACTTTCTTTAACTGAGTTTTCATCTCAACAGTATATAATGTGTAATTTATTAAACAAGCATTTATTATTATTATTTTTTTGACAATTTATGGTCAAACATGAAATAAATGCAACTTAACTAACTAGCAATTATGAGTACATATGTTATCATTTAAAACAAACCTGTTCCATAAAGTATAAGATAATATTTTAGGCTTTATCAAACCCAAATTAAGCACAATGAGACTTAAATTTATGTTACACTAAGTCAAAGTTAAACGGCTTAACAACTAAACCATACATCGTTTTCCATAATGTATCATAGCATAACACATACGTTTAAAGGAAATCATATATATATATATATATATATATATATATATATATATGCATGTACAATTCAGTGATAATAAGAATTATATTATCTCATAATAAAAGAGAACATTAACAGAAAAGTCACTGAAAATTAGCAGACGCACAACTTTACATGATGATAGCATACAAGTGTATGACTACAAGTCAGTCAAATGTCAAAATGCATTATATAAGCACATAAAATTCTTGGTGCATATTGCTTAATAAAACTGATAGAAACAATGAACCTTGATAAATTTTCTACTAAAGTCTAACATCTTTAAATATCCGTCTCATAGTGACACTCACACCGGAACGATTCTGACCTGATGTAGTAAGGTGGCTTATATTGAAACGATAAGGTGATATTCCAGACATTGAGAAGTCAATAATATGCTCTGTTTCCGCCTGTGAACTACCCAAAGATGGAGCATACGCTGAGGGAGAATTGAAATGTTCAAGAATTGTACATAATTCATCTCTTAGCTGACTGCTAAGTTGACAACGATACGCTTCTTTGTCTATATAAGAAAAGTAAAAGAAAAAGCAACTAAGTAAACAAAATACGAACTGTTAAATTTATAAATGGAAATTGTAAACCGAAAGATAAAAACGCTGTTATGACGAGAGGCAATTAACATACGAATAGTGAGTATAGGTCACAAGCTAGCAATATGATCCTCCGATGATCGATCGAATGATGAAGGTGACCTCCTCCGCTGAAAATTAGCAAATTACAGATAAGTATGCGGAATACACTGACCAAAGTTTTCTTTATGAGGGAAGAAGACTTCTCTTCATTCAGCTTCTTCTCAAGTAACTCTACGGTAATGTCATCGGAGAATATAAATATAATATTAACAGATTATTCAAAATTTAACACAAATCCAGAGTTGCTCGTAAATAATAAGATGTCAATTAGTGAATAGGCTACTTGCGCATAATGTATGACTGAGACTATTAGATAAGCCATAATTCTTTAATTGATATTATCATGAAAAGCCTCTTCACTTATAAAGCTACCGTCTACAATGATACTTCTCAACATTGAAAACAGTTAGCTATGAGTAAATCCGGAGACTCCAGATAACTGAGCATTTGTAGACATAAATTCTACCATTTGCCTTGATCGATATGAAAACCATGATCATACAAAACACTTAAAAAAAACTCTGAAATACACATTTTAACTACCGTACTATTGTGGTAGTGTGATACAGACAATGTGTTCCAACAGAATACTATTCTCATATATTCCCACAGTTCAATACTGCATTAGCAACAGAATACTATATGTATTTGAACATTCTATCTCACGTTATCTAGTGTAAACAAAAATCACATGCTCAGTGACTGGTTAAAGAATATAAACTGTATAGACATAAAGAGCGTTTCATCAATTGAAAATATTCCTTGGCTTCCATATGTTGCCTTCTGCTGTTACCCTATCTGCATGATTCAGTTTCCTGAATAACAGACATCAATTAAAGCACATATTTGAATTGCTCAAATTAAAGTCATACTTGAAACAATGATAACAGTGGTGCAAGTTTTGTCAATTGTTTGCTGATATCTTTTCTACTAACCAATATGCTTTCATTTAAAAAAAACCGTAACTACTTAAAAGAAGTTACTGAAAACTGCACACATTTTGGAAAAGAAATATTGTTTGGGTGTCCATAATTTGCGAGACAAGAAACCCAAATACATAACTACCCAAAAGTCAATGACTAAGTAAAGATGTTGAAATTCACCTTGAGGTCAATCGAATCAATAAAATGTTTAAAATTTAACATCAACATTAAGCTTAATTATACAATCTAAATAAAACCTACTGACAAGATTATAAACCTCCTTCTAAAATCATTCAGACACAAACTACACATATATGTGTAAAACTTGGGCACTGTGGTAGTAAGTAATTCCATATTAGTTTGTTTATTAGATGTATCACACAGTGAAACAGTATTATTTACTGGATGACGTTTCGAACAAAATTTATTGTTCACAATCATATCAGTTGTAGTCACACGACTTTGAAACTTGAATTTTGTAGTTTTCTTTGTCTTCTCCTATTTGTCGTAGGGGTAGTAGGATTTTCCAGATATCTGGGACAGGTGTTGAATCATTCCTATTACATGTGTTTGCAGTTGATTCGATAAACAAAGCTTCTGTTATCAATCTCTCTGTTGTAACCGTAGCCGAATTAAATGAGGACGTTGTCGCCTTGTTCTGTCTGCGCCTGACTAATATGCCTATCTGCTTCTGGTACCTTCCGATTCAGCGAACCACGCAAATATCAAAAGACAAAAGCTGGTCTGTGACTGTGTATTGTAGTACAACAACTACGACAAAGAAACTTATTTAGGAAATGGCATTTATACATTTTTACAACAATACAGACAGCTAACAATATTTGAAATAATTGGTCGTAATAGTCAATAACAAAATGCGTGGGAAATGATGATATACCACTTATTCGAGATTAACAGTCGTTAAAATAATTGAAGAATAACAAAGTGTGTGGGATCCTATCACTCTCCCTCCACTCTGTGACATTAGATTTTAAAACTGTCATCCTATCCCATCCTATTGTATGGTTGTGTGTAACTGCATGTAGTGCTATAGCTGAACTATTCTCTAGATTTCTTATTTTTTTGGGTCAACCAATCTAGATTTTGCTAGGTTTTTATGTCCTGCTAGTCTGACTGACTGCCCCTGTTCTACTAGTTCGACCTATGGTATTTGACCTGACAATCATTGCAGGGTATTAGATAAACTAAATTGTTTTGTTTTAAAGGCTCCACAGGATCCTTTAACCGACAAAGCTTGTTTCTAACTGAGTTTGTGGGTTTGAATGCCACTTTTATTCCTGCCTTGTTAAGAATTCCGCGTAAGGTTTCCGAGGTTCCTTCCTTGCATGGAATTACTACTGATGATTTAGATTTCTTATTGTTGGTGTTTTCATCAACTTACATAATAAAAATAAGCAAAATTACAGTAAGAACGTTACTCTAGCCACGGTAAGGCGAGTGAATTTATGTAGTCCATTTGAATGCAGAGGTCCGGTTTCAAATCTCGGATAGTCAATAATTCAAGTATGTACAGATGGCGTATGGTAAGTCTTTTTGTACGATATTGGGGGACTGTGTGTAGTCCTGTGATGCATTCATGCGGGGGTGCTCTATGTCCAGATATGACAAGGTGTTCGAGGATAGAACTTCTGCTATTCTTCTTTTTTCCTCTGGCTAATCAAGCTGGAAACTTAATAATTACCCGGATAAACTAGTCAGAAAATATGTAAGGAAATGTAAAAATAAAATAAATAATGATAGTAGCGATAGTGATAATAATAATAATGACAATAATATTAATGATAATAATGATAATAATAATAATAATAATAACACCAACAATAAGGAATCTAAATCATCAGTAGTAATTCCATACAAGGAAGGAACCTCGGAAACCTTACGCGGAATTCTTAACAAGGCAGGAATAAAAGTGGCATTCAAACCCACAAACTCAGTTAGAAACAAGCTTTGTCGGTTAAAGGATCCTGTGGAGCCTTTAAAACAAAACAATTTAGTTTATCTAATACCCTGCAATGATTGTCAGGTCAAATACCATAGGTCGAACTAGTAGAACAGGGGCAGTCAGTCAGACTAGCAGGACATAAAAACCTAGCAAAATCTAGATTGGTTGACCCAAAAAAATAAGAAATCTAGAGAATAGTTCAGCTATAGCACTACATGCAGTTACACACAACCATACAATAGGATGGGATAGGATGACAGTTTTAAAATCTAATGTCACAGAGTGGAGGGATTGATAACAGAAGCTTTGTTTATCGAATCAACTGCAAACACATGTAATAGGAATGATTCAACACCTGTCCCAGATATCTGGAAAATCCTACTACCCCTACGACAAATAGGAGAAGACAAAGAAAACTACAAAATTCAAGTTTCAAAGTCGTGTGACTACAACTGATATGATTGTGAACAATAAATTTTGTTCGAAACGTCATCCAGTAAATAATACTGTTTCACTGTGTGATACATCTAATAAACAAACTAATATGGGACATGTTACACCTACCTTCAACAAATTGTAAATAATGTAAAACATAGCGGATCGACAGTAACTGGAACAGGGAATGACTTTAGCTAATAAAGTTTTTGGTAGACAGTAAGTATTGAGTTTAAAAACTTATACCCCTAGCGTGTTCTCCAAAACAACAAAGAAGCCAGTATTTGAAGACTTTAACTGACTATTCAGAAGAACCGTTTGTAGTGACGTTCATGCAGGTTTCGCCCAAAATCAGTTAACGTGACATTTTTTCAGTGTTACTGACTAAATTAACTATGACATTTACAATAGTGACTGATGTCTCAAAAGCAATTTCTTATTTCGTTTTGATTGGCCATATCTTCTTTCCATGGAGACTAGTCAATAGAACTCATTGATGTTTTACGAAATCCTCGCTGCAACTGGTGCGTTATTTGCTGCTATAACATATTGGATGGAAGTGTGAAAATTAGCATTGGTTGTCACTAATAGTGCGAAATATTCCCATACCATCAATTAAAAGTCAATATGAATGAAGAATATTCTTTACAATAAATTCTCTTCAGGTCCTTACAATTATAAAATATAATATGTATGGTCGTTACGGTAATGGCCAGTTATGTGGCGGATACATTTTTACGTAGAATAACAGATGAGTTATAGGGTGAAAAAGTAAATATTATTTGTGTGATAAACGTACTAAGCAGAATTGAACTACAAAATATTGTGAAATGGGAGACAATGGTGGTGATTAGTCATAACAGATTTGCAGTAAATTTCCTGCATATCCGGAAAGGTAAGTCCATAGCTTTTCCAGAGTAACTCTTGGTAAATTACAATTTGAGGCGCTTTCTCTTAGACCTAAATTTTGTCATTTTTATCAAGACATTAGGCAAATCGACACTGATATACAGTTTGGGAACCTCTATGTAGAAACAAAGGACTTGATTGCCTCCTGTGATGAGGACCCGAAAAGATTCAAATCAACCCTGGTAGACTGCTGCTATCAGTGTAGACAAAAGAATAAGAATACGTCCCATAGTATATCAACAAACAAGCATAGGCAGGCTGTTAAAAGACAAAAAAGATAGACGAAACAAAGACATAGTTATTACCAGACCACAAGGAAGGCAGGGGATAGTAATTATGGACAGACATAATCATATAAATAAGATTACTATGGGAAATTACTTTGAAAACGACAATTAATCAAAGTTTCGATAATTACACACGAAAAACTGTCATGTTACCATTTGCATTAATAGTCTTTAAACAGACATTCACAATCCAACGTTCCCAAACTGAAGCCTCTGGTCCTAACCAACCTCCTTTTCTATTAACCACAAATTCAAGGTTAATTGCACCGCGGACTTCACCATTAATATTAGTTGAATAGCTATCACGTCGCAAAGCTTCGGTAAACGCTGACACCGCAGAAGATACTTTCTCTATAAGTTGACTAGAATTTACACACACCTAATGGAAGTATCAAAATAAAACATTAATTTGTGAAATTTGGTGAAATTATATCAAATAAAGACTTAAATACGACTCATGTAAAACGATCAGGTTCTAGAATAAGTCTACGCATTATAAACCATATGTTCCTTTTGTTTGAAAATTTCTAAGATTATTTGTGAAAAACCATAAAGAATAGGGTCAGCCTGGTAAAATTTATGTTCCTTTACAAGTTCCTCTGATGACATACAGTGGTAGACTTTATATAGGATTCATCTAAATGAAAGCGAAATCGATTACCAACAATTCCTCAATAGTTTGATATCTATCGATAAAAGAAATTTTCGATCTTTGGGGGTGAATAAGCCCCTGCACTTAGCCATCAATGTATACATCTACCAGTTCATCTGGCATTGTAACAAAGTACACCAAACTTTCTATTTGTATCCATCAGCGTGTTTTACCAATATTTTTATGGGGATGAAATAAGCTCTACTCTCAAACAATTGATTGGTTTTCAAAACTCCCAAGCTGGCTTAACTTTTAACTTTCTTTAAATGATGAATACCTAAGCCATTGATAAAATGCAATACTAAAAGTAAACATTCTTTTATTTTAAATAACTTTTATGACTGCATATACATGTCTAATACACACCCCTAACTTAAATACATCATTTGAACAGGTGCATAGCTTAGATTAACCATTCCGTTAACAAAACATATCACTGTTATGCTACCGACAAATATTACAGTTATTGATGCAAACACAAAATCTGCGTAGAATGGGCACAAAGTAGTGCAACATGCAAAGTAATAATATAGAAAAAGAGACAGGTAGTTGCTCAACAGTAGAGTTGTCAAATACATTTTTTTAAAACACATCATCTCATGTTATTTTATCCATTGAAAACGTAAAGACTGGTCACCATCGATATCTACATCTAGTAAATCCTACAGCTACTAAGTCAGGTGGTTTCGCAGACTGCATACAGATGACGGGTGCCAACGCAACCATCCTTGATACTACACTCCACTCCATATGCTGATCACGTTTCTTTCGACAAGTCTCAGAGATAACGAATAGTGAAAGGTATGAAAGCTCCTCGTAAGACATCAGTAACACATGCTCAAGCCACCATAGACGGTGTCCCAAGATGACAGGAAATGTCAAACTCGTTGAAACACTAAAAATCACACCTGTGAGTTACGTCATAGCACCATCAGTTGCATAGATTCCTAAAGAGACCGATTATCATAAACCCAAATTCTCAGCTCAATGAGACTAGGTCCCATGTGTACAGAACAAAACTGGAAGCATTATTAAATGAATTTACCATAAACCACCAGATGTGACTCACAGGGCACTGAGTTTCTAAACGAAATTGAGAACTTTATCCATTTCACCTTTGTCAGAAATGAAATAACTGCTCAAGTAAACGAAACATATTCGCCGAGGGAGAGAAAGGTCTCAGGCTTATACCAAACTGAAAGCATTACTATGCACTTAGACTATATGAACCACATACTAACAAACACATTGATTGTTATCACCTATCATTTCAGCTTTCATAAGCCACATAAACGTCCGAATTAATACATTTTAAGGGGATCTAGCTTAATGATACTTTTTCGGAGGATTTCTGCATCAAGATTCCTAGCTCTGATGCACAGTAAGAAATCTTAGATTGTGGTTTCCACATTTCTCAAAAATAGATTACACAGTGACAAAGCACTATTCTCCCTAATTGGCAGACCATTTAATACTACAAGCGAAGTGCAATCTTTACGGTGCTTCGTATGAAACCCACGAAGATTACTGATCATACAGAAGTTTTCAAACAGCCTCTGGCAAACTAACAGTTTTCGAAAAACAAGTTGAGTTGCATAATTTTTCTTAGAACTTCCATAGTGGTATTTTTTATTTTTTGGTTAATCCCCAAAGTTTCAAGGTGAAAAATGCCACAGAAATGCCGTAGGGACAATATATGAAATCATGTATTTCCAGGAGTTCCATAACTTCAAACTGTGCATGAACCTCTGAATGTCCAAGGAGCCCAGGTAACGTCAATCCTTGAGAATAACAATTGAAATTATCTTGCAAGTTATAGTTTAAATTGAGAAGCGGTGTGACACATAGCAGTTTAATTATTTGGAAAAACTATTCGTAAAAATAACAAAGCGAATCTAATGGTTCTCTAGATTTGTAAGTCGGGTGTTTCAGAGGACATCCAAAGGATTTCCTTTAAGTTTACTTACATAAGTCAAGTCAACGTGTTTGCAATCTACATCTCGAATTCCAAGATACGAATTGTAGCTAACCGCTCCTCCTTTAAAATCAAGCTATAAGAAGATTATATGATCAAAACCACTCACTGTTGGTAAGGTCCTGTGTAGTAGAATGGTATGAAACAGAGCTAAAAAATATGATTATCACAAGAGGGTACCTGAGACAATTTCCGGAACTTCTGGATCTTGTAAGGCCTGTAAAAATCATAAGCAAACTCGAAGAAACTTACAAAAGAGAAGGAATACTCCCTACAGTTCATTTCTTAGTTAAGTAGCAACACCTCTAAGCATGGCGCGCAGCGCCTGCTCTATTAACCAATATACTTCCACTTCAATCAGCCAATTGAATGAGTTTTAGCTTGTTTTTACTGAGAAACCGTCTCAAATTTCTTTCACAAAATATTGTGGTCAGTCAAAGAAAATATTTCCTATGAATCTAGTGAGTTTTAGCGACAGCTGGAGAGAAATTAAATTTATAGGACAGGTTAGCGTTGTAGGTACTGAATCCATCTGTAATGGGAACAAAACCTGTATAATCAACACCAATCAATGTTTCATTTTCTTTACTTGCAAGAGAATACTCGGGAGTCAATTATCTGGATGAAGAGATGCAACATTTACAGGAACTAACCCTAACGAAGACAAGAGAAAAGACTGTTAGGCTTTTAGACTGGAGCCACGCAGTTTTTAAAACT
The DNA here is from genome assembly GCA_944472155.2 of Trichobilharzia szidati. Taxonomy (NCBI): domain Eukaryota; kingdom Metazoa; phylum Platyhelminthes; class Trematoda; order Strigeidida; family Schistosomatidae; genus Trichobilharzia; species Trichobilharzia szidati. Next base: position 62,756,040 of record OX235274.1, on the reverse strand, counting down.
GAATCTCGTGGAATAAAAGTTATCTGCACAGCTCATGTTCTGTTTGTATTGTCTGTGTGCCTGCTGCTTCGCTTGTTTCAAACTGGTGTCGAACGTGCTCTAAACTCAGTCTCAACAGGAAATCGGGCTCACATGAACCTCTTGATATATGCTCTATCCAGAAAGCCAGCACACATTCTTAAACTAGAGAGCACAATCTTGCTGTGTGAGGACCGCCGCCCCTGGGTATCAAGAATGACTGAGAGTTGTGGAAATTCTGGATAAAACATCTTACGTGTCTCTCCGCAAGGTCAGTACAACCCGATCATGCTAGGACTGAGTGATGCTGCCTCGAGTCAGCAATCACTGAGGGATCCTCCTCATGCAAGATACTCAGCCATAACTGGCGCATATTACATGAGTGCTTTGCGAAACCCTCCAGGGCGTTTCAGTGAGCAGGCCAAAATACACCAGCACGATCTCGTAAACATCCAAAAACATTCTTCTAACTATCGAACTTGCTGCCCTCTTCATTCCACTGCGTCAGACAAATATCAGTAGCGAGCGGCGTTTCCTGATAAAAGTGCAACAAATGTAACGCAGTTCAAGAATATAATGCCACCAATAATAAGTGTTCCAAAACATCAGTTTGTGATAAATTTCATCTTAAAAGCACACAAAATGTTTAGTTTATCATTAAGTCACCATGGCAATTAACTTCTATGCTATAATTAGGGTGTGTGTGTGCAATAACACTACTCCAAAGTGGATGTTAACATGGTTATAAAGTTATCTAAAATATTCCAAACGATCTTTGTTCCAACCACCTACTGCATTCTAATTGCAGATACAGCATGATATAAAAGATTCCGTGTGGTTTTGGGTAACTGCTCCTAATACTGCGAAGCAAATTATTCATTCGACAAGGCATCAGAAAGTAAAACAAATGACGAGAGACACTGATGAAAATTGAATGGCTTAAGGGACAACGTGCCTCACTCCCCTAACTCAGCTGTCAATGTGCTAATTTTTCCTCGAGTCCTATGCGCATGTTTGAATGAATGGCATATGTATCTCATTTAAATATTTTCTCTCTTGTTCAGTGGTATGGAAGATTACTTATCTTTCGGAATTAAATGCTCACATTCACCCTTTTTCATTTTCATTGCGTCATCCACTCGTCTCACTAAGGTATGATGTTTTCCCTCAGAGTGTTTCTCTCACCTGCCGGGAATTATTATTTTTATTTTTTTTATTTTATTTTTTCTGTTTTGATTTACAGCTTGATTCCACACCGTATTTTCAGTACAAGTGTGGAATTTTCAGCATGGATATCGGTAGCCCAAATTCACGCCGACCATAGATATCGGGTGTGCGCCGGCAGGGGATCGAACCCCGGACCATGTGCATGGTCGGCGAGAGTCCTAACCACTGTGCCACCGACGTTGCTAAGACAACTCTTCGAAATAATTAAAACCCATTCGGACACACACTCGGTCTGTTTATATGATGTAACCTAAGGTCTGCGGACTGAAAAAGAGTCGAAAGTGTCCAGAGATCCCTCACGAAACACATAATAGGGTCTGACCAACGAGTGGAATATGTTGACAAGTGTTTACGACTGAAATTAGAACCCCTGTGATTAAGGAGAGTAAAATGCAACTCATTTCTACTCTTCGACGTCATTAGGAAACATTGTTACAGTAACTCATCCATAAAGTGGGCAAATATTAAATCATATCAGCTGCGAAACCAAGACTACCTTCTCAAGGTGGCTACCCACAGGAAAACCATTGGGACAGTTTTTCGCCATTAAATATTGCACTTTTGAAACCAAATACCGTCTGAAACTAGATGTTGTAAAAACGCTCATGAATTCAAATGGAGCCTAGGAAGACACATTAATATGTCCAACCTAGCTCGTCTAAAAGACCAAAAATTTTGGCAGAATGGTAAGTGAAAGCCAGTCCAGTCTTCAGTGTAGTCAATTACGTAAAACTCGATTCTACTGCTTACGCAGCGAACGCCTAGATGGTTCACTGATTTTCTGTTCTCCTCAATCTTCATTAAGTTGTGTTAGTATAAGTAATTCTAGAAACAACAATATTATTATTATATTACATATTCACATAGTCGACGATACACTACTATTTTTTGTGTTGAACTGACTTTACGCAGTCTATAGCCACCTCTTCTCACATACTTTTCTAAAATGTATAATTTTATAACATTTCTCAGCATTTTTCCATAACATAAGTTGATGGGTTACTTTGCAATGTCTGACGCATACCATACGAAAATCGGTCTCGAAAATTTAGCATACTAAGTTCTTTATCCGACTGTTTTTCTCAGGATCATTCTACATAACTTTATCACTAATTGTTCCACTACCCATTTCACTCTGCTAAATAGATTATAACCTAGTTGCTGTAATACTAACTACTTCTATACTTTAGAAATTTTTTAAGGAAAGCCTGATTTCCTGGTCGTTTTTAATGACCTGCTTATACACATGTATCTATGTATAAAGATGATGCGCTAACAGCGTCTTCAGGTATCGATGTATCTAGTGACCTAATGGAAGTATTTTTTATGAAAGCTACTAATGTGCAGCAAACTGTATGACTGCGATGGGCTCAAAGCAATGCAATTCTGCAATTACAGTTACTGCCAAAAAATGTCAGGGCTTAACATCAAAAGGGAAGGAGGGTGGCGAATGCTGAACAGCAGATATGGTAGTGGTCGAAAATGTGAATCGCTCCAATCTGTAGGACAGCAACATGCATTTTGACAGCTCAAGAATTATGCATTAGTCTAGCTCCTTAACGGTAAAAGGAGAACATAAGGGTTGTACAGAGCCAAATTATCAGAAACGCTTCTGCTCCTGGCGTGTACAAGTCTTCTCAGCTTCTTGCCAAGTTGCTGCCTCATGGGCTCTACAGAAATTCGTCAGACATCTTACAGGTCAGCTTGTCCTACGAGTTCTAATCTTCCAGATTTTCGAAGTCACTTCCTACTGAAGCATTACTCATCTACTTCACAATAATCTTTTTATTTACGTACTATTTAATTCCATTTTATCTAAGCTACCTAGGCCTTTATTAAAGCTACAACTTACCCGTTGTTCATAATCGTTGCTTGCTTAAAGTCTGGTTGCTTCGATGAAAAACACAACAACACTGTTTGAGAAAAGCTATATTTTCATCGAAAACGTCATAGTTTTCATGCTTAGACAAATATGGTCAGCATTAAACATTGCAAATTTATACTATCATTCCAAGGAGTCTCCACCTCCTTCTTGTATATATCTCGTAAATGTATTTTCAATCATGTATTATTCATAATTGTATCTTATACCATTTCGCAGTTTCCCAGGACGTTCTTCGCTTCCTGAAATAGCTTTTAGTCATGTGGCGGCGTAGCACTTACCCAAATATGCGCTGTTCACTGGCTGACCATAATTATCAGCGTGAAACAGAAGGAAGTTTGAGTTGGCACTCAACCTTGATGGTGACCTTAGTGGAGGGTTAACAATTCAGCATTCATAGGAATCGGTTTTGATTGCTCGTACAATAACCGGACAACTCAAACGTTTGAAAAGGTATTAGTTTATGATACTTCACGATTGTAATTTGTAACATAACTGATCTTGCCTGCAAAAATGGCATGCATTTCTTGTAAACCTACTCGTCTATACGAAATATAAATTACTATTATTACCTCTTATCGCCTATGTGAATCCTGTGCTTCACTGCCAGTGTCCTTTTGGAAGTATCTGCTACTGATAAGAAGTTCGACATTCCACATGAAAAGTCGGCACACGCTTTCATATTGGCATCAAAGAGTTCCACTGGTGCGGGATATAACCACGAATGCGGTCCCTAAATTGGTCTCATGACTATTCCTATAGTGTGCTTGAAATTATCAGTGGACGTTAGGATAAAAATTAAATTCCTCCAGTACACTTTATATTGGACAAATTAATGAGACGGTCACAGAACACAAGTACTATACCAAGCAAATACTCATGATTGACCGCCATGCCTAATTCAACTAAAACATTGCTTAGAACTACAATACGCGAAACTCACAAACGAGTTACGGGAAATTAAAGGGGAATAGTTTACCGTAGTGACTGACCCACAGCACTGGGAGCTAATGATACACCACCAAGCAACCACGTCACTTTCCACGCTGTAGTGGTACGTTCGGTTATTCGTGCGCGCGACGTAGGGGGTTAGGCAACAATCACCACTTAATATTCCTGATCCCGAAATATTCTTCGTATTTTTATGATCAACTCAGTTTGATTCGACTATGGTCTCAGCACAAAAGATACTTTTGGATTTGTGTTTGTATATACAGCTTCTTGAGTAACCGTCGTCATACTACAGTTTTCTTAAGGGTGATGTTCCAAGCGAACCATACGTCGTCCCGAATTTTGAGTGAAGATGAGGGCTAATCACGGCGTTCACTAGTCAAAATAGTTGTGCATCATGGCATACCAAGAAAAACAAACGGGAAACTATGTCGACAGATGATGAAAATATATTTGCTAGTTCAAACAAATCAAATTGTCGTGGAATATAAGGGATTATCCGAAGAATCCCTACACACATTAAATTAAGAGGCATATTACAGTCAATACAACTTAAATGACAGTTTAGAATGAAGCCTATTTTAGAATAAAGATGATATTTGCATGGCGAGCTGGGTGCACTAGGCTGGATTCACGGTTAAATGTCAATTTCCTACTTTAAGTTCGTCCCTTTGCTGAAATGATCATTAAAACATGCACATAGCAGCGATGACATGGTCGACTGCAATAGACACCTAATGAACAGTAAGGAAATTCGGTCCGTCTGATTAAGCTGATATTTGGTATATTACGTCCTTGATTTTATGCTTGTTCCTTTTACTTTTGTTCTGTGTACAACTGGTTGGAACCCTTCCTGAATCCGTCGAGCCTAATTACGATTATTCGCCTTAGTTTCGTGCAACACTAATTCGTAAAGCTCTAGTTTTATATATACTTGACTACCACCCAAGCAGTGTTATATCGTTATTCTACACATTCTGTTTTGTTGAACTCAGCGTTTCACATTGAGGTGGTTGTGCATTCTCTGGTAGTCTGCCTGAAATGTTTATTGTTTCAGTTTCAGGTGGGACTTGAACCTCATCTCGTTGTGGGTATTCTATTTCATACCCAGATATCTGACTGATGTATTCGATTAGCTATTTTTGGCTCAACCATTATTTTGCACAAGAGGAATGTTTGAACTTTGTAGTAACTTGACGGTTTTGTTGAACTGTCCATACTTTTTGCTGCAGTTCAAACAATCCCTGAGTTTCATCACGTTTATTAGTTATTGTATGTTTTTGGATATAGTGTCTTCCGGTGTATGAACTATGCGCAAGAATTCATCATTTTTCGGGATCATATTGACTTGGTACTTCTGATGACGCAGAGGTCTCCATAAAAACAAGACGGTCGGCGAAGCTAATAGTCCTCAAATGCATGGTGGGACATCACGTTCCAGTAAAGTAGATGAGTGGTTCTTCGGGTGGAACAAATGGATTTCGCTCAGCAACAGAAGTGGTTGTCTTCCCAGAGGATGCCTAGTTATTCTGAAGTATCAGGATAAACTCCCAATCTTGATATAACAGCACTTCAACTTCTATATTTTGGGTGACATATACCTTAGGAGTGTGGAAATGGCTGAAACATCCAGGTGGGCTTTTGAGAAACAACTGGAAATTTAGGTGGGTAATACCAGGCTTAACCAGCTTGAATCTTTTACCTAATCCTCCTAACCTCTTCAGCGTATTTGACCTTATCACCATAATACTACCAAAACAGTCCCAGGTTTACGGTGATGTTTATTCGTTGGTTTTGAATTAATGCGCAGATCTATGCGACCCCAGTCTCCTTTCTTCCTACACTCTAAAACTCGGGAAAACTCCTTAAGTACATTAAGGTAGATATGGGTTTTCTGCATGCATCAGTGGTCTGCCATGATTTCCGAAGTGCCATGCAACTTTTTACGTCGATAAGGACCTGTAAACTACAGTAGACTAAGCAAAAGGCAATAGAATGATTTTAAAGTACGAAACTTATAAAGCAGTGTAACTACCAACCTCAATGCCACATCAGTGGCTTACCTGTGGCTACTATTCTAAATGATCAGCAATATATTGAATTAAATATAACTCTAAGAAAGAAAGCAGGTAGGAGAGTGAAATATTCGCATGACTCAGACAATGTATGGATGCCATAAACTTGCAGTGCACATTTCGATGTTAAATACTTTGATTTAGTTTGCACACACACCACTTGGTGACACCTCCATGGATTCAACGTATGAAAATATCTCTAATTTGTTAATATTGTGCCATTGTCTGCTGCTGTCTAGCTGACTTTTAGGCTAACCGATGTAGGTGATTTTCATGATTGTTGCAAGCGCAGTGCGGTGGAGAATGCCATTTTAAATAATTTAAAATTAACTAGTTAAAAATTAATTTTATTCTTTTCGCTGCTTCACTTAGTACACTAATTCAGTGTATAGTATTATTATACACATGTGTTGTGTTGATTGCGAGAACTGAATCTAGTCAGCTCTATTACTATCAATCTATCGTCTGTTACACAGTTCCCACTGACACTGTGTACTTATTGACGCAATATTTTTGATCGCCAATATCGGAGATGAATTCCTCTTAAAATTTCCGTTCGCATTAAGCAGTACGGATGCAGTATGATGATTGAATATCTAGGTTGCATTACATGACATTTTTATCCTCATCAACAAAATTGGTCTGTGTATCTTACAGTATTTTAAGTGTTTGTCTATGTTGTTACCACTTCATAGCTGTTTAGAGTTGAGGCATGTTCAGATTATGTTTGATGGCTATAATTTCCTAAATATGAGAATGCAATTTCGGTAGGATTCACAGAACCATTCTCACTAGACATTACTGTGATTGTGGATTAGTTTCTAAGTTATAAATTTACAATTATTCCTTTTATGTAAACGTATTTGGTGCAAAGTTGATCTGCGAGTAATGTTGATGAGAGAATGACGCCTCAACAGTACAGATATTTCAGAGATTGTTTTGAAATTTGCGTATAATCCTCTAATACCAAAAAACATATGAGGTCTATTTATCCATACGGCGTCAATATGAAAACCATCTGTGAAACGCAAATACTTTTATTTGCATGAGAATTTCACTTCGTATTAATAGAATCAGTGTATTCATATTGTAAACTGATATGTAGAATTATCTTTTATAACTTCATGTTGTGCTGTTTTTTTTGGTACACGGAGGTTGTCAAATATGAAATCAGCGGAAATGTCAATCGATCAAACTAAGGCTAATACTCTTTATCAGAATTTTCTTTTGTAAATTAATGAAATAAATAATATACACCTTATTTCTACTTCTTCTGGACTTCTTCAGTGTGTCGCTATACTATGGGCTTTTGTATTATGCGAATTCGGATTAGTGCATGTTAATCGTGGTTAGTGGGATGGAGATTGACTATAGTATTATGAGACTGTTACTTTAGTCATTCGTAAGATTTCGTGTCTGTTTCTATACAATGGCACACTGTAAAAACTAAGTAGGATTTAGCTAGTTGAATAATAATTCTGTACTATTCGATACGCTAAGGTCAAATTATCTAGCCAGTTGCAAGTCTGCATGCTGCTAAACGCCGAGTCTGTAGTACAAGTAAATGTAGTAACTTAGGCTTGATGGCTACTTCACTACCTCACACGGCTAAAATTGTACGTGGGGACTTTAATATGCCTGATGTAGTCTGGCAGCTACTTTGCTCACCAAAACGGTACAATGAATTTTTTAACATAATAGAAACAAAAGACTGGCATCAACACGTAATGATTCGAAACCGACTGCGTAAGCATGCTAGGCAATTCTACAGATGTAGTGACTTCATCACTCATTTCACTCAGGCAAACTTATGATTCATACGAATCTAATCAATTATCTGAGTCCATCAAACTAGAACGCATCCTGTTTTCACGGCCCGATAATACAGAGGCACTAGTAAAACTAATGAAGTCACGAATTAATAACAACAGAATAAGTATCCTTAACTCATTACTAGATGGAGAAAAACTATATGGAGACCCGCTGAAGATATGTGAGTTATTCAGCTTCCACTTTGCTAGCTACTTAACTAATGAAGAAACAGTAGGTAGTCTTGATGTTCCGACACCACCAAATCACTTTCTGGGCAATATAACATTCACCCCACAAAGAATTTCCTCCGCCATAGCATCCCTCCGGACATCATATAATGCCGGACCTGATGGAATTTCATCTGTCTTGTTGAAAAGGGTTGGCGAGGACAAACCCATTATCCTCCTTAAGTTTTTCAATCTGTCCTTAAATAATGGCAGTTACCCAAAGTGCTGGAAGCTGTAGTTTATAACCCCTAGGCACAAACTAGGACCAACTTCTAATATCGAAAACTACCGACCCATCAATATCACGTCAGTAGTTTCCAGGGTTATGGAAAAGGTTATAGGGCAAGATATTGCTTCATACCTCCACCTTCACAAAGTGTTTACTCCAGCACAACACGGCTTCTTGAAAAGTCGATCATGCTCCACCTGCCTACTTGACTACTTTGATGATGTTACTGCTAAGCGTGATCATGGTTTGCTTGTCACAACTTTGACTTCAAAAAAGCCTTTGATAAAGGGACTAATTCTTTAGCTAAAGTTGTACGGGTTCCAGGACCCCTTGTTATCCTGGCTCAGTTCTTTCTTGGAAGACCGTTCCCAAGTTATGAAATTTGCAAATAATTACTAGTCACCTAGACCTATACGAAGTGGAGTGATTCAGGGTAGTGTACTAGGTCCACTGCATTTCGTAATCTACATTAACGACATCTGCAGTGTCATCAAGCATGGTACCCCATACTTCTTTGCCGACGACTTAAAGATTGTATACAGCTTCCCCCATTCTACTCTGAACGAGGGATTCACACATATTCAAGATGATCTGGATAGGTTACATAACTGGAGCAATGACTGGCAACTGCCATTCACTTCTGATAAATGAGGTGTCCTATACTTCAACAACTCCCATTCCGAATTTCAGGTCACACTTGGGTGACTATTCTCTCCAAACCCTCAATTCCATAAAAGAC